>JALIRH010000009.1:7340845-7667675 GCA_023055505.1 Callipepla californica brunnescens
AAAGAAACAAAACAAAGGGATAACTGCCATAAAGAGCCTTTTCCTTTTTAGTCTGAGGTAGATTACAAAAAGCACAGTTATAGAATATATAATTAAATGAAGACACTCCAACTGTAGAGTACAAATCAGAATTTCTTATCGTACTTTTCTCCAACAGTTTGAATTTAGCTTTCAGATATTCATTTAAGGTACTGATAATGCAGACAGAACTCTCCTACCTCAGATGTGCAAAATCAAGTACTTCTTTGGAAGGAATAAATACATCAGCTGATACTCTGGTCTGACATTCAGAGCAGACATAAGCACATACATCAAGACTTACTAATTAAATCAAATGCACCCACATGAAACTTACAGCCTCCTACACAATTGAGTCTAACAAAAATTGTGTAGCCTACAAGTTTTAGTACAAATTTTAAGCAGAAGGATGATAGATGGTTTAATGTTTCTGTGAAGTAGTTACTCAAAATGCATTTAAAATTGAGATAGACATAAAAAACTGGACAACAGGATGAGAAGATTGCATCAGTACATTTCTAATCTGTGGTGTTCACCTACATGGCAAAATATAATGTAGAGTTTTTTGCCACAGAAGTAATGCTCCAAAAACTATTTCTTTCTATTTCTACAACAGATACAAGGAGCACAGTAACACAATTTGAGGGAAGCAATTCTCTATTTTCCATCAGTTTACTACCATTAGCTATACATTTTCACTTGCCATGAACAAGGAATCTGATGCCGCACTCAAAAGAATTCCCACACAAGTGGAGGTGGCCCTTGTGTAGCAGTTGTCTGTTGAAACACACGACCTAACTGCGCTCACTATGGCTCATCTATTTGATCTGCATAAACATTCCACAAGTCGTTAAATTTTAACGGGTACCGTTTTTTTCCACATGGAGGAATTCAGTGGACACACCTTTGCTTCATATTCATTTCCCTGTCGGATGCCTTTCTGTCAGACTTGCTCCTCTGCTGCTGTCTGTCACACAGCAAGTAGATGTATCAGAATATTGGTGGTACGGTTCAAGCTCTACTGCCATACTACCGACATTTGCCTCTGAAATTATGGGTCAATATAATTAAAGAGGAGATGTCACTTTTGGAGCAGCCCTCACTTATTAAATATACAGATTAGCTTAACTTTATTTTTTAAAAACTCATTCTTTAGAAATTTGGTTTCATGAAAGAAGATGTTCAGTACAGTGCTTGAAAATTGATAATAAATGGCATGAGCGCTGTTCACAGAATGTTTGTAAAGTTTTTTCTGGTGAAATAAGCTGGAAGTGAGGAAGTAGGACATTTTGTTCTATGATTCATAAAGCATGTCTGCATTGCAGATGATTGAAAACTGAAAACTAGAACAAATGCACCTGCATGCATCTCCAGTTACATCCCATCTGAGAGCAAAAGTAGTGTATTTGGGACTAGCTTAGCTGTCTCCACACTGCCCAGCACTGCGCACTGAGAAGATATGAGAGTTATATGAATTAGATAGCTAAAAAATGTATAGCATCACCTTTTTCACTCATGGAAAAGATAGCTGTTTCTCAAAAACTGTGCTTAAGAACAGGATTGTTTCAAGTGTTGAAAATCTCCCTGTGAATAAAACAGTTATCAGAGTAAATGGTTGCATTAGGATGAGGTTCAACAAGGCCAAGGGAAAGGTGTTGTATTAGGGTCAGGGCAATTACAGATGTGAACAGACTGGGAAAAGAACTCATTGAAAGCAGTCCTAAAGAGAAGGACTTGGGGATGTTGATGGACAAAAAGCTCAACATGAGCCAGCAGTGTATGCTTGCAGCCCAGAAAACCAACTGAATCTCAGACTGCATCAAAAAAGGGATGGCTAGCAGGGAGAGGGAAAGGATTGTCCTGTCTCTGTCCTCTGCCCTTGTGAGGCCTCGCCTGGGCTACTTCATCCAGTCCTGGAACCCCCAACACAAGAAAGACATGTAGTTGTTGTGATGGGTCTAGAGGAGGCCACAAAGGATGCTCAGAATGTTGGAGCACTTCTCTTATAAAAATGGTCTGAGGGAGTTGGGCTTGTTCAGTCTACAGAAGAGAAGACTTCAGGGACACTTCATTGCAACCTCCCACTGTAGAGCTTATAAAGAATATGAAGGCAGACTTTTTTATCTGATTTGACAGTAACAGAACAAGGGGGAATGGTTTTAAATTAAAAGCAAGTATATTTAGATTAGATGTTAGGAGGAAATTATTTTCTCATAGATTGATGAGGTACTGGCACAGCTACCCAGAGATGTGGATGTTCCATTCCTGGAGGCGTTCAAGGCCAGGATGAGGCCCTGGGCAGCCTGGTCTAGAGGGTGGCTCTGCCCACAGCAAGAGGGTTAGAACTGGATGTTCTTTACTTTCCTTCCAACCAAAGGTATTATATGATTCCATGTCTTATTTTCTGTTTGGTTTCTTACTTGAGAGAAGTTTGTCACTATTATTTTCCATATTCAGTACATCATTTTTCTTTTTTTAATTCAGTTTTGTAAATTTTGATCAGCTTCTTGCAAACTCCTTTATAATATCCTTGAAAGAAATATTCTCTTCACTAGGTCTGAAACAAATCTGTCCCTGATATGCAAGTGGAGGGAAGAAAATAAGATTTTGGGACAAGTAATGAATAAATACCGTTATACTCAATTGAGGCTGTAAGTTAAATTATTGCAATGAGTCATTTTTCAGTGCTGTGGCCAAGGTTGCTTTATCAGTCTCTTACTTTCTACCACTAAGCAGACTCCTGAGAGTTTTCAAAGCCAAATAGATTTGGATATGCACTTTACATTTCAAATAAACTGGGTTCCCAAATCACTTAGACATCTTTGGAAACTATTGCCTGACATAGCTGACATCTTTTCTTGAGGAAAGCATGAATTGGCTTTACCCAAGGGGGAGAAGATCATAAAAGACACTAGAATAATTGAGGTATAGACAAGCACTCCACCTCCAGGAGCTGGTGGTGTGCAAAGAAAGAATCATAGAATCATAGAATAGAATCATAGAACATCCCAATTTGGTAGGGACCTATTAGGATAATCAAGTCCAATTCCTTGCTCCACACACGGCCTCCCAAAAATCAGACCATGTGACCAGGAGCGTTGTTCAGATCCTTCTTGAACTTCAGCAGCTTGGGGCTGTGTCCATGACCCTGGGGAGGAATGCAATTCAATTATTTGCATAACAGTTCCAGGAATCATGTTCACATACAACACCATTGCACAGGGCTATACGTATAGTGAATTCAGGTCCAAGCACAGTCAGCTCAGGAAATATAAAACATAAGACAATCCCTTTTTGATAGCACAGTTTTAGTTTCCTGTCTACTGCTTTTTTTCCCCACACCATTGTTTCTTGTCCTCTCTACATTTTTCTAATACAAATGAAGTTTTTTCCTGTTTTGTTTTTTTTTTTTTTTTTTTTTTTCCTTATGAAAAGGCAGACACAAGAGGTCAGAGGGGACAGGGGCAGAGGAGGGCAGTGTGATGTGCCCTAAAGTGCCAATTCTCATCTTCTCTGGCACACATACAGAGTGTGTACAATTTCAAGGAGCTAATAAATAATTCTTTCTAAATGTTATGTTTTTGTTTTTAATTAGACACATAACAACTCAAGTGTGGCAAAATAAACAAATTAATGAAAAACTAGGCAAACACCAGCACAGAGAACTAAATTTTACCCACAGATGAAGTAGAGAGAAAGAAAAATATAAAATTATAGGGAAGTACAGCGAGGCAGAGGAAAAAAGCTACAAAAGAGCCACAAAGCCTGGGGGTCCCAGGCACAGGGAAAAGGACAAGGATAGGCCACAAGGCAGCACAGAAGTGCTGATGGGTAGCAGCTTGGACTGAGCCATGGGGAAAAGTGGGTCTGGGCTTTTAACCCCACATACTACCCATGGCAAGAAGACAACATAAAAATAGCCATGAGCTCTCTTTAAAGAGCTCCTTAAGAACAAACTAATTCAGTTTATATGAAAATGGAACTCAAGACCTATTTGAATAGGATAACAGAATTAGCACTTTTGGGTGTGAAAATCTCCTGCTTCCCAATAGCTTTGCTTATTACTCCCTTTTTACTACACTTTCTTAACTGTGCACTCACTGCCTCTTTTTCACTTTCATTTCTACTGAATGAACAGAAGAGGATCACTGTACTTGAAGATACTGGCTCTTTAAGAAGCATGTGTCTGAACCCTTCTTTTCTGTCTTGGCCCTAAGCTCATTTTCTGTGGCATCTCTACTGATAAGACTATGACTTATCTAGGAGGCAAGTGGTGGGTGTTACCACGTTACAGTCACCATTGCTTTGTGGACAATTTTACATCTGAAAGACCAGCAGTGTTTACTGGAGGAAGATCTGGCCTGTGAGAAAATACCTCCAGCTTGATATAGGAGAATGGGTGATGATACCATAGTAATCTGTGAAGGCAAGATACGAGTGGGTGTCTCCCACTTGTCTGGTGTCTCCCTCTTATCTGCTGGCAAAACCCAAAAGATGGGGAAAAAAGGAGTTCCTGCTGAGGTCCACAGACCAAAAGCTGCCACAGTGAAGAGAGATGTCTCGACCACTTTGGACTTAATTATGTTGGGAAAAGAAGAAGTCATCGTCAACTGAAAAACACAACCTCCAACAACCCATCACTACTGAAGATCTGAACAATGAGCAATGCTGGAACTCTGGTGGTGACTCTCTCTAGACTACTTTCTACAAAGACTCCTTGTTTTTATTTTCTATCTTTTTCCTATTGCCCATCTTCTTTTCCCCATCTCCCTGAGTGACTGGGATTTGTAATAATCTTCTTGTGGTAACATTTGACCCATTGTGTCTGTCTTGTTATTGGGTACACATGTATCAAAAGAATCTTCTGATTAATTGGAGCAAGACAGCATGCAAGGCAGATAAGATTATCTCACTAATGTGTAGTACGGTTCATCTGGTTTTGTCAAGCTGTCAACAATCAAAGATACTGAATTGATAATAAAAAACCCTTTATATCTACCTAGGTTGAGTTTTCATAAAAGGATAACTTCTATCCCACCTACCTGTATGATTACATTACTTCAGGACAGATTTCTGAATCAGTTAATCGTTTACTAAGAAAAGTTCAAACTTCAGAAATTCTGAAAAATTCTGTTTCTCATAAAATGATATATTTTCAGATTGCTTTCAATTTAAACTTGTCAAGAATAAAAAGTTTTTTTTCCACAGATTTTTAGAAAACCTTCAAAAAATCAAAACAATATGTTCTTATTCCAACCTTTTTAGTATTATTCCTGTTGGGTGGGTTGTGGTAATTTCAAATTAGAAGATTAAAAAATTCCAGAGAAATCAAATACACTGCTTAGAATATTTCTTAAAGTGAAACTAATTCATTCTTGCCTCTGAACTTCAGATATCTACATCAACTTCAACTAATGGAAGTGCTCTCCCATAGCTCCTATTAAAGTCAGTGAATACACAGGAACATTTAGAGCATGATTTTTCTAATGTAGGTGTCTGGTTTATTTTGAGATTAACTGCCTCCAGCATGTTTTTCCCCCTAAGAACTTTAATTAGAGATTAAGATTATTAGCTTTACTGTAGATATCTCTGTACAGCAAGATAAATACCTGTATAGCAGGAAAACCACTGAACTTCAGAACCACACTGTCATTAGAAGAGCTTACCAGCTTCACTCAGGGAGGTAGCTGTCAGGAAGAAATGGATTTTGCAATGCCTTTTGCCCCACTGACTGACTTTGGACCAATTATTTTCATGTTGGCTCTCCTACAACATGTTATCATTTATCTGGCACTCTTTCATGATGCTTAGCAGGGGGAATAAACAAGTACCCACTAATCACAAAACATGTAATTGGTTATTGTGAACTTATGCTGATGAATAGGAATCAGATTGCTACTGTTGGCTTCTGCATATGTCACTGTTTTGTTCAATATTTTTATTCAGCTTATGAGTAAAAGAAGATGGACCCTTTTGCCTCTGCTCCTAACAATCCATGCTGCAAGCTCAAGCTGGATTCTGAAAGTCAAGTTAGGTTTTGCACTCATTTAGCATTGTGGATATGTGATAGATAACCTACCACAAAATTATTCACTGGTTGTCAGTAGTATGTTCCTTATGTCTGCCTTGTGATAGAAATAATATTAGCAAAAAGTTCTGCTAATGGCACACAGGACCACAGAGGCAGTAGCTTTTTCCTACAGCTGTGCTGTTTTCACCAAGTTCAGAGCATTAAACAGGAAGAGCATTAAACACAAACTGAAGGAGTTCCTAAAGGGAGATCAGGCAGAATGAACAAGAAATTGCCATGGCTGAAATATCATTTCTTACAAATTAATCATGGAATCATAGAAAAGGTTTTGCTGGAAGACATTTTAAAGACCATCCTGTATCAAACCCCTGCAGTGGGCTGGTTACCCTCCACCAGCTCAGGCTGTTCAGAGCCCCATGCAACCCAGCCATTGGCACCTCCAAGAATGGGGCACCCACAGCTTCTCTGGCAGCTTGTGCCTGTGTCTCACTACATTCTGAGTGAAAAAAATCATCAGAATGTCTAATTTAAATCTCTGCTTTTTTAGTTTAAAGCTAACACTTGTCCTGTCACTGTACTCCCTGGTAAAGTGTCTCTCTCTAGATTTCCAGTACACTTCATTATGGTCACCTCAGAACCTTCTCTTCTTCAGACTGAACAAGCCCAACTCTCTCAACTTTTTCATAGCAGGGGCCCCAGGCCTCCAGTAGTGTTCAGGGCCCTCCTCTGGACCTGCTCTAACAGCTCCACATATTTCTTGTGCTGGGGGCATCCATGCTTGGATGCAGTGTTCGTAAGAGCAGAGGAAAGGAAAACAATCACCTCCCTTGCCTTGCTGGCCACTCCTATTCAGATGCAACCCAAGATGCATTTAGCCTTCTGTGCTTCAAGCACATGCTGCTGACTCATGCTGAGCTTTAAATACACCAACATCTTCAAGACTTTCTCTTCAGGGCTCCTCTTTTTTTTCCCACCATCCAGGCTGTGTTTGTGCTTGGAATTGCCCTGACCCAGGTACAGGACTTTGCACTTGGCCTTGTTGGACTTGATGTAGTTTTCTCATACTTAAGATCCCTTTGGATATCATCCCTTCCCTCCAGAGTGACAAGGAAGGACATTCATTCTTCCAGTACCTCCATTTGCCTGTTCTTTAAAAAGGGATTACTGGAAGATTTAAAGAGAAATTGGGAATATTCATTGACAATATTCACGTTACGGTATCTGCATTGTTGAGTAATGCACACAGTGCTTTGGGCTGCAGAAATTTTGCAGCTTCAAGGCAAAGAAGCATGAGTGGCACAAGCAGGGAGAAGGACACTGCTATATGGCATAGGTGCCATGCGGCTACCTGAGCAACAGAAACTGCCAGCTCTTTGTTTTGTTGAGGGATATGGTATAGACTTAGACAATCTACATATATCCATCCTCCATAAGCATTTGTGTGAGCAACCATCACGTTTCATTAAAGCCCTTTAAGCTGTAAGAACGCTCCCTGTGTAACACTGACCAAAATACATTTTGAAGTAAGGTAGACAAGATTGTAGGTAGTTCTGTTGGCTGCCTTTCACATTAGAATGGCAGATTCCCAGGTGTTTATCACAGCAGGGAGAACTGGGAGCAACAACACTTTTATGAGGCATTTAAAATCTGCAATTTCACAATGCCCTGGGGAACTAGGAGCCAGCAGTGTGCCCTGGTGGCCAAAAAGGCCAATGGGATCCTGGGGTGCATTAAAAAGAGCATGGCCAGCAAGTCAAGGGAGGTGATCCTCCCCCTCTACTCTGCCCTGATGAGGCCTCACCTGGAGTACTGTGTCCAACTCTGGGCTCCCTGGTACAAAAAGACAGGGATCTCCTGGAAAGAGATCAGCAGAGGGCTACAGAAATGATAAAGGTTGTGAAGCACATCTCTTATGAGGAAAGGCTGAGAGACCTGGGTCTGTTCAGCCTTGAGAAAAGAAGATCAGAGGGGATCTACAAATGTCTAAGGAGTGGGAGGCAAAGGGACAAGGCTGGATGCTTCTCATCAGTGTGTGGCAATAGGACAAGGGCAAATGTCCACAAAGTGATCCATAAGAAGTTCCGCACAAACATACGTGGGTGTCAACGGTTTACCGGGCTGATCTATGTAGCTTGGTCTGTATATGATAAACTAAAAACACTGATGGAAATACCTACCTGGCTTTTGTATATGATGTGTCATTCAGTTCCAGGGGGAGCAACCCCAGGTGGAGTTGTTAATTCTACGGAACTCATGATTTTTAAACTGGCTCCTGGCCTCTCCTTTGAATTCATTAGGCGTTTTCTGAATGCTCATCCAATGCTTGTAATGACTGTGGTGTCAGTCTCCCTGAATGTATTCTTCATGATTCTACTCAGTATCTGTATTTATAATACTTTGAGAAAGCCTTCTCCAGAGCCAGAGAAAAGTGATTGGCAGGGAGTTTGGAGGGACTTAGGAGAGACTTTAGAGAAGTGGTCATCACCGGTGTCATGGGACTTTTCTCCTGAACACCTGCAAGATCCTGAGAACCTAAGCAGATATTTGAGACAGGGATGTTATGGCTCAGACAGATCTGAGGAGGCCCAAATTATTTGGGGTCTGGCTTATGCTTACCGGGCCTTATTCAATACTATTCCAGAGAGGCTTAGAGTTTTTGAAATAGAGCGAGAGAGTCTCCGAGCCGAAAGGGACAGTCTCCAAATTGAGAAAGACAGTCTTTTAGCTGACAATCAGACCCTCCAGACCGAGAGAGACGCCCTCCAGACCGAGAGAGACGCCCTCCAGATCGAGAGAGATGCCTTCCGGTCTCAAAAAGAAGCTCTCCAGATCAACATGGACGCCCTCCAGACCGAGAGAGACGCCCTCCAGTCTCAACAAGAAGCTCTCCAGACCAACATGGATGCCCTCCAATCCGAGAGGGACACCCTCCAGTCTCAACATGATGCTCTCCAATCCAACATGGATGCCCTCCAATCCAAGAGAGAGTGTCCGATAAACCGAAGGCCTTACGCTAACGCTGAAGGCGATACGGCAGCGAGCACCCACTGCTGAGTCGATCCCGAAGGAAAGAGAGTGTCCCGTGACCGCTGAGGGTTTTTATCTGTTCCCTCTGAGCGGAAAACACGTAAAAATACAAAGCATCGCAAAGTCCTCTGGGGAATGTAGTGCTTCTTCTCTTCTGAGACAGGTATACCTGGAATTATCAATGATCCATGGGGCTGGAGTATTAGCTCTTTAACTCTTAATGCAATACATGATGTTATGATGTGGAATACCAGTACCAAAAATCATAAAACCATGACAGTGGGAACTTCTTCACAATGAGGGTGATGGAGCCCTGGCACAGGCTGCACAGAGAGGTAGTGGAGTCTCCTTTTCTGGACACACTCAAGACCTGCCAGGATGCCTACCTGTGCAAGCTGGTCTAGGGAGTTGCTTTGGCCCGGAGCGTTGAACTAGATGACCTCTAGAGGTCCCTTCCAACTCTAGCAGGCAGTATTCACCCCAGACCTGTAGGTTTTCAGACACTCACTTCTTTCTCAACCTACTGTAAAACATACTGGCCATACACATATTTTGCCTTCACCTTCTGTTCCAGGGGTTTCCCTCATCTGCCATTAGATATTTCTTCCATATCTAATTTCCAGGAGTTCCTACTGTCCTCTTATGATTCTGTGTAGTGACAACAACCTGTCCTCATTAAGCCAGGTTACTCAGGGTCCAGCACAAAGAACAGAAGAGTTTCTATGACAAGTTAGAGTACAATAAAAAAATAAATGTTTTATATTTAGTTATATCCAATTATATATTACGCATTTTATGCTCAGGGCCCATAGAATCATAGAATCATTCAGGTTGGAAAAGACCACCAAGATCATCTAGTCCAGCCATCAACCCATCACCAACACACCACTAACCATGTCACTCAGTGACACATCTACACTTTTCTTGAACACATCCTGGGACAATTACTTTACCACCTTCCTGGGCAGTCTGTTCCAATGCTCCATCACTCATTCAGGGAATAACATTTTCCTAATATCCAAACTGAAACCAAACTTACAGACTTACCAACTTATAGATATTCAGGCTACAACAATATAATATTAACTATAGCGGGACAATTTTTTTTATCCCAGTGGAAAGTCAGATTTTGAATTAGGAAAGCATTTTTACTAAAAAAAAAAGGGGGCTGGGGGGTGGGGGGAAAGTGTTTAGAGTATTCTAATAATTTCTTCTTTTTTCAGTGATTTAATTTTCTCAGTGTTTATACAGTCTGACACTTGAAAAATATTCTGTTACATATACTTTGTCACATTCTCTGTGCAAGACTGTAACATAGCACATTTTTCATCAGGTAAGTTCAAGAACCCCAATTTTACTGACAGAAAAGATTATGTGCTAGGGACTGCATTTTGAAATTGAACAGAGTTGAAAAAAGTCATTTGTTATTTTTTCAGTACCAGTACTGAATCACATCTTTGTTTAGTAACATACATTGAATTACAGCACTGAAATCCTACTTGCATAGCTGAAAACTTATTTCTGATTGGAAGAAGTCACTGTTGTTTAGTGAATTCACTTTGAAGAGAACATAATGCAGAACAGAAGGCAACACCCATTTTTCCTATTTGCATGGAAGAGTAAGACTGTGAATTTCCTCCTGATCCTCATCTCACATATCAGTGATGTAGATCAGACTGCAAGTTAGCACTTCAAATCAGAAGGAAAGTTCTCCTTGTTAAAAATAATTGCATGTTTAATTTGTATGTATGATTTTTTCCATACATACAGTTGTCTATTTGTACTGGTAGACTGATTGCCTTTGTCCTACCTGGTTCCACAATGTTATTAAAGTATCATACAACATCCATTCAAACTATGTAATTAACTAATAAGAGCTATTTTCAGTTCAGAGCTGGTGCAGGCCTGATGTGCAGAGGATGACGGTGTAATGGTCATCATGGTGTGCAACCCCAAGAGCATTGGCAAGTCTGTGCTTAGCAGATACCTCATCAGCCTGCTGCTCAACCACCTTCCCTCTGTTGAGTATATGGAGCGTGACATAGGTCAGACTGAGTTTACACTGCCTGGATGCATGTCTTTCAGTAATATTTCTACAATTGTGTGATTCTATGTGAAAGAAAAAAAAGAAAATGTTGATGATCACTGCAGAACATATGGGATTATGTATCCCAAGGTTGGTACCTTATCAGAAATGCTTTGGATCCTCTTGGTGCGCAGGAGCAGGTAACCAGATACCAGATGACCAGATAACACTTGTATTCAGAAGAGCAAAGTTACCTCTGCTTTCAGGAAGCTAAAGAAATATCTTGCTGTACTTTCAGCGTGAGAGTGGGGGTTAGGAAAAAGAGACCTTTCCCTTTTCCTTTTTGGCAAAGTAAGTGCTTCTTTTCCTGCAGTGGAATGAGCACTCATTTGCTGTCATCATCCAGGCTTGGTGTTTCTAATGCCTTCAGGGTCTCCCAGAGGATTCGCCTTTGTGTTTTCAGGCCACCAGCCTATCTCTGCTCTTCCTCCTAGCTAAGGTCTGAAGCTTACCATGATCTGCCTTATCAAGAGCCCAGCTGAAGCAAACAATAGTATGAATGCGAACCAGCTCACTTTGATAAAGTGTCATTAATCTGGAACAAAATCAGCATCACACTGAAAACCATTCAGATAACAATCCACAGCTCTTCAGGTTAGCCCTGTCGGTTATTATGCAAATTCTACATGGTTAATATAAGGCTGAGTGCTCTCAGCCCATCTTCGCACTCTCTCTGCTTTGGTTAGTCCTCTTTCACTTCAGAAATGAGTGAAACGAGTGAGCTGCACCTCTCCTTCAGCTGATCTGACTCTGTGGCACCAAAAGGAAGAAAAATCACAAGATAGCCCATGTCTCCTTTTCTTGTCAGAGTGAAGTCAGAGTGAAATTTAAAATTATTTATTTGCCTTGCTTCCGCACTGGAGATTTGCATTAATTACTACCTCAAGATGTGAGTTCCTGCTATATCTCTGACCTGAACTACTTAGATAATGTGATGTCCATAATACCAATACAAACATATTTGAATATCCCACCCACCCTTAGTGCCTGTACAGTTACTATGAATGTTTTTCGTGGAAAAAAAAGGAAGGAAAAAAAAAGATAAAAGAAAAACAAGAATAAAAGAAAATTTGAAGGAAAAAATTTAAAAAGAAAAAGAAAAGAAAAAAAAAGGGAAAAGGAAGCATAACCTGTCTCTGATCTTTGCTTAGAAATGGGGACAGAGATTATGTGACTAAGCTGTTCTTCTTGAGGCTGCAGCTTTAAGGAGCTCCTCAGTGACAGATGGCAGAGGAATATAGAAGTATCACACTCACAACATCCCCAGTCTGATCTGAAATTTAAATAACCTGACTCATTAAAGGATAATGCACAAGCATTCATACAATGTAAAAAAAAAAAACTAAAAATTTACAGAACAATCTAAATAAATGCAAACAATTTCAATTCTTAATGTTAGCCTGTGACAGGTCATTAAAGAGCATCAGCTTTGGCAGAGAATAGAATTTCTTGGACAATAGTGACAAAAGCAGGAGGTTGTCGCAGGCACAAGCATTCTCTGCTAAAGCACTGAAAATTTGTAGCTACAGACAGAAATCATGCCCCTACATGATGCAAGACAGATCCAGAAGAGTGTTATTTTCAACAGCCACAGGAATATACACCTACAAATTCTTGCTCTGGTCTGCTACTTTTTGTTAACACAGTACCTATACATTACAGCAGCTGAATCTGGTAACTGCCATTTAAAAAAAATCTTTCTAGTCCCATACTCCATTTCTGCTTAATTCTCACTACCCAGGATTAATAAATTATTTTAATTTAATAAGGCCCGGAGAGTGTTGCTGTTTACATACATTTTAATGCACCATGGGAGTCAGTAGTATTTGCAGTAGATTGCATTTGGATAACTGACAAACTTGGATATTAAGACACACAGGCTGAGTCAATGTGCTGTATGAACAGGATTTTGAGGGCAGGGGAATTATCACACAGTAAGCAACTTGAGATCCAAATGTTGATTTTATTTTACTTTGGAAAAGTGCAGCAACTTGCTTGTGGTGAACCCAGTCTGGTGGCTGCTATCCTCTGAGAAGTGGTAGAAAAAGGAGGGGTTACAATCCTGTGGGATTGTGGAAATGTCAAATGCAGGGAGTGACACAGCACACCAGGTTCAAGAAGAGGTGGCCAGGTCTTTACCAGGCCAAGAACATGGGTAAGTGGCAGAGACAGAAAGCAGACCTATGCTCCTGTCATGGTACCGTGATAAACGTATCTGAAGGAGACCTAACAAATCAGGGCAGAGACATCTCCCTCAAAACCATATTTTAGAACTGCTCAATAAAATTCCAGGCACATTAAAAAAATAACAAGCAACAATCAATATTAAAAACAACAAAAAAATTAAACATCCTTTAAAAGAGAAAAAATGATAGACATGTCAACAGCAGGCAAAGATAAGGTGCTTACATTTTTCTAAATTTTAGATCAGACACTTGTCTGATTGTGATGCTGTTCCACAGAAATCGTACCTGATTTTAAATTGCATTTACTACAACTGCCTCTAAGAGATGTTTCCTCCTACATGAAGCTTCCTGCTTTTCTTCCTCTCTTCCTTAGACTTTTTTTGCTATGAACTCTGATTCAAGAGCCTAATCTAACTGAGTGTTTAGTTCTTTACCACTTCCAGTCTCTGAGGCAGTGTGTGTCATGTCATTACTGCTTCAGAGGAAAGTGGGTGCTACAGAAAAGTCATTTATGTTGTTGACAGCGGGAGAAAGAAAGAAAGAAAGAAAGAAGTTACTATACTTCCAAAGGCATACTAGAAATTTACTGTCAATCTGAAGGAGATAAGGGGTAGAATGTTGTTATCAGACCTGAATCATTTAAAATAATGGCCTCCTCACTTTTGTCTGGATACTGAATTAACAGAAATAGTGTATCACTGCTGAAAGATTTCTCAAATCAGATTTCTAGGAGTGGAGGCAAAAGGAAAAAAAAAAATTTCAGTATTTACAATGGCTTTTATGTAGCAATGTAAGTTAGTATGCAAAACAGCATCAAAAACTATGACTGCAGTGCAACATGTCCTCTAAGGAGACAAGGCGTGCTCTGCCTGCCCCGACTTACTCTTACAGGATGTGAGGATGTATTCCACACCACAGGTTTGTTGGGACCCAGAAAGAAGAGCAACTTGCCAGCACAGCAAATTTCATCTGACTTCAATAATTAATTTTCTTTCTGTTGTTTTTTTTCCCTTTTTCATAAAGGAGATAGCCTACATCTGATATATACAAAGGTGTTATTACATATAAGCTACCAGATTTAGCTCGGCTTTTATCCACTAATTGCAAGATCACCTTCAGAGGTCACTGGAAGCTTTGTGGTGCCCAGATGACAAAACACTTTTCTAATCCTGACCTGAATTAGCAGCCAAGAAAAGCAAGTCAGAGGCGTGGTTCTTGTAGCAGATGGCAAGGAGATAAAGTCACAAGCTGCAGGTGCCAGGTGAGTCAGGTAAATCTTAGTCCCCACGGCCCTGCGGCCTCCTGCGCACATACGTACCAGCTGGAGGAGAAATCAAAGTGTGCCAGAGGAGTCTGTCAGAGAGCAAGCAGGTACCTCAGCTGTTCCAAGCAGAATGAGAACACATAAAACAAATGGGAAGTGTTCCCTGCATGCAGTAGAAAGCACTACTGAAAGAGGAAAATAGAGCATTATTCTTAATTCTGAAAATATTTCATACTACTACTCTTTCACTGTTCTCCAGAATCCGTAGCAACTGCAAGCACAAATAATGAATTTGAATTCTCTCACCAAACAAAAAACAAAACAAAACAAAAAAACTAACTAACCTTGTGTCTTTTTTTTTTTTTTTTTTTTGAGTGGTTCTTTTATTGTCGTTGTTTTAAGCATAAGCCAGCCATGGTAAGGCCTCTGAACACTTAGCTTTCAGCCTGTTGTGTTTATGTGCATGTCAGGAAAAAGTGCTCATAACTTAAAAGGTTTTTACAGTGATTCACAGCAAACATATGGCTATTTTGCATCCAAGCACAACTGTTCTTCTTCTTCCAGTGTCTGATCATGGTTATCCTGCTAAGATTCTAAACAAAAAGAAAAAAAAAACAAAACAAAAAAACACAAGCACACACAGAAAAAACGAGGTTAGCATATACTGTTACTCTTCTGAAATTCACCTTCCCTCTTCAGCACATATATTCTAGAACTGGCAGAAACTGCAGTACGTGCTCCAGGTGTTATGACTAGTTTTATGTAAGTATCAATAAATAAGGCCTTTCAGCAAGAGTGTAAAAGCTACCTTTATTAGTATTCTATACAAAACAAAAGAAAGGAGAAACCTTTAAAGCTTCTTATCAGAAAAACATTGGATGCATTTAATTTTCTGTTGGAAAAGTGAAATTCTTCCTATCTTTCACAGTGTCTCTGCCAAGAGGAAAAAGAACATCATTAACAGTACATCATGAATTGCTATGACTTCATATAATTACTAAGGTTAGAAAAGACCTTTGAGATCATCTCCAGGTATCCTGTCTTTAACAAATGAAAATCTATATTTCTGAATCACAGGTAAGAGAAAACAAGGACTGTGTTCTGCAAATCCAACTGCTGCTGTTCAAAATCTTGGGTTTTACAAGTAGAAAGATGCATTTAGTAAAAGGTAGGTGCATCCTGGGGCAAGACAGATCAGAAGTGTTCTTTGGTTTTCTTTTAACTGGGAAGAGAATTGTCTTATTTTCAAAATTATTTACTATTGGCTAGGGCCAGGCCATGCAAGTTTCTTCATGCAAATTAAGTTATCAGAAAATGCAAGGTAGTTCAAAAACTAGAGAAAAACCTTTTGCCTAATGGTAAGATATATGGCAACTTATTTGGTTTAAATGAATTTGTGCCAGGTAAACTAACCTTAGTTACTATGAGCAGACACAGCTCATCTGGAATCGAAGAACAATGAGACTAAACAGGCATTATTAGCTTACACAAGAGTTTTAGGTTAGATACTGTTACACGAGCATAAACTGAATACCAGAACTACTTAACTCAGTCTCTCTAAACAGACATTAAGCACTGAGAGTAAAACACTAAAAAAAAAAAAAAAACAAAAAAAAAAGAGGGAAAATTACACAACAAGGAAAAAACAAACAAACAAAAAATACCAAAAATGGTATTGGTTTCTTCATTCTCATACAGGACTTCAGTAGACAATATTACAATAAGGTTATTGAAGTGTAGCTGCTAGAACAATGCTAAGAAACCAGAAGCAATTCTTATGTTCTGAAGGGATGATAGAGGATGAGCAGATGAGTAGAAATCATTGTACAATATTGTTGACAGTAAGTCTTCATTTAGTGATTACATTCTGTAACAAGAGTATCCATGTGGACTGTAGGTGTATTCTGCGTCCCTGCTGGGAATCAAATAGAAGCATGAACATGGTACACTGCCACTCATTAGCTTTGTAAAAGATTAGAGCATGAGTAACAGTGAATAACTCACCAAATAAAATTTTAGAGAAAGTCAGTGCTTTATAGGAAACTTAAACTTTCACAGGAATTATAGCAACATCTTGAACAATTTTATTCACAATTGTATTAGCCCAGCAATATCCAGAAAGCAAATTCAGAGGATGTGAGATACAGCATGAGCTAGTAGTGGAAGAACAGAGGAGAACAATCTCCTCCCTTGCCTTGATGGCCACCTCTCTTTTGTTGCAGTCCAGGATACATTTGGCCTTTTGAGCTACAAGCACAGAGTGCTGGCTCATGTCCAGCCTTTCATGCACCAGGATCCCCATATACTTCTGCACAGTGCTGCTCAACAAGTTCTTCCAACCTGTTCATTTTTCTCAGCACTGACATGCTGAGAAAAAAACTTTGCACTTGGTTTTGTTGAACCTCATTAGGATAATATGGGCCTACTTCTCAAGCCTGTCCAGTTCCTTCTGGATGACATTCCTTCTTTCTGTTATATCAACCACACCACTCAGCTTAGTGTCATCTGCAAGCCTGATGAGGATGCATGCAATCCAATTACCCAGGTCACTGACGAAGATGTTAAAGAGCACTTTTCCAAGATTTACCCCTGAGGGACACCTCTCATTACTGGCCACTCCCTGCATATAGAGCCATTGAACAAATCCTCTGGCTGCGACCATCCAACCAATTCCTCATCCACCAAACAGTCCACCCTTCGATGCCATATCTCTTCAATTTAGAGATAAGGATATTGCGTGGGACCATATCAAAGTCCTAGCACAATATTAGCTTGCTCTTCCTTTGTCCACTGATGCCATCACTCCACCTTGAAAGGCCTCCCGATTGCTCAGGCACAATCAGCCTGTGGTGAAGCTGTGCTGGCTATATGAGGTCACCTCCTTCTCTTGCCTGTGCTTTAATATAGTTTCCAGGAGGATCATCTTCGTCACACATGTGAGACTCATCAGTCTGTCATTTCCTGGGTCTTCCTTCCTACCCTTCTCAAATAATATATGATATTTCTCTTTTTCCAGTCACTAGGGACTTCAACTGATAGCCATGACTTTTTGAATATGATGGAAATACCTATTCTCTGGTTCCATAGATTTCTATAGAATAAGGAGATCTTGTGCACAGCAAAACAAACAGAATAAAATACAGATGAAGCAGAATCTTTTGGGTGTTCAGAGCAGGAAACAAAGAAACTAAACTTTCTTGGAAAGCAAATGTTCCTACTAGAAATAAATAATTTGCATTTATCTCAGAAATGCAGGAGCTGGAATGGGTCTCTGGAGACCACCCAGTCTAACCCTGCCTCATATTTAGTCTAATCAGGTGGTCTTGATCTTGCTCTTCTTTTACAGTGGGAGGTATTTTGCTCCCATGACTTCTGCCTAGAGGTTCACAAACACAAGAGATGTGGGAAACCTGACAGCCAGTGGAGGCTGAGGCAAAGAACTTTGACTACCTCAGCCTTCCCCATGTCTACTGAAGCCAGTTCTCTCTTCTTATTTTTTTTTCTCTTCTGCCTTTACACAATTGTGTAATATTTTCACACTCACAGAATGTTCAGATTACATTTATCAGCCCACTGAAAGCCATTTCAGATATCAGCAATTACAAATATTTGAATTTAAAAGTTTATTTGTGACCAGTTAACATATACTTGGTGTTTCAGCATTTTCTTCCAGTTCTATTCCCTTCCCCTTTTTATCCTCCTGCTGTTGGTTGATAACAGTACTAGCCCTTTTAGTTTGCCTTCTTATTGGTAAAGTGATTAAAGACAAGATCTTCTTTACCCTATATGTTCTGGAAACACTTCTCTGCACATTCCTCTTTTTGAATTCGTCTTTCTATACCGTGGTGATCAGAGATGCATGATTAATCACATGTGAGATTTCTTGAGTGTTTCATAGAAGAAAGCACACAAATATATTGTGATCTTTTCTGGAATCACCTTGGCAGATTTGTTTTTACTCCTGGAATCACAAGTGTTTTTTTTTAATAACTACATGTTGCTTGTAGATCATATTATGATCAGCTCCTTATGCTGATGTTCCTTTCTCTGCCATTAGCAGCCCAGAATATCCATTCTTACAGTACAAGTTGTGATAGACATTAGCAAGCGCACTCTCTTAATCTCTCAAGACCATGTGCTATTCAAATCCCCTGCGAATTGACAACACTTACCAACTAATGTGAATATAGTAATAATAATTTCTCCTCTTTTTTTTTTTTTTTTTGTTCTAAATATTGAATCTTGATATACAAAGTCCGGGAGTATTACATAGTCTGTGTACCAAGAAAAACAACAAAAATGATAACCTCAATATACCTCACATTCCAGTCATAAAATCTCTGATTAAAAAAAAAAAAAATCCACCAGATGTTTGTCTTAAGTGATATAAAAATATTTTTAAAACCCAACCATTTTCTTAACATCATACCAAACTGCTGAACTTCTAGTGTTGAAAGATCACGTCCTGCATAGCTGAAATGCAAAACTCTATATGTGAAAACAGTATTTGATTCTCTTTATGACAATTTTCACTCTCATTTTCATGACTTAATAAAGACTAGTTAACTAACTTCAAAAAAAATTCCCTGTATCCCTCTTCTGTTCCTGATCTTCTACCTATCATGTTTTAAAGGACCAACATCCCTTTAAAAATAAATCCAAGTAACACACCCACTCCTTTCTTTAAGTTAAATGGACACATTTAACTCTTTCACAGCAAGGAAACCTAAAGCCATGTCACAAAAAACCAAAACACAGAGAAGAATCTGATTATTCTTTAAAAGTCATTCCTACTTTTTCCTCAAATACAGATAGTTTCCTGAGCAATCACTTCACAATACTGTTCCTTTGCTGAATATTATCTTTTTTCTTTTTACAAACTCATATGTAAACTCCCTTGTTTCAGAAATACAGTGGAACAACAGTACCTTTCATCAGGTCAGACTGAAGCCTACCATGTACAGCAATTCACCTTAGAAGTAGTCAATTCCATATTGCATTTTTACTTGAAACTGTCAGATGCTGCACGTGATAAGAGCCTTTTTTAAAAAAATATATGGATTGCAACTTGTGATTTAAAACAGCATTACTTTGAAAAACAAAATCTTTTTCTTAAAACTGAACAATAAATCTCCTGATTTATATGATACAAAATGCGCTTCATTTAATCTTTAAGCACTAGCACTTTCTGAAATTCAAAGCAATTCTTTTGATTCTGTCAATCACATACATTACAATCACAGTTATTTCAGCTGCTAACAAAAGTGATTTGCAAATGCTTTTCAAATAAAACTGTTCTGTTGCTTTGCCTTCCTATGCATGCTTATCACTGTTTATGTTCTTGTGTATTTGGACTATGGACAGGTGTGAAAAATGTTCCTGCAGTGTTAAAGTCCCAGCAGTATTGTAAGTAACACTTGTAATACAACTTCAGCCAGTTACTCTACCATTTAGCGAGCTTGTCAGGGCACAGATTACACTGCACAGAGCTGACCACACACAAAGGTCCAGACATAGTCTGGCACTACGTAATAGATCACCTACTCACTGCAAGCTACAATAGAAGTACAATATACTACTTGCATCAATGCTTTCAATTCTTAAAGATAAGCAATAAATTCATACATGGAAAACAAAAGGAGTAAACAAATAACCTGCTAAGTAATCAGCACTTGTCAAAATATATATATATATATACAGGTCACAAAGCTGTTACTGCTAGAAGTAATTTGTTGATAACTCTTTTCAGAAAACAAATTGAGAACTCAGTACTGGTGTTCCGATAGATTTCAGTAAAAAAATCTGATCTTAAGATAAAGATTTTTATAAATTTATTTTACATTTGCTGACACATTGGAAACAAAGATCATTGTTCGGAGAGAAACCAAGAGATGATCCTGTATTCTGTCCCATCCAATTCATTTTTAATAAAATTGTTTGCTTATTGTTAATCTGTTATGATACACAGCAGGAAGGGTCCATTATTTATTTATTTGCTTAAAACTATTTTTCAATAAATATGCCTGCTATATAAAAGAGCCCACCAAAGAGCTGTAAAAGGACAGGTTGCACGTTTCCCACAACTCTCTTTACTACCTCCGACACCATTACCTCTCCTTCCCTGAAGCTGAATAGCTGCCTCGCAGAGGAGGGATTTGTTCTGGTGTCACTGAGGACACGCGACAGAGGTAACAGGCTTGCAGGAGTGCGGCTGAGGACAGATTTTGGCCTGCAGAATCTTTCTTACTGGTCATGTTACGTGTGATGGAAAGATCCCAGTCTGGCTCTGACAGATCACACCAGCTTGTCAAAGTTGGCAGCTAAGGAAATAAAACCTTGTTTATTGTAAACCAGGCACATTTTATAAAGATTGAGACATACTACACACGGAAACCCAGAGCATAGTGTTTAAGAATTCCCTCAAATAGAATCCTATTTCAAAGAAGCATTTTGGGCTTATAACCTTCCCTGTTTCCCGTTCACCTACAGTAAATATTTTCATTTGCATGCCCAGCTTTTAATTGGTACAGCCTGTGGAATTAATAGAAGCCATTATCAGCTAGATCAGCATGACCTTTCTGTGAATTAAAATATGTCACAAATTTAGAACACTAAATGAGGAAAAACATCTCTCTAACCTCTAAATCCAACAATTCTCTGCAAAGCAAGAGTACACTCAGTACACTGCCATTGGATTACTGGCTTTGAAGTTCAAAAAAATTAAGGGAATATCAAAGCTTCTGGTGGGTGTATTCTTAATGTTTTCTCAGTTCCTCTCACCATGGAAAAGACCATTCCAGTGAAGAAAAGTAACAAAAAATGGGACCCCAGGAGGTTTGAAATGAATTTCTGAAGAGTGATTATAGATAGAATTGTAAGCAAATAAAAACTAAATAATAATAGAGAAGTAATGTGAAATGAAATGTGTCAGAAAGGATGAAATAGTTTCTGCTTAATATAAAACACCAGAAATTATAACACCTTTATTCCCAAAGTTGGGCTTGAAATGTCATTACTGAGATTCTAGGGTGGGTGGTTTTGAGTGAATGGAGAACAAAACAGTTCAAGACCTCATTTGGGAAATTTCCTGCTTGCCTGTCTTATATAACTAATAAGAGGATTATATACTTCAAAGCTGGATTTTATCATCCCACTGGGCTGTCCAGGGTTGTCAGTTCACTGATGGCTTGGCTGATAAAATGGATTTAGATGTCAGAAAAAGACTTTTCATAATATAAAGTAGTTCTGTATTATGAACAATTTATAATTCATAAAACTAACAGCAGTGACTGGCAAAATAAGGTAACATGGAATTCAATAGCTAACTGAACTGTTGATTCATTAACAGCATAAACATGTTTTACTTTAATTATAACAATGCCAAGATGCTACAAAAAAGACCTATTGTTTTATGCATCATCATGTGAAGGCCACAGTTATTTAAACTGCAGGACTCCACAAGCCAATTATATCTGAAAATAATGCATTTATTACATAATTTCCTATCTCTTAGAAAATACTTTCCCCATTGCATAGAAGATGCGTCCATCTAGAAGCTGCAAATACATTTGCAACTTCACAAGCACAACCAGACATAAATATCTTATAGATATGTAAAGGTATGAGATATACTCACCATTAAATAACAATTTTCTTTCAGAAAAATGTCTAATATTTAACATAAATGAGTTATACTTCTTTTCAGCTATTTAAGCATTCAGAAAATAAGAGACAAAATAACCCCATTCACATCCACCATTCCAATAGAGCAGACATTTTTCAGCAACATGAGTTTCATCAATGTGAAGGCTGGCTTTGAACTTAGCTTGCATGAGTACCTTACCACTACACTGCTTCACAAAGGTTATTTAGGTTATTTCTTTTGTAGTACTAATCAATTTCAACTCCATGATGTAGATGCACACAGTCTTCTGTTAGCAGTTATCTATCTGCTCTCCTAAGTAGATATGGCCAGCCTGCGCCATTCAGGCCAGTTGTACAACTGAAGAAGCTGTTAGGTAATTGAGATTCCAGCTACAAAATAAAATAAACTGCCAAAACTGCTCAAGCTAATGTTGTTACATGACTCACTTACAGACAATGCAGTGACTGAGCTGTTATCGTGGCCTGCTATTCCTGGAGCTCTCCATCTTTCCCACAGTGAGAAAGGTGATGAGGGTCCCAACAAGACAAAGATTTGGGTCTATGACTCAAAAGGTCAAGCAGGGGAATGTTCCCATCCCCTCTATTTAAACAAGTGATTTTATACCAGTTGAAAGCTAGGTCATTAACTCCTTGTGCTGGAAAGCTTCTAATGCTCTCTCTCTCTCTCAAAAAAAAAAAAAAAATAGTATATACTTATATAGATACTCTTTGAAGTTTACTTAGATTGTTTTAGAAAGTTCAGCTAATTAAGGTCAAGAGATTTCAGACTCATCCAGTATCACAATAACAGACAGACTAATTCCTTTCTTAAGCACTAGTCACCTATGAGGGCATGAAATCTAAATTCAGCTCGGCTGGTGCCTGTGCCCATGTCTGAAGGTTTGTGAAGCCAGGTGATTACATTTTACAATTTTTTAAAAAACACTTTCAGTATTCAGTTAGATTTCTTTTTCTCCTTTCCAGGTAACAAGAACAAATTATCCATTTTATTTTGGAAGTCAGTTGTCCAAGATGAGAAGTGTAAACTGAGCAGAGTTTCAATACGGATACCTTCTTAAAATTCCAGTTTCCCAGAGTTTATAGTATTTTATCCCTAGTTAGATCATATTAATCACTTTTCCTGAGGCCAGCAGACACATTTTACCTTTTTCCTTACATATGTGAGATTTGGTCACTAAGGACCATACAAACTTGTGTCTCCTGTTTCTTAGCTGGTGCTGCTGCTGCTGAAGATATCAATCAGGTTCTCTCACCTGGGGAATCTTATGCTTCTCACCTGGCACAACAGGCCAGGGCTGCTAAGGATATTTGCTGAACTTCATGTTTGCCTCATTGTGTGGTGTCAGCTTCACATGTTAAATAAGAAATTGCCTTGTTAATTACACTTTGCCAACTGTGTGCTGGGTTTATCACTGTCTGTCAAATCTCACATCTTCCCGTAAAGAATGAAAAGGAGGAAAGGATCACAAATCATTGCTATGACACTTCCAACTATTGATTAAAACATTAAGTTTAAAATTACATCTTTTTTACCTGTAACTAGAGTCCAAAAAATTGTAACTCTCTCAGAGGATTTAATGAGACAGAATCAAGACTTGGGCTGAGGTGGATAAGTTTGAAGCATAACAGAAATGTCTAAACTTTGGCATAGATCTTGTGAGGAGCTGGATTTCCGTTGACTTACTTGGAAACAATGGTAGCTTTAAGCATGGATAAAGCAGGTGTTACCTATAAAAGCACATCAAAGCTGGCTGTACAAATACCTACGCAAACAGCAGCTACCCTCTGCTGCTTGTATAACCAATGCTGCTTTGAGTTTGCCTCCATGTCACACACTTGCTGTTTTAATCCGACATCTATTATCTGTGGAACTGTGGTGCAACTTGTGATCCAGAGATTAGGGAAGGTTTGTAATCCCAACTGTGAACTGGAAAGCAGTTGTACTTAACTCTGTAGGGAAGTAATGTTCTGTTTGTAGTGTTAGGGAAATCTGATTGTCCAAAGTAAAGTCCAAAGAATTTCCCTTCATGTTTGGGGCACAAAATTAAATTTTGAGAGCTATGATCCAAAAGCCCCTTGTATGAGTACACCAGCAATTCAATTTAGCCGAGCTGTAATTACAAAGCACAGGATTAGGGTTTTTTTTTTTGTGTTTTGTTTTTTTTTTTTCTTTCTTTCGAACAGACTGTATTTGAGATTTTCGTCTTGTGCTTGGAGAAGTACTCTTTTTCCCTCTAATTCCTTTTTGTCAGTGAAATGAACTATTAATGTAGACGAATAAAACAGGACTGAAGGAAAATGTATAATGCATCTTTTATGTACATGCAAGTATACAGTCTTGATCCAAAGGGCTAAGTGTGAGTCTACGTCATCTATAATAAAAGAAGTACTGTTGATAATATGGGGATTTTTTTTCACTTTCATACTATCTAGAAACTGTAATGCATGATCTTATCTGGTGTGCTCCATCTAGTTTTCAGTACCACCTATTATTAGACAAGCCAAAGAAACATAAAGAAAATCAGCAACAACTAAGAAGCCTGAAAAAACATTCAAAAAGAGCTTCAAGTTTATCTAGTTTAGAATAGATTGAGATGGGCCATCACAACAAAGTTCAAAAATGAAGGAAAATGCAAAAAAGGAGTTAAATTAATTATCCCCATGACAACCAAAGATAAAACAAAGAACAATTTCTTTAAATTCAAGAAATGAAAACCTCAACAGTGCATTGAGACAAACAGCTTATTCCCTCTGGATTATAGTTAAGTTCTGAAACTAGACAACTAGAAATACAGTAGGGTCTTCGTTGACTGAAAAATTCATTTCATTTTTAAGAATTTTTAAGAATGCAAAAGGCAAGTGATTCAAGATATCCTTAATCTTGTCTAGATTCAAAACATGTTTCAGCTCGGATGAAGGTGTTCTCAAGATCATACTTAAGTCCCATACTTATATTTCAAGATCAGATAGAACCGTTGCCGTTGTCTCTCCTAAATGCTTTCAGAAAGGAGGCCAGGATATTCCAGGCAGAAGGTAATTGCACTGAGTAATCAAATCAAGCAAGAGGCACAAACAAGACAAAAATAATTCCTATATTTTAGCAAGAAAACTGGGAGAGGCAGAAATTTTAAGATTAATTGATCTATAATGTAGTTCCCAGGAGAGGGTGGGAGAATAACAAACAAAATACATAAAAATTTTACAATAAAGTACTTTATTAAAAAAATTCTACATTCTTAAAAATGGCAGCCAATGTAAATACACTTAAATGTTTTTTATACTTAGAAAGTAAGCTTAGTAACTGCGGCCAGAACTTTGACATGGTGTGACCTGATATTCTTACAATTACATTGAAAGAGCACAGTATAAATGTAACTAATGCAAGCTTTTAGTAAACCTACCTAAAAAATGGCTTCAAAGATGAATGACTGTCCTCAGTGTAGAGAACATCTTCTAAAAGCCTCAAATTAACTGTGATAAGTATACTTAAGGATAGAAGGGCATTCTGGATTATTACTAGTCTATTCCAGAAAAAAAAAAAAAAGAAGTTTTAGTAATACATATTTTCTCACATTTCCTCTAATTTCACTAACCTTCTGATAAACAAGGGGATCAATTGCAATATTATTCTAGTAGGAGTGACTAGTAAAAATGAAACCAAAGTTCAGTGAGGTACTTTTAGGAAATTATATGGTACTACACCTGATGGACAAAAAATATTAAGAACTTTTTCCTTAAAATAGTACTAAGAAGACATAATAATGAAAGGTGTTGTTAAGTCATCCACTAGACAAGGCAGATAATTTTTCAACAGAGTTGAACTGAAAATGTAATAATAGACTGAGTATGGGATAATGTAGTTTCTAACAAGACCAAAAAGTACAAATCAGGCAGTTCTCTTTCATCCAGTTATATCACTGATAATTTGGGTTGTATTAAACATAGCTTTTCAGAAATGCACTGTCTGGAGATTTATTTTATATCAGTAAAGTCTTCTCTGTGCTCTGACTCTACTGGATCACAAGAAACTGTGGCAGATACTATGATTTCCTGAACACATGTGGTTTCTGATGATTTCTATTTGCCTCCAGTTCTCCATTCTTAGATATGCAAAGGGCTCAGCTAGGAAGCTGGAGATGTTGCTTTAACAATTTTAACAGTCCCATAAGGAGTTATAGTGTGCAGCTGAGAGTTCATACACACGGATAAACCTGAACTTGAAAGTACATATTTCATACTACTGTACACTTTGTTAAACAAACAAACTAAAAACTTGGCTTTATTATAGCAAAGCTGAGGCTATTTTCAAAAAATATTTATGTTTACCATCATTTCCATGTTTTGCCAGTGTGCATATATCAGCATATGTGTTTAACTTTTTCTGAACGTTGCACAGGTATCTTCAGTGCATGGCTTTCATGTCTGTGTCAGCTCTTGAGCTTGCAAATTGAAGCATGATGGAAATTTCATTAAATATATGCAACAGTATATGTTATGACATATACCTCTTTGCCACCTCAAAAACAGATAACCAAGTATTATCCAACAATTATAATTTGTGTGCTCCTCTGAAACAGACCCAAAATCAGAATTGCAAGCCAACAGTCATGGAAAGGGTAAACTGTAGCATGTTGAACTGACACAACTTTCTACAAAAATGAATGAACAAGAATTCTGATATCTATCTCCAGAATATTTCAATTATTGATTTGAAGCTTCATAAGTCTTTGGGAAGACCAGAATAAATACCTTCATGTCTTTCACATGACAATGCTGTTAATATATTCTCCCATAAATATGTTTGACCTCACTTTTCCATGTACAAGGGAACTTCAGCAGAGAAAGCATATATTTACTTTTTCTTCTGTAGAACCATTGCAGTGTAGAAAAAAACAGAGTGGAGGAAGGCACCTAAATTTATTATCACTTTTTTGTTCTTTGGCAGTGAAAGGCATTTTCTTACTATCCTACCTGACTACATGAGAGAAAATAAGTAAATAAATAAATAAATAAGAAAAATAGCAGTCAGATGAAGTTTACAGTAGAGAATCAATGTTGCATTTTTCAATGTCACATAAGGATGGCCAGATGGAATCTGCAGGAGTTACTTTAAGGACAACTGACCAGAGCAGAAAAGACAAGTATTAACATTTATTGTCTACTATTTTATGTAATGCCCTAGGACTGAAATCTCCTGGGATTGCAGTTGTCTCTTCACAAGAACATGAAAAGATAAAGGCATACACCATCTGTACTCAGTGTATTCTTACATAGACTTATCAAATTCTCCATGTTCCCTATAGCTGTTGCCCTCTCAAGCAAGACACAGCAGAATATGAAGCTTGTAATCCTGATATAACATCCCAGGAATTTCAGATGGGGACAGGATCAGTTGAGCTCTCAGCTTCTTGTCGGTTCACTCCCTCACCTCTCTTGAGGCCGTGCCATATCTTTCCCAGCTTCCCTGTGGCCTCTAAATCTCTCAGCTTATCTAGGTCCACCTTTGAGAGGCTATGTGCTTTACCCAGACAACGCAGCACTGATTTTTGTAAAATGCTATAATAAAGCCAAATCCTTCCAGTTCTTCACAGTGGAAATGGTTCTGTTCCCTGGCCAAAACTCTGCCAAAAAGCCTGAGAAAACCATTTCAGAAATGGTATAAAAAATCTGGGAGATTTCTTTCTGCCTCAGTCAAAATGAGATTCACATCCCTTACAGTTCTCATCATACTTGGTTCACACACCACCCACGGCACCCACAGCTTCTTAAGAAATATCTGTATTATAAGAGATAATACTGACAGCACCTAGCTCTGCCATCACAATGTTGTTAGTAACTGTACACACTGTTTGTCACAGCTCCTTCTAGTCAGATAAAAAACAAGTTCTGACAAGGCTGATGGCTGCAGGCATCTCTGGATAAAAATCCCATCAGACATTAGAGTCCGCCACCTCTTTGAAAGGAACGCAGACCTTTCTCCTGCTCGTTCTCACAGGCTTTTTGATAAATTCCAGAAATAAAATATAATGAAGTAACTGCAAAACTTCAACTTAATCACACGGAATATATACTGGAGCCCTCAATACTACATTTGTCATTCTAACAAGTTTTAATTGCAAATAAGAGAATTAAAACAAGTGTTTGACGTCTGCTTTCTACACATGCATGCGTTTTTTTTACTTAAGCATCCCCGTTTCATTAGTTACAAGGCTCAGATTACTCATGTTTTTTCTTCCCATTAAACTAAAATCAAAACATGATTGTTTTTCTTCACTCCAAATAACAAAGCGTAGTGCATAAATTTTCAGTTGAACAGACAAGGCAAAAGATGAGGCAGTTCATCTGCAACACTCACATTTTTATAATTACTTTTTTTTTTTTTTTTGAGATTTTATTATATAAATAAAAGTTGTATTTTACAATGGAAGCATTTTGTAGGCTACATAACTTGCAGAAACGTAGCCAGCCAAGCATTTATTTATTTATTTATTTATTTATTTATTTTCTCTTCTTGGCATCATCTTGTCAGTATATAAGCTTCCTAAGGGAAGAAAGGTTTTAAGTAAGAATATTTCCTTCACTTCAACCCTAAGTACACACATGTATGGCAGTACAAACACATTTTCGCAGTTAACACTTTCCTACAAGTACTCATCACAAGTCAATGATCCTCAAAGGAAAACACTAAAGAGATAGTATCCAAATGGAGATAAATCCAGAGCAGCAGTAGTTCAGATGTCTCATCATCTGAGAGAGATGGGAGTGGCATTTGGTACTCAGAACCTTCCCTCGGACGGTCTCCCACAGTTCGGAGAACAGCCACAGCCACCCACCAGCCTCATAAATCCAGAGAGGAACTTCTAGTAGTCAAAGCTGCGCTAAGTAGGGCTGCAGAACACCTAACTGTGCTGTGATGCTCAGTCCCAGGGCTGAGTTAAGCAGAGCCTTCTGTTTCACATGGGCTCCTATTTTTTCTTTAACTGTATATAATCTGAGATTAAACTTCACACCTGTTGTAAACCTGGTTCCTTTAAGTGATGAGACTCCAGCTTGCTTACTGTAGTTGAGGCAGACAATGGCAAAACACACATCTTCCTAGGACTGCCATCACTACTCCATCACTACTCATCTGATTCCTGCTGTCCTTTCCTAAGCGGGCAAAGAGAAATCCCAGAGGGCTATGCACAGTGCACCTCCTGGCCCAGCTGTATGACAGCCTTCATCTCCCCAGCATCATGCAGCCCTGCAGCAAGGAGAGCTCCAGTTGTGAGCATGTAGGAATTTTTTTTTTTAAAACAAGCTTGGGCTGAATGTTGTTCATGAGCAGAAAAGCACATGCATCTCCTAAGGCTTTAGTGCATCTGTCACAGCTGAGCTAAAATAAGGTCCAGTATTTTGGCTTCACTATACTATGGAAGAATGTTTGGCATTGACTTCCTGAGTTTGTGAGGGCAGACCTCCACTGATCCTTTGTTATTATCTTGATTTAAGAAGTCAGTTTAAGTTCTTCAGAGCTTTTAATTTTGGAACATTGTTTTACTCCCCTTGACACCCTACCAGATAAAAGGAAAGTAGCACAAGAAATATTCAGTGAGAATCACAGTTCTCTCTATCCATGCATGTAATACAGAGATGAAAATTTCCTTTAAGTTTAAACATTTGTAACAGAGATCTCTGTAAGCTGAAAATATACTTTCCAGGCATTTAAGCTTTAAAATTCTAAAAATTTTCTCTGCATCTTCCATACAACAGTGACTCCTTTAAAACTGCTTTTAAAACAGGCTTTTACAACTACAGATAAAATAATATTCTCATACCATTTATCTTTATTTGAAACATCTGAGGCACCTCATGTGCTGCCTTCATGATCATAATGTGGAATGAGTGATTACTTACACATGCATTACAAACTGATATTTGAATTTGCTGTTTTAAATCCATCTACACTGGTGTTGTAGTGCGCATCCTTGAGCTCTCCACAAGTAAATGCCTACAAGACCAGATACTGACTCTGCATGTAGCAGAACATGACCTCATGCCTCATTCATGCATTATTAAACCTCATGGTGTGCTGCAAAGCAATTTACTTCTTTGTTCACCAGGACAAAAATACTAATGCTAGGAAACATTTCACTGATGTTTTTCTTTTTAATTACAAATAGACCAGATTCTCAGAGTGGGTATTTATGATCCTACTGAATCACCACTTTATATAAAGTTTTTGCTTGTCGTATGCTTTGCTCAATATTTTTTCTCCATGTAAATCTGATGTGCACAGTGTTACATCTCATAACTATTTGTGTGCATGTCAAAGAATAAATGAGGATATAATTTCTGTTATACAGTCATTGATGTCTACAATGTTTTGAGTAATGCTTCAGGAATTTTGAATATAAAACATATTAAAACCACATGAGTCTACTATGACAAAAATCAAAGGTTTATTTTTGAGACTGTCATCTTTTCTGGCAGATTAGCCCTGAACTAGGAATTACTCTAGCTGCAATCTTATTACAAAACATTTCCAGGAAGAATGTCCATTCCTTTTTGGATTATAAATACATTTTCTTAAAATGCTTCTCACATACCCCTAGAACTAATGACATATTAATTCTTACATCTAAGAATACCCAATTTTCTGTACCTTTTGTTTCTCTGCTGTTTCTTTTGCAGGAGTCAGAGTGATGTTAAAATGAACTGGCATATTAGTTAGCTTAGTCTCCATCTGAGTGAAGGAACAGTGCATTGAGAGATCCTAGGAAATAGTCTGACACTGAAAAAAGCGTAGGTATTTGGCAGATAGAACTCTTTTCTTCAGTTACCTTCTCTCTGGACTCTTGATTCTGTGAAGAGATGATATTTTTAATCAGTTTTCACGCCTTAATCCAAAAAGGAGCATTTCCTTTTTTCAGTGCGGATTAGTTACAATAGTTTTTAGCAAAGAGATTAAGCTAGATAAAAAGCAACTTACTGCCAAGTAAACTCAGTGTTTGGCACCAGCTATCCCAACCAACAAATTTTGTGTTGATCTGTTTATGACTAATCTCTTGTCCTACTTTTCCATATGTGAGCTCAGAAATACCTATCTGAGATAATTTTTTGCAGGTGCAACCTTCAATGACCCAAAATAATGATGGAGAAACATCTTTCTGATTCCTGAGGCCTTTATTCTTCCTTGTCCCCAGATAACATTATCCTGAGTTCACATGTAACTGCTTTCCAGCCGCCTATAGAACCAAAATATTCACGGGATGTTCTTAAGGAATAAAAGACTTCACACTGTAGAAGGAGCACAAAAATTCAACACTGCACTGTCATTTCGTTTCTCTGGGCTATTCTTAGTCTTGAGGTGATATTCTGAAGAGCAGTAAAGGCTTTAAATGAAATGCTTCATTATTTCTTTGATGGTTGCCAAGTGCCTACTACTTTCTTTACTACCCTGGGGGTAACTACACAAAAGAGAGACAACATGACAGCCTTGATCACTGTGGAATGGACACATGGTGTGTGCTCAAATTCTACAAGGACCAGAGCACTTAGAAGCACTGAAAAAATATAACTAGTTTTACATTTTTCTTAAAAACATCTCTCCTTTAATATATACATTACACAGGGCTTCAGCAGTTTAGTAAAATATAGATAGAAGTAAATGCAGTAGTTGTCAGAACACAAATAAAAAAGTGTCCCAAAAATATACATCTAATTAAAGCTGATTTATTTATTTATTTATTTATTTATGATGCTTTTGTTCCTACAAAAAGCATAAACACAGCACTTTTGACAATCCCATATTCTCCCCTACCCTAGTCTTCCAGTTCTTCTATTGGCACCATATTCTCCCCTACCCTAGTTTTCCAGTTCTTCTATTGGCACCTCACTACATACTGTTGTTATTCACATACCTCTTGCTAGTTCACCAAGAATTTCCTCCTCAGAGTATGATCCTCCTCCATTTGGATTATGCTGAACAATTTATATTGATTTAGTGTATGGTGACCAAAGAGACTTTGCAGCAAGACAATGGCATCCTAGTTAGACTACAGTCAGTGGACCATAAAGCAGACCTTGGATTTCCAATTCCAAATGAGCCATACAAAACTGGCAGTGTTGTAAGCAAAATATAAGGAGGTATTCTGAAGTGTTCTGAATGGGAACTGGGAAGCTTCAAGAATTCACTCTCCCATCAACACCCCATCTCATGACTGGCATACAGTTCTGCAATTTCTCACTGCATAAGCAGCCAACCGTGAAGAGTACTCACAATTTTAACAAATTTGCAAAATGCCAGTTCTCAAAGAGTTGCATCATTTGACTGCAGATAAAGCCAAAATCAAATGATTTAAGCTGGTAAGTTTTTCAAAGTATATTTCTGGCAATTATCACAAAGGTTTAATATAATAACTTCATAGTCTCTTTTTCGAATTTGTAATGAACTCTTCCCTTTTCACTCTTGGTACTGAAGTTATTTTCATTAGAAAAAAAAAAAAAACACATTTACTCATTGCTAGAAAAGTTTTCAAAGAACAGTCTATGAGATCATACAGTTATTACTTATGTCCACATAGTTAACTGGGGGAGAAAACATTGGGTAGAGTCCAACTTTTTGTTATGTTTCCTGATCATACATCAAGCACAGATAAACTTTAATTAGAAGCCTCTCCAATTAGTGTTATTTTTTGCAGTTTTTCTATAATCACTGACGTGTTCCAAAATGTTTCCTTTATTCATTTTGAGATGTCTTCTTTTATCCTTAGAAAAATTAACGTGGGCAGATATAACAGTAACTTCTATTTAGCTTGCTAAGGTCAGTAATATTGTAAGGTAAAAGGAATTCAGGTTGTTCATCACAGATTCACAAATTGTGATGAACAACCCTGTCAAACAGCCATACTGTGAGACTGCAAAAGAAAGCAACAGTCAAGAGCAGCAATTGTCTGCACTTAGCAGCTATTGACAACTGATAATGAACTGTTTGACAATAACTGGTATATCTATGTGCAATATCCAAGCTGGACTACTGCATTTTAATGGCACTTGATCCCGGTCAGTGGAAGGATACAAGTGCTTTAAAGGGGAATTTGTCTTCTTCATTGCAATCTTCTCCATAAATCTGACTGCATTCCTCCTTCAGGTTTCACACTGTGTGCTTAAAGCTGGATCGAACATGAATTTGGCTTTAAAAAATTTGGATTGATCACTAATGCTTTTTCATGGGTCCTTTAATCACAAGGACTGTTTGCATCAGATATGGGAACTACATAAAGCACATCATAGCCAACAAAAGCTAGTATAGATTACATCTATAATCTTCAAAGACTCTTAGAACTTGAACAAATGATTCACAGTTCCTATTGCTGCATCGTAATCATGCAAAACTCAGTTCTACGTAGTTTGGGTTCAGAATGAAATTCCATAGTTAGGAACAAATTATGCTTAAAGAATTTGAATGTATTCAAGATCCAGTAATACATCTTAAAGGTGGTAGTTTCAGGATGCAAATCCACACTTCCTCAAAGACATAATGGAACAATTTCCTTTAGAAATCCTCAGCAAAAACTACTTACTACTTACACTGCTACAGTGTGAAGAGCAGACATACACTGTGCAGCTTCTGCTTTCTATTCTGTACAACAGAAAAATAGGAGGTAGAAATACAGGCCATGGAGGCTAACATTTGGCTCTGAATATCTCAGAGTTCAGTACCTGTTGGGTCATTTCAGCTGGAAAGCACCTGAGGCTTCCCTGACAAGTTGCCGACTGATGCTCCTTTTGTTAGGGAGCAGAAAGTAAAAAGCCCCTGCTTTTAATATTTTTATGTTCATATTGGCTACAAATAGTTGGAAAAAGAAATACTTTTATGCTCGCTTTTCCTTTCTCTCTGTTAATGGTGATGAAGCATATTAGTCCACCTAAATTTAAGAAGCCACTTGGCACAAAGGCAAATATTTAATAGCCTGAAGTGAAGCTAAATGGTTTTCTTCTCTCATTGTATCTCTGTTCTTTCTGCTTTTATATTCTCATAGTTCATCTAAGCCAATAAACTGATTTTAATTTTTTCTTCAGCCAGCCATGGAAACATAAGAGTCATGGGAAAATGCCGTCTATAACCTATAGAATGACCTACAAATATGGGAATCATATCCTGAACTTCTCAGAGAAAAAATAACCACTTCAAGGTATAAAATAAAATAAATAAATAAATGATTGTTATCATCCAGGAGTCATCTTATTTTCACAGACTAGGAAGTGATGATAAACTACAAATAAATGTAATTAAAAATAATAATTATGTTTATTTCTTTGCTTCGTTGGTCGTGAATTGTTACTCAGACCATCTGGCTGCCCCACAATCACTGAATGAATGGAGTAATATAAATTCCATCAAAATATTAACTGGTATGCAGCATTAGTCAAGATGACACTGATATAACATACCAGCTTTCTATAGTTATTAATATTTATAGTCAAAGAAGACAGATTTCTCTGGGGAGTATTTGTTTATTCCATCAGTGTCAAAAATACTTTCCTCCGAAATTGGCTGAGAAACATCAAAGAAAACTTTAACCCATTACAGCATTAACATGCAACCTCTGATTTGAGCTAGGTGAAAGTGTCATACGACTGGAAGATGGCAGGGTTTTGGTTTGGTTCAGTTTTGCTGTTTGTTAGTTTTTTAATTTTATCATTTTTGTGTGTGTTTTGAAGATGCTACTTAGCCTCACAAACATTGTGTAGAGATATACAGATAGAGGCACAGATAAAACCTCTAGTGAAGAATATCCAGATTTACTAAAGTAACAAATTGAGAACTGGACAGAAATATGTTTTGCACAGCAAAACATTACCATCAAAAGATCCAGTGCTTTCAGTTTCCAGACTAACAGCATGATGCTGCATCTTTATCTCAGTTTCTACATATTCTGCTTTCCTACTTTGATTTGAAAAACAAACAAACAAGCAAACAAGCAAAAAATATATAATTGACTAAAATTGTTTCAAAATAGTTTTGGCAGTCTTCTTATTAAATAAGTAAGTTTAAATTCTTGTCATAAATAATACAATTCCTTTGAAACAGTAACTGTAATAGAAAGATAAAAATGGCAGTGAAGATTATTTGAAGGTATGACAACATAGCCATACTAGTGTCATATAGCTGTTACTTTAAGAACAGCTGCATTTGAAGTTGACAGAATGCATATATTCCGCTCCCTGATAAATTATATGTCCAGAAAAATACCATCAGCACCAATGTTTTCTTAAGCATTTTGAATATTAAAGTTCTTATGCAATGCATTATTCAATTAAATACTACCTCTAGGATGTAGGGCCAAAAAACAAATTTTAACACAGTATCACAATTTCATCTCAGTAAAGAGCTCCGACTTATAAATATTCTTTCTCAAAGTAAATTATCAATGGTTGATCTTGAAATGTTCTCGTCTTAGAATTAACACAGAACTTTCAGGCATCCATGATTACTTCTTGTGCTACTGACAGGGATAATATTCTTGTTCATAGGAGAATCTCAAAATTACTGATATCACTGCATAAAACTTCTGATATCTGCCAAAATTCATTTATTCAAACTTCTATCATTCAATCCATCAACCAACATGCTACCAAAGTCAGAGGTCCCTAAGATACCACAGAAAATCTAGGAACATAGAAGAAATAAACATGTGAAAGATAGTGATGTGAGAGGTGCGTGGCTGCAGTGCAGAAAGATGCAATGAATGTATCCAAGATTGAATTCACCAATGGAAAATGTCTTTTACAATATAATTCAAAGATTTTGCAATCACTGAAAAGGCAATGCATTTGCACATGACATTTTCTCACAATTGCCATTGAAAATATGAAGAATGACTGTCAGCTGCTGAAGGGAAAAAAAACAGCAGCACAGAAACTCTGTATCAGTGCAGATGCATGATTAGGGCTGTGACATCAACCAATGGGCTACTTAAACTCCCATTTTGAGAACAATTGGTATGAAATGGAATACAGTGCCTCAGGTCCTAGTATAAATTTAGAAAAAATTGATTTGTCTGAAGTTATCTCCATTTTACCATTTTATTTTATTTTATTATTTTATTTTATTTTATTTTATCTATTTATTTTATTTTTTGCACAAATGCTATTCCAGTACAAAAAGAAATATTACAGAAAATGGTCTGATCTCTCGCAAGTTTCTATCACTTGACATTTCAGTTACCTGCCTGGAGAAATAAGGCTTGCTTCACAGCTCTCACATGCTCACCACAGACTTCAAGAAATAAAATCTCTTATTTCCCTGGGCCATGGTGAATTACAGTTCTCCAGAAGATACAATTCATGATAATTGTTTGTGAGGGGCATGTGGCATACATGAATGACAAGTCAAATCCAAGCAACTGAGTGACATGCCCTTTATCCAAAGTTAAAAATCAGGCCTGAGAGAATGCAGCTGGTGTAGCTTCATTTAGAATGTTGCACAGTAGCTGAGACAATCTAATCACTTTTTGTATGATTTTTTTTACAGAACATAGAACAAAGCATAGACTTATAATTGTTTAAAATTCTTCTTCTGAAAGCACTTTAAACCACAGACCTTAAATTCTATAAAATGAGGCACTTTTTCTTTTCAAAACCACCCACCTTCCCTGATCCTACTCTTACCAGAAAATTAAACTCTGAAAGATTCCACATGATTCATAGCCTACTAATAGGAAATCAAACATCATTTTCAACACTGACACACTGAGGATGCTGCTGTTATTTCATTGTAAATGTCTGCACTTTAATACACAAGTCTTAAAGATTCTTGAACATGAATGTAAAGACATTTCCCAAAATGAAATGCAGCATAAAGGTCATTACAAAACAAAAAAAGAAAACAACAACAACAACAAAAAAACACCACCAACAAAAACAGACCCACAATAGAAGCTAATGGAGGAAATTCCTCAGAAACTTTTGGCAGTAACTGCACAAAGCTAGGGAACATATTTATACTCTGAAGTATGTAAAACTTGCTCTAATATTCAGAGCAAAAACTCGAAGAGTGGGAGAAAAGTTCTATCCTCTCTCAGATATTTGGTCAGATGCAGTCACTCAAGCAGCAGGATCACTTAGTGAGAGCCAGCCTCCTTTCACAGTCCTGGAGCTCTCTTTTGCAGTGTACCAAGGGATACATTAAACATACATGTGGCACTTATAAAACAGAATTATGTAACTGAATAATGTCTAAACTCTCAGATCTTGAACATTTCAGTCCTGTATGTGAGAAAAGCTGCAGAAGTCAACAGACAGATTTTTCTGAATAAAAATTTTAGAGTTTAGATTTGTTATACCCATTCTCCAGCTTAATGTTGCTGAAACAGAAAGGTTAAGGTGGAGGAGCAACTGTCATACTCTGATTGTTGGAGTCTACCCATTGTACATGGAAAAAAAGGACGTTCAATTTAAATTTCAGATCTCACAAAGAGAAAGCACAAAAGGAATCAAAGACGAAGCGAAGAGAGAAGAGTAAGTATCCCAGTTTTTATACATTTAATATGTATATTTCCTTGGTGCCAAGTCTACTTGGCACTGGAATCGCTTTTGAAGATCTAGATGGAAACCTGCCTGGTACGGTGAGGTTATGCAGGGACACTTGTCAAATTAGACTTCTCTTACTGAACTCAGATAGGACTGCCTTTGAAAAACAAAAACATTCCCAGCCCTTCTGCTTATATTAACTACTCAAATACAGGTGATGTGTTGGGAAAAATTTGTTATGAAATCTCTCAATGGAAAACATGCAGTTCCAATGTAATTGGCTTGGAGTTCCTACCCCAAAGCATTATGCTTACTAACTAAGTGTAGTACTGAAAAAAGATAACAAACACCAGCAACAACACAAACCAACAATAAAACAAAAGAACTAGAAAAAACTAAAGTCAAACATACAAAAATGTTTTGCAACAACTGATTCGTCTTAATAACCACAAGCTAATTTTTCCAATGAAATGTTCTATCTCATATATTAGAATCATATTAGGGCTTGGGTTGGAAGGGATCTTAAAAATCATTTGGTTCCAAACCCCCTAGGGTGCCATTCAACAGCACTCAGCTTCATACACTCTTTTCTGCAATAATTTGTGAGTAGGACTAAAGCCAGTTCTCTTGCAGGCAGAATACCACTGAAACCACCCAGCCTATCTGTTAGGAACGAGGAGCAGCACTCTTGCAGAAGAATCTATCTTGATCAAAACTTGTTTCAATACTATCAGAGGAAAACTTTACTATGTCTTATTTCCCTGGATGGGCAAGCAATTGTTTTCTTTCATTGTAGATTAAGAGATAAATCCTGAAGCCAAAACTTCATATATTTCCTACTATTAATTTGATGTGTTTTCAAAATGAATGCTTCAGCAATAATCTAACTTGGTTCCATGAGACTAAGTTATCCTCAGTGGCTATTTTTTCTCTACTGTGGAGTTTATAGAATCATAGAATCATAGAAGGACATCAAAGATCATCTAGCTTCAACCACCCTGCTATGAGCAGTCACCAACCACTAGACCAGGCTGCCCAGAGCCATACCCAGAAGTATATATTTATAGAAGTATAAATATATATATATATGTATTTTATATATATATATATGTATTATATATGTATATATATATATATATATATATATATATACAGAAATATGGACATAAAATGAGCCTAGACTTACAAAACAATATAATAAATACTGATGTGCGTGTGTGTTAGTTTGGGACATTACCTGCTCTGAGATGCTGAGAAGGCATTCAGTGAGGCTGCATTCTATATCATGTAAATGCAACATATTTTCTTGTATGTCTCCCAGTTTTAATTAAAAAATAAAAAATAAAGAGAGAAAGATTTTTCAGGGAAAGTATTTTAGGCCAAGCTAGATGGACACTCACTTTCACACTAATAAAAAAAATAAAGAAATAGAAGAAAAAGAATGAGAAGAGACATTGTTTAGCATCCTGGAGACAAGGAGGTTCAAAGGAAAGTGAGAACTGCTGGCAGTGAAGATGAGCAAAATCTAGCAGAGAAAATTAGAACAAACAGGAAATCTCAGTCATTAACTGTGAAGAGAACAAGTCTTTCTATGATGCCAAGTAGTGCAAAATAAAGGTATTCTGAGTATGATCCAAAAAGAAAATGAATTAAATTCCTAAAGGAAAGGTAATTGTGAAGCCAGCAGCTCAAATGCTGAGATACTTTTTGATCAGCTTATGAAAGGGATCCAGGGTCCCTGCAGTGGCAGGGAGTGAACTCAATGACGTATAAATTCTCTTTCCATCCTATGTTTCTTGAAAAACAGATATTTTATGACAAATATGATAGCCATAGAGTTCTAATGAATGATAGTTCTTAAAATAACTCCCTTATTAAAGGGTTAAGGTGTTAAAAGGAAGTAAACAAGACTCAGAATTTTGTGCTCAGGGACTTGAGCTTGCTTGGTTGCTATGGCAGACACAGCAGGAAACTCATGTCAAAGTTTAGAAATGTACTGACTAAGAAAATGTAAAAGCAATCAAAACAAGACATACATTTCTGCTTCTGAAATCAAGTGATTAGCTGAACAAAATCCTTCCTTGTCCTTTCTGCGGACAGTTGAAATTTCTCATTCTGTCAGGCAGTCTTATGCCATTGGGATGAGGAATTGGTTTTGTTGTTCAGGGGCACAGCTCTTGCTTCTACACAAGGAGAGCATGAGAAATCGAACAGCACCTTCCTGATGATTTCAAGCCAGATAGGACGTCTTGTTTAAAGACTGGAGACTTCATTTGAATCTATATCCTTGCAGCCCAGCAAGGAGAGAAAAAACTCTAACCTTGCACTTAAGCACTGCCTTAATATTCCCAGGAGAATGAAGGTGAACAGTACTTAAGTTTTAGACATATTTATGACATTTAAAGAAGCTATGTATTACCTTACAAAATATTTTGGAAGTCACAAGAATGTCCTCATCTCACCATCTTCTTCATCACACCAGTCATAATCTATAACAGACAGCATCAACTAAGACTGGGGGCATTACAGCTAGCCCATGCTGCACCTGATAGCACAGCTATTCCCATCTTCTTTCCTCCTCTTCACAGACATTTACATCTGCATCTTGTAAGTCATATTTCAATTAATGAACCACCTTAATTCTACTTTCTGAGAGTCCCTCTTTTTAGAGAACCACTTACTATGTGCCCTTCTTTTTGTAACCTATTTGTGCTGACTTCTAAGCATAAAAAGTAAAGGTTCCTAAACTAAACATGGGACTGGTCTCAGATAGCAAGCAATTAGATCACTCACTCAGGCAGCATTATCCAAGACATTCATTGGTCCTATTGTCCTTTTCCTCTCTATTTTGTTTCAATGAAAAATATATCAAGCTGACTGTGTGAGCAGAATAAGGGGTTAAGAATATGTGCTGTTGCACAGTTTGAGTAAACAGGCATGAATAACCTGCATCCATAAGGACTACTCACATCAGCAACCTTCAGCAGATTCAGACAGGACCCCAGGATGGTCAATAGTATTCCCCTGCCCCAAGATCTTATATAAAAAATCTATTCCCCAGAATGCATCTTACAAGAGAACAGATTTTTACAAATGGAATTCAGAGCACATTGCTACTGCTGATTCATTACATCCACTGCTCCTGCAAAATGAAAAGTCACTTTGGTCATCTTTCAGCATTGAAGAGGATACAGTGAAGCCCACTACAGACATACTTTGTTTTCGTTAAATTAGCTAATTCAAATGCTGATAGAGCTTTTGATGGCATGCTGCAGCTTCATGAAAACTAATGTCATGGCTGTTTGCCTTACCTCCCAGCTGAATTCTGCAGTCCTGCTAACCTCCATGCTGTTGCGTTTATGTTGTTCAGGTACCATGGCTAAGCAATTTAAAGTCAGCTCAGGTATATACCTTCATAACTCTTCAATCACAAATCATGTCTGCAGCATTATGTATATTAGAAAAAATATTCATAAAGACTTCGAATTCTGAGTGAAAAGAGACACTTGTCAAAGTATGTACAAATACGCTTTATGCATTTAACTTAATTTACAGAGTTCATTCTTTTCTTAGAAGTTTCTCAAAGCCTGCAAAAATAGCTTTGAAGTTGAAGAACAGTAACAGACGAAACAATTCAGATGCATAAGGATATTCTCCAATACTACTCCTGCAAATGTAAATGAGTCCTAGAATCGTTTACTCCCTGATTATTATTTTATTATAATTGCTTTGTTTATTCTGAATAGTTTAGCAAACTCCAGATGCATTATGTACTCTACTTTCAACATTGTTTTTTTCAGAACAGTCATTTATTTATAGAAGTTTAAATGTGAGTGCATGGGTAGACAGGCTTCTGATATTTTCCACTTTCTTTACAAAATTCACTCTTTCTTAGCATAGCAAACATGCACAAAAACTAACAAGATTATCAGCCCAGAATGCCTTGCTTTTTACCTTTCTTTTTACACAGGAAACTAAATCAAACACTGTTGTTATTGTGAACCAAAAGAGTATCTAAGATGAGAAGGGTGGCCCAGTGTTTTCAACACATAACAGAATACACTTAAAGCAATCACGGGTAGGCCTGAAACTAATTTATTTCTACAGTTTTGCAGCTAAAATAAAAGAGTAGATAAATAAAGAAATAGCCACGTAGGGAGACAGCAAGATTACTGTCAACCATGAAAGGATTCACAGTAAGGCTTCAGTGTACACAGCACACATAGATAAAGTAAATTAAAAAAAGTCAAAGTGTATGCTGCGCACATGAGACAATTAACAACTGGTAAGAAAATGCCAGATACCATGTCTCAGTTATATAAAGGTGTGTTCATAGGGCCAGGACGGCATTCTTCGGCATTTTTTCAACAATGCTTGTGAATTTCCATATTCCCTAAAGTAAAAACAGCAATAATATAAGAAAATGTTAACAAAACTGGTCTTGAATTCAGTTTGATCTTAAACTGACATAAGGTCCTATCTAGCAGGGAGCATGATTGTCAGAGAAGTCATAAGCAGCTTTGCAAGTGCTAAATGTTGGTAGGATTCCTGGTGTGTCATCAGCAGGAGATGAGAGAGGCAGGACCTAGACAACCTAGCACTGGGAAAGTTGGGGAGCTATGTCCTGTTCAGCCCTTTTTATGACACTGATGCAAGTTTTTAGTCACTGCAGCAAAAATATGGATACATAGATTTATGATGAAGACTGGCATTTTTGGTCAACTTGACTGCAAGGACAACCAAGATGCCCACCTCAAAGTCCTTGCAACATTTTCCAGCACACTGAAAATAGAGACTAAATGAACTTAAACCAAATACATACATATATATGTTCATTGTTTCACTAAATTTCCCAGATAGTAGGCTTGTGTGCCAAAAATACTTCTGTGAATCTAGAAAAGTAACTACTTTAGATATTGCTGTAAATTGAGCAGCTCTTCATTGAAATAACTCCAGAAAACTCATATACTTCATTTTTCTTCATGCATTTCATAAAATAATAATCTGGCCTACTAGTGCATAAAAGCAATACTGCCTAAATGTATGAAACAAGATCCTGTTTTGATACAAGAAGTTATACGCTATGTCCTTCCCAAGGCTATAACTTTTCTGTAAGAACAAGTAGAATCAGTAAAACATAGGTTGTCACAAAGTTGGTTAATTTTCATTTTATACCACCACCACTTAATCAGATGGTTTCTTGGGAAACATTTTTTCTTTGAATTTATCAGAATACAGCCATTCAAGAAAGCAAATATGTTCCTATGATCCAAAAGAGATATGTTGGAATAAGTAGCAGCTTCATATCTGTGAAATAGAAATACTGAACTTGTGGAAGGGACTTCAGCTGGCAAAATACCCTGCTACTGGGATAAAAAGTCGTTTATGCTTTGCATGGTTAATATACATCCCTTTGCCACACGCCTGCATCCTAGAGGAAAAGAACTTTTCTCATTCTGCCTCTTTCATCTTGTGTTTCCCATGCAGTTCACCTGGGAACGAGGGATTCTAAGGCATATTTTAGTCTTCTGATCATAATCTCATCAGGTTTATGGCAGATTCATCTACTTCAAACACTAATTATCATTTTGAAAAATTGAGAGTTAGTTTAACTATATTAAACAACTGAATATGTATATGTAAATAAGCCCTACATCTGCATGACTTAAATGTAAGCACAGGATTATCTATGTCCAGACCTGGCCCCTAAATTAATGAGATGCATTTGCTCTAAAATTTAAAACAACAAACAAAACAACAACAGGCAAGACAATATTTCCAAGAAGGTACTGTGAACCTCCAGGAATTCCCCAATTAAATTATAAGGGAGTGGTTAAGCAGATATAATAATAATATAAAATAATATATTATAAAAACTTATTCCAGTAGAAGCATCAAGGTTACAACATCTGCTATGTGCTTGTTAGTAGCCGAAAAGAGTGCTAAGAAACAACAGCATCTGCTGCTATAATTCCTTCCAGCTACTCGTTTGCAAGTGTAGCTTCTGATGGACAGAAGCATCCAGCCGATTATTTTACTGCTGTAAAAGTTAGCTTGACATGTCTCTATTCTTTGCTTCTTGGGAGTGAGTGTGTAAAAATGTCAGTGACTGTTGTTGTTATTTATACATTACAGAAGGCTATGAATATTTCATTAAGCAGCCAAATTAACATCATACTACAATTACAGATTCCACCCCAAATGCAGTCTATTTTGGATCTGGTATTCAGTTTCCTTTCCGACAGCAGATAATAAGTATTTTTCTGAAAGGAATTACCATTTCAGAACTCTATGTTCTTTACCTAGGAATTCTGAAAGAATTTTACATCTAAACACAGTGCACAAAACAAAATTTCTCTACTTGTACTTTAGTTGTCAGATGTACACCTACTTGAAAACAGAGACATGGCATTAAAACAAAATCATCAGACAGTACAGAAGCAATGAGGAAAAATAAAAGGTAAAAATGAAAGTTTCAGCAAGTTTCTTGTTCTTAAAAGACATACAGAAATAGGTTGCTCGGAGGATTATTATGACATTTATCTTTTTCTCATTTAAGGTACATTATGTGACATTTATTTTTCTCTTAGGAGACAGGTATTGAAGATTTGAGCCCTTCTTTATTAAAGTTATTGACTTTGAAATGCACAGCAGTCTAGATCAATTACAAATCTACAAAATATGTAATTATGTAAAACGTATCTGGAGCAACTGATAGATATTGCTTTAACAATGATATCACAAGAGCTAATGAATGACATAGAATAGCAATGAAATAAATACCCACAGTACAATGAATAGAAGATCTGAATGTAGGTATCTTTAACATTTGTAGTTCTTTTGCCTTTGTTTTGTTTATATTCATTGGTGCATTTTTTTATGATTTTTCTTTTTCCAAGAGCAATTCAATTGAACTTTGTGGTATTTTTGCCTATACTATGGTATTTGTTATATATTGTACTGAGAGCTGGCGATATTGGTGTCAAAAGCCCCATAACATCCAGGTATATTTATTTTTATATAAGTTGGACTCCTGTGGAAACAAAACTTATACAGCCATTCTGTGTTTTATTCCAGATTCCTTCCTGACAAGATCATCTTTGAAAACTTTGGCCATTTTCAACTGAAGATGCTGGAAGCAAAGACATCACAAGGTTAATTAAGCTCCTAGTAGCATTTCAGAAACAGATAGGTAGATACATATTCCAAAATAATGTTTTATTTAATTGATCTACTGCTCCAGATAAAACCAGCAATAACAAGTGAGCTGAGTGCTTTCCTTCTGAAAACAATAGCTAAATACAACAGACAATCTTACTATAATTCAGTTAAGCAATCAGTCAATGAATAAAACACCACAGGAAACTAGATTTCCTTACTTCTAGTGTTCATGGATCTATTTGTTTATTGTTTGGATCAGTAATGAATTACCATGAGTAACAGTATTAGTTTTACATTGAAATTGTTCAGACCTGTGTACTTCAATGTGTTTAAATGAAATCAGTGCACATTCACATCCTCTTCTGTCCCAAATTAGCCCTGTTCACAAGTCATTGTAATCAACTGTCTGAGCATAAATGTACCATCACCCTCTGCTGGAAACAGTTTAACTCACAATCAGACATGAGTGAAAATGCTAAATCCAGGATAAAACTCAGGCACACTAAGCTAAGGGTTGAAACACCTATTATCGTCATGGGCAATGGGATGCAAGCCATTGTACTGTACACCAAGACTTTTCACCTAGCACCAGGTCAAAGTTGAGCGCATTAGAACAGCAGCCATAACCAACGATGAGATGGTAGCTGGAAACTACTAAAAGCAAAGCAATTGGAAATGGTGATGAAAGCGGTGTGCCCTTAGACTTGCTTCCCAATTTTTTGTGTTTTTTTCCATTTTTAGTTATTATCTGTTACTGATGTTGGTGCCTCTGGGGGTCACCAATGTTGGAAGGATGGAGAACAGGTCCAAATATTTTGACTTTGTGAATGAAGAAACTAATGCTGCTGATATCACAATATCCCCACAGCATGAGCTCTGGGAGCCCATGTTGTGCTCTACTATCTCTTTAGCTACTTCAGTATCAGAGGGAACAACACAGTCAAAACTCATACTGACATGAGATTATTTCTGGAGAAGGAAAATCCTCAGGATCAGGCTACATCTTTTTGATACCATTTGATTGTTTGTTAATATGAAAACACTATTAAACAATTACCACCTTTTAGTTGTTTTTATAAATACGGTACTTTAGTCAACAATTAAGCAAGAACCTAAGTCCCTCAAGCACGTAGAAGGGACTTCCACTTCCATAGATTTAAAGTATTTGAATTCCCATTCCTTTCCTTATATTTAATGTTGGTCAGTTTTATTATAAACGCTTTTTCTCTTCCCTAGCAATTAAGAGCCACAGTAAGCAAAGAACCCTTGATGCTTCTAACACAGTCCAAAAAAGAGAAAGAAATATTATTGACAACATTAGACGAAAAGATGAAAGAGGAAAGAGAAAAGAGAACAGCTAAAAAGAGAATAAAGAGAAAGCCAGCTGCTCAGATACCAAGGTCGAAAGAAGTAAATGAGGAACAGATGGTAAAGACTACCTTTGGCCATCTAAATCAAGCCCAAACAATATACTGCCCAGTTGTGCAGAAGAGTGGAAATACAAGTGAAGAGAATATCCGGAGGGTTCCAGCAGTAAAATTCCTTTAGATAAGCAATGTTAATCAACCACCACCTTTACTTCTGAGAAGCTTCTCTTTCAGACCTGCAAACAATAAAAGCCATCCACTCTCTTGAAAAAATGTAAGATGAAATTAGATATAAAAAACAGTTGCATTTCTGTTTCTAAAAATAATATAATGATACATATAAAGTAATGAAGTGTTTTCACATGGAAAAATGCATTCAATTCTGGTCACTGTGTCTCAGAAAGGATTAACTATTACATGCATCAATTTAGATATATGATGAAAAGATACCAAAAGGACAATCAACACAGCATATAGGAAGAAAATCAAGACTCATTTTAATGGCATATTTTAACTTAATTTTTCACCAGGTTCAGACAGTGTATTAGCCACTGGTTTCTCCTAATTGTAATAGCCTATCTTGACAGAAAACCTCCTGGTGTGGGTATTTATGGTCATTTAGTTATGGTTATTTAGACATCATGAGCAAGGTAGTGAGATTAATCCTCTACCAACCTTTATCAGGGACCCAGTGGAAGTAGCAGGTGACAAAACAAGTAACAGTCTTAAAAACAAGTAAGAGAAGGCAATTTCCATGGTGTAAGTATAGTCACAGAATCATAGAATCACTCGTGTTGGAAGGGACCTGTACTGATCAGCTAGTCCAACTCCTGTGCAATGAACAAGGGGATACCTACAGCTCAGTCTGGTGTTCAGAACCTGGTCCTGCCTGATCTTGAATGTCTCCAAGGATGAAGCATCCACCACCTCTCTGGGCAACCTGTGCCTGTGCCTCACCTTCATTGTAAAAGCTTATTTATTTTATTCAGTCTAAATCTCCCCTCTTTTAGTTTGAAACCATTTCCCCTTGCCCTATCACAACAGACCCTGCAAAAGAATTTGTCTCCTTCTTTCTTATAGCCTCTTTAGGTACTGAAAGGCTGCTCTCAGGTCTCCCCAGAGCCTTCTCTTCTTCAGGCTGAGCAGGCCCAGCTTTCCCAGCCTGACATTGTAAGAGAGGTGTTCCATCCTCCGTTTTTGTGGCCCTTCTCTGTACACATTCCAACAGGTCCATGTCTCTTCTACCTCATGAGGGAAAAGTTCTGAGAGCTTTCTCCTGGCCTTTTGCTCAAGGGTGGATTTCAGTCTATTCAGGAGGATCTGCAGTATCACTGTCATGAAATTCTTTGCCACAGAATGCTACAGTTCACTGTTAACATCCCCCACCACGCCAATAATATTGCCATGCAAGGATATACAGGATGCTGAATACTGTCTTTGAAAAATAACTGGACATAGTAATAGAGGAAAACTAGAAAATATGAATACATCCGCCTCTGGTTTTATGAAAATACTTTACTGTATTTTTTACTTTACTTTTTTTACTTTACTTTTTTTACTTTACTTTTTTTACTTTACTATATTTTTTACTGTTCTTTTTTGTTTCCCCAGGCAACTACTAGGTCAGAGGGAGAATATTAGGCTAGACTGGACTTGACTTGGTACAGAACCATGCTTCATAAAACCAGAGCAATAGGATTTGCTCCTTACTCAGATTCTAATTTTTCTGTTCCTTAAAGTTTAACAATGCCTTTGTATAATTCCCTGCATATCAAAATGTCATCTTCTGCACAGACAATTATAAATCTTGACAACACTGTAAACTCACCTGCAAAGCTTCTTCCCTCCCTTCACCAGGTGATGGTCTCTCAGAGCCCCACTGCAAGCTTGTTGTCTCCCCATTCCATATTCCCTATCTCCAGTGCTCTCAGCTATTCAATAGTCCAGTGGCAAGAACTCTGTCACTAGGCAGAGAAAATGGGATACAATTTCTTTCTCAGCTTCTCAAGTAAAGGCTAAATCATAACCACTAGATGGAGCATGAATTGCACTTCGTTAATTTACCCAAAGAAGACATTTTCCATTTTGTGGCATAGTCTGAAAATGAAATCCATATTTTTTGTGTATCAGGCTATTCTTAAAATGAGAAATGAGGTTCTGAATCTATTTAGGCAAGGGAGAATTTAGCATATGTTTTTTACACACTAGGTTAGTTCTTTATCTACTGACCTGTCAAGCACACAAAGATTGTGCCACAACTTTTCATCACTTTGAAGGAGAAGAGTGAGTGCTTTTCAACTTCCTGAATAGACAGTAGCTACAACTACAGCTCCCCGACAAAGACTTTCTGCTCAACAGTGATCCCTGAAAAAATCTGTGGACCACTCCTGCAGGTTAAGTTACAGCTTGCATGCATGGGAAATGTTCATGTGATTTTTTCCAATCATAGTTCCACCAAAACAGACTTAATTTTCATTATTTAAAGTAACCTGGTAAATTTTAATTGCGTTGAAACAAAATACTCCAGAAGTCCACAGCCATTGGGTTTTTGGAAGACTAATTTTCTCAGTCAGCACAAATGCATCTGGAAAAGGACACGTGTCACAGTAAAAATGACAGAAGAAATAAGGAAACTACCAGCTACAATGAAGAACTAAGCCACAGTGATAATTTCAAAAGAAATAAAAATAGTTCATTTTCAGAACACCAAGTCTGAACTGAGAACTGGACATCCAGAAAGACAGGCTGAAATGTAAAACTAAATTGAAAGAGACAGAATGGGGTGAAGAAGTAAATTTGGGAATTGTTTGCTTGAGAGAGGCTAGCTAAAGCTCTCATGATGTTTCCTTGCAATCTTTCAAATACCAATAGTAGGAGAATAGGGAGGAAGCAGGACCTCTGAATGTTTGTTTGAATGTTTGAATGTTTCCTCAAATAAGGAAGAAGAGAAGCCGATCAAAGGAGATTCCCATGCAGTTGCCAGAGGAATAGCAGGGAATCCACACAACAGAACAGTACATATTTATAAAAAAAAAAAAAAAAGAGAATGAGGAATATAAAATTAATAGGATTATCTGTATCAAAAAAGTTGATTGACTAAACAGGATAAGAGTCCATTTAATTTTTTCATTTCTATGTACTTCTGAGAGTGTTTGTTGTTGCTGTTGTTGTCGTTGTCTGTCTGTTTGTTTTTATGGTATCAATGAAGCTGAAAATTAGAAAGAAAAAAGTAATTAGAAGAAGCTCTGGCAAATGCTTACCAGAAGCTGACTTGTATTTTCAGAGAAAAGGACTGCTAAATTAATTAGAATTATTTCAGTGTCTTACAGAAATCTGCATGGCTCAAGTATGTCCATAATATCTTCTCTGGAGATATTCAAGAACCACCTGTACACCTACCTGTGTGACCTGGTGTAGGGAACCTGCTTTGGCAGGGGGTTGGACTTGATGGTCTCTTGAGGTCTCTTCCAACCCGTATGATTCTGTGATTCTGTGACTCTGTGATAAGCGCTCATCTTTGACATTCATTTAGAGGAACACATACTCCTTTACACCATACTACCTGTCAAATAATGTCCTGATTATGCAAACTTGTAGCTATTTTTTAACTATATATTTCACATATCTGAGTTTCACTTCCTTAGAGTATTCCTAAAAGCCAAGCTTTATACATAAATAAGGTCTCTTCAGGAACAATTTTATAAAATCAGCAGCTGTTATGCCACTATTAGTCACTGAAAAAATCAGACTGTTCCCTCATCCAGTTATGATGCTGTCAGTTCTATTTCCTGGCTTTTGTCTCTCTGTCTAGGGCATGCGGCTCAAGAAAAATTCATTTCTGCTCTCTTATAGGCCTAGCAATCATGTACCGTCACCTTTTGACCATAGAAAATGATGAATAATCACTAATCAACAACACAAACACACTTCTGCTACTAGCAGATCACAGTTAAAATATACCATATGGTTTTGAGTAGGAAAAGAGGTGGGAAGGTATAGCTATCTCCAGCTTTTCCCTAAGTATCTCCTGGCAATCTACATAAAAATATTATGTTATACTCTAATCATGCATGAGAAAATTCTATCAGGATCTAGTAAACTAAGACAGAAGACATAACCCAGAAACAGATAAAACTCAGACTGCTTCAAGATACATCTCTTACTTGTAATTTTTGTATTAGATTCAGACATCTTGCATACCACCTATACTTTTGGGCTTAATTAACACAGACACATAAAAACCTCAGTTACCCAGTAATAACTTAATTCTCAAGCCCTATCTGGAAGTTAATCTGGATCATTTTTACTAATGCTAACCAAAGAGTAAGCCTTACAGTTTCTACATTAATCTTCTCTAGCTCAACTTACACTAACAATATCACAGCTGTTCTGTCAGTAAAATAAAGGCAGTCTTCTTGTTTTTCAGTGAATCACTTGAATAGGAAAAGCATAAAGACAGTTCAATGTGATTAATCATCTGGTAAACAGAAAAATGGGTGAATTATGATCTATTTGTCCTCAATTATTATCTCCTTCAAAATTTTCCTAAGAACATTCAATTGGAATAAAGTAACAAGTAACAATCACCTAAATTCTCTCACCTTCCTTCTTCAGTTCTTGGGTGATAAAACAGACTGTTGTTTCTTCAGAAAATCTTAAGATCCATCACCTTTTTGAGAAGGAGCTAACCAAGCTCCCTCCCTCTCAGCTGAATCCCTTTCCCCCTCATATCTGATGAAATCCATGCCCTCTGTGTCCTTAAAAAAAAATCTATCTTAATTTTAATAATAACTCATATTATATACTAAAAAAAAAAAGTTATTGTTTATTTTTTTCTGCCTGGAGTCTCTTCAGTCTTGGCTCAGCCTTGCTTCTCAATACCCTCACTTGATTTTTTCTCAATGCCTTTTCATGTATATATGAAAAGAAAATATCATTTGCTTTAGTTTCCTTTATAAGGTTAAATTCAGCTTGATTTAGAACAAACTTCATTTTATTCCTACCCTTTTTAACCTTCAAGATGTACCTTTCTTTGCCAGCCATATGTTTTTTTTTTCAAAAAAATTTTGTTTTAATCACAGAAGCTGGACCTGCTTGGCTTCTCACAGGCAGCACTCAGCACTTTACAAGATTGTACCCTGCAGTGGAATAAAATGGAGTAAACTAACTGCAAAAACAAAGGCCTCAGATGAGAAGAAGATTCATGACCCATCAAAAAAAAAATCATGTTCTGAAACTTTCCCAACATAAAAAGGGTCAAAAACCTTGAGCTCAGTTTAGAAATAAGATTTCTCACTTTAGGGAAGAAAGTTATGCTAGAGAACCTACTACTGAGAGAAAAATTTTCCTTATTGAAAAAAATACCAGTTTTTAAATGAATATTTAAATGAATCTGTATGCTTATGACTTATTGTAATCTCTACAGTCAAATAATAAGCATCTCTCCTGTACACCAGTTCTCAGAGAATCACAGTCCTAAGGAAGCTGATCTTTATCAAGCTGCTGCCATTGCACACTGGTATTCAAAACATGGCACAGGATTTTCATATCAGAGAAGACTACAGTAATTGCTTAAATTCATGTCTCTATTCACCTTGTCCATCCCATAAAAGTGCAGAAAAAGTGAATACAGAGTTGTGTAGAGGAGCATGGTTTATAAATGTGTTACCTACCTTCAGTTATCACACTGTAGTCTCACCAGGAGGAAACTAGGTCTGGGGAGTTCTCTAGGCCAAGTTTTCATACTTCACTCTTAGGTTTGTTGTTCGTAAGCATTTCAAAACATGAAGAGTTCTCGGACAAGGAACGTGTTCCCTATGGGTGAATGGTAGGCATGAGACAATATAAATAACAGAGTTGAAAATAAACATATTTTGCATGAGACTGAGATACTTGTCTATTCAAGCACTAGTTAAGTATACATTGTTTGGGATTTGCTATTTCAAATAACAATTGCTTCAAATCCACAGATTCTTGGAATTCATACATGAGTCTCTAGTTGAGATTGGAACAGATATACTATATTATATTTAACAGATTTATTCTTGATAGATAATAAAACAATGGTAAAAGCAGAAACTTTCACTACTTTTCTCCTCAAAATACTCTTACTCATTCTGAAATCAATACAGGACATGTTTGGTTCTTCAAAGATTACAGATGTGATCTGAGAAGTACCCCTCTGAGTTATGACTGATCAGACCTCTTTCTCTACAGTTCTGATTCAGATTCTTCTTTCAGAGACATAAAATGAGCAGTTTTATCCTAGAATTTTGTACTCGTTTTGCAAGACTTTCAGGAACTGCTGCAGCAAACTGTAAATTACATGCAGTGATAAGAGCACCTTGTTCTTAGATTACAGCATGGGTTTCACTTGTAACAGACTGTACAAATAATAGCTTTTAAAATCTGTTGTTCTGTTTGAAATCCATGCCAGAAAACAAAACATTCAGAAGAAAAAAAAAAGAAAAAGAATTCCTTGAGAATATATGAACTATTAATGTTTATTAAATATAAGTTATGCTTCATGATTCAGTAATAGCCGGTATGGATATCTAACTACTTCCATGAAAGATCTGGAGTATTCCTAAGACTGATCTTTTCTAACAATAAACCAATTCTGAAAGTTATTACTCAGTTATTTTACTTCTATTTACTCTGCTATATGCTGAACTTCCTGTTTTCAGAAGTTGAACTTTATCTGCCTTATTTTGAACCTTTTATACCTATGTTAGCTAGATGTGTATACTGACCATGATCCAACAAGCCTGGTTTGTACAGGCTGAAAAAGAGAAAAAATTAAAAAAAAAACTGCCCAGAGAGGTGGTGGAGTCCCCTCCTTCGGAGACGTTCATGACCTGCCTGTATGCCTACCTGTGCAACCTGGGCTAGGGAGCTGCTTTGGCAGGGGGTTGGACTTGATGATCTCTAGAGGCCCTTCCAACCCCTGTGATTCTGTGATCTTAGGTTTCATTTAACATACTAGAGAAATACATGTTTTGTTATTTTTTTCTTGGCAGAGCAAGCTAAGTCTTACCAGGTCTTACCAATTTACTTCAAAATACATCCCATAAGAGGGAAGGACTTCACAACTGAATTGTGATATTCTCTGCAATAGAGATGTCTGAGACTTTCCTCAATAAAACAAATTCTCAAAATAAAAAATTAAAGAACATAACAAATACACCAGGTGCTTACTGTTGATATTTCAGTGTTGCCCGTCAGTTAAGATGTACCTTTTTAATATCTTATTTTTTTTAATATAGATCAATCAGGTCTTTTACTGTAGTAAATAAATTGTAACTGGGTTTTCTAACGCTTCACTCCCTTCAGGGTGTGAAAGTAATGATTAAATGTACTGACTGTAATTTTATTAACTGTGTGGTCTTCTGGAAACTGTCCCCAAACTGATATTGAAAACTACTCCCCAAACATTCAGCTGCTGTTTGACAGTTGGATTTTTTCTCATTTTCAGGGATAAATCCATCTCCAGAATGTGGACAATTCTATGTCTGGAGGCCGACACTTTCTATAAAGCTTTCAGTGTACTAGGAGCAACCCACATAGGTGACATATAAAAGTTCCCAAATCCCCCAAAACAGACAGTATAATTGTATATCTGTGGTGGCATCAAGGCAACATATGAAGTTAATAATATATACTTGAGGAGTGTTGGCTTAGAATAACTTATCTCTGACAAAATGAAAACAAGAGGGCCTTACAGGAATAAAGACAGGCATGACCATGTGACCAAAGATGATATATGATATATAATCTCTCAGCTGGCCCTGAAATGACTGCAGATAGTCACAGCGGGGTTTGAGTGAAAATGGAAGGCTTTGTCTGTCTTGCATTTCTTTTTTTTTCATTTCATGTTCCTAAAAATTACTTCTTGTGGTAGACCTATATCCACATATGAAAGGACACGAGAACTCAAGCAGACATTAAGAGGTAGAAAAGCAGAGAAGAAAGACATTGTACTCAACTCTGATGGATTTGGAGTGAATGCAGTTCACCTCTTCCTTGGGACATCTACATTGCCTAGTACAGAAACATCCAAGACCCTTCCCATTTCTTGTCCTTTCTCAGTGTGGTAGTCTCTCAGTAATACCCGATCATATTTGTGGCCAAAATAATGACCATTTTCAGCCACACTGATGGTCAGCAGAGATCAGAAGCTTCACAGTTCCCTGTTGTCTTTTCATTCCTCAGCAATGAAGAAAAAATCACAAAGGGCTATGATGTGAGGACTGGAGCACCTCTCCTATGGGGACAGGTGGGGTACTTCAGCCGGGAGAAGAGAAGGCTTCAAGAGGATCTTATAGCAGGCTCCCAGTACCTGAAGGAGGCCTAGAGGAAAGTTGGGGAGGGACTTTTTATAAGGGTATGAATTGACAGGACAAGGAAAAATGGCTTTAAACTGAAAGAGGGCAGATTTAGATTAGATATTAGGAAAAAATTCTTTACTGTGAGGGTGGTAAGATACTGGAACAAGTTGCCCAGAGTGATTGTGGATGCCTCCTTCCTGGAGGTGTTCAAGGCCAGGCTGTTCAGGGCTTTGAGCAACCTGGTGTAGTGGAGGTGACCCTGCCCATATCAGGAGGGTTGAAAATAAATGATTTTCCAATCCAAACCATTCTATGATTCTATGAAAATCAGTTAATCAATCAGTCAATCCAAGTATCCATTCTTGAAAACATAAGTTGTATAATATGAGTACATCAGCACTGGTCATTACATTTTCTAAGGCTTTTTTTCAACTTCAATTTCAATTTCAATTGAGGTATTGACGTTATTAGGATGAGCTTAGGAAACCTACAGTCTCAGTGGGTCTTAACAAAAAAAGCAGCTGTCTCTCTCTTTATCGCAGTGTAAATGTCACCACACTCAAATATAAGGCCAATAAGAAGTAAAATATCTCATTTTTTGAAAAGGATTTGCTGTGTCAGAAAGCCTTTTCCAGTACTCAAGCAACAATAAGAGACAGAGTCCAAAAAGTGTCTGTCATTTGGTTCTCAGTAAGGCAGGTCTAAAACACTTGCCTGTGCATCCTAACTCAGCAAGGTCATTCCTGCATGAAGCTATGAGAAGTTTGATGATTGAAGAGGATCATCCAGTCTCTAGGTGGGAGGGCCTATCATGGGAGAGCCTCCTTCTCAAGGCAGAGTGCTTACAAGATCACTTCTGAGGAGCGCCTCCATCCTCTCCACCAGCTTCTGCCCACAGAATCTCTCAGCTGGCCCTGAAATCTTCCTGCTGTTTATGAATATTCAAGAATTAATCAGAAACTGTTGTTGACTCATCACCAAAATCACTGCCTCTTCAAGCAGGGGAATAGAGAACACATTCACACAGACTCACAGAACAAGCCAAGCTGTTACTGTGTTCTAGGATCAATTCTGTTCAGCATAGATTCTGCACATCAGACAAATAAAGACTTGAAGCACTTGAGCAAATTACACCCAACTATTTCTGTCACCAGTGACTGTAAAATTTACCTTTTATTTTCAGCCACTAAAATATTTCTATAATTTGTTCTTTGAAGACCTCTGGTGGCAAAGCCTGAGCACTGACCTTCTCTCTCTGAGTACAAACATGAAATCTCCTCCGGAGACAACCTCATGTAGTGATTTTGAGTCGTACTCCTGTACAACTTTGTGCAGCTTGCAGTGGCTGAATTCTGTACTGTGGTAGGACACTAAATTCCTAAAACTAGTATATTACTGCCCTCGTAATATCCAGCATCATGAATAACAGCACGGGGAGAGCTGAACACTGGCAAAAGCATGAAAAAAATATTAATATCAGGAAAGGCTAAATTGGCATCTTAGCATTTTCAGCTGGTTTAGAAGTTTTAGCACATTCATTTTTCACAAACAGTAACAAGCACATATCATGAAGAAAGATGGATCAAGAGCTAAAAGAAGGGCTCTCAATTTGAAGCTGAATTTCACAAGTGAGGCTGAAATTAGCATTATCTCTATTTCTGCCACCCCCTCCCTCCCCTCCCCCCAAATAAAAATGTGAATTTGTCAAGGAGGAGGTGTTTTTTCTTCTTCAGTAACACCAGTGGAGAGCAACGCCACACAGGAAGTCAAGTCTACCAGCTGGACAGCTTTAGAGTTCAAAAAGCATGCATGCTCAGAGTCCCTGCAAGACACAGCTCACACATTCCCCTAAACTCTGATCATTTCAGCTTCACAGGCTAGTTTGTTCTTCATGTGAAGTGCTGCTGGATCTCAGCCATGCTTTACAGTTAAGCTACTGCACTCTGGTGGTGTAGCTCCACCAGTGGCTTAAACACATATTCAGGTCGATGCTGTGCTTGAATTACAGTAACAAATGCTAATTAATATATATATACCTCATACTGGAAGGGAGAAATGATGGCAACATACTAATCTGTGGTACTAACTTTATATATTTAAAAATATATATTTTTGTTATGTTTATTATATTATATATACTGTTCCATGCATTATATAACTTTCATTCACATCTTTCCAATCTTTCTGTGATTAAATTACTAAAAGTTTAGGAGCAGACAAAAAATGAAAATTCACTGCAGATTTTGTAACAGACCTTTCAACCACTCTGAAAAATCCAGGCAAGAGATACAGGAACATGTCCAGATTTTGTTGAGTGGCAATGACTTCACTGAATTAAAAAATCAGCATCTGATTTCTTTTTTTAAAGCATCCTGTAAGCTTTTCACAGCAGAATTCTTCTTTTAAACCTTAAAATGTGAGAAAATTCTCAGGTGAGTAAAACAAATATTTTGTAATTCCCATGGCAATAAGATAAATTGAGAAATAATTTTTAGGAAAATGAACAACTTGGATATTTAAGTGTACACAAAATTTGTAGGGAAGAGAATATCAGAACACAGTTCATACAGCTGAGAATGAAATCCCTTATATAGCATTATGGATACCTTTGGGCTCCCTCAATCAGTTTCATATTTCACCAATATGCATCAGGGGAAGGGAAGAATGAGAAATTTTATCAGGCCACTTTCTCTGCCTTAACATTAATACTGTTTGTCAGCAATTGCAGCTGCTGTAAGTCTTCCAAAGGGAATAGTAAGTTATATAGAATAAGGTCCTTCATTTGAGGAGTTTGTTTGGAGTATATATAGAGAATTAAAGCCATTCCTCAGGCTTGCAAAGAACTGCTGCTCTGATCAGAGAGAAGATGGCTATAAATATATGAAATGTGTTTATGTAAGTAAAAGTTACTTTCATACTTCACTGATTAGAAGGAGAAAAAAGGACTGACAGCTGTCATGAAATCTATGAATTTATGTAATCTCTATACATTATATATATATATATAATAATGTAATCTATGAAATTATGTAAAAGTTCTCAATAAAATCAGAGAAAGGTTCATTTGAAGGGTTATAAAGAAATCAAAAACATTCAAGTTTCTTAATAGGAAACTCAGTGTAATGTTTTCAAGAAGATTCCATGGTTATCCAATATATAAAGAGAAATTTAATCTCATGGAGAAATCAGAAAAAAGGACAAACTGAAACTCCTATAGGTGAATCTTCATACTACTCAATTACCTTCCCAAATAGAAATCTGTTCTGAGTGCTGTGCTGACCTATTGTAGAAGACTTCTTTTACCATTATATACTAGAAGTGTAGCTGTCCAGCAGAAAATAAGCTGACAGACAAAGGTAAACTCATCTTAGTCTGGAGGAGACTGAACCACAGAATGTTTAATTCTGTTGCCTTTAACAGTAAATTGTCTCCATAAACTTCAGTATTCACAAGAAGTTATGCTGGACTGTATTATTGATTACTTGAATATGAAAACAGTCAATTGAACTGACTCAAGACTTTTGAGTAGCTTTCATTGACCAAGTATAATTCTTTGGCATCAATAGACAGAGATGGAAAAATTTCACTCTGAATAGACCTTTTCATTTACTGACCCCAATTTCAGGGGAAAGTATATTTTTCTGTTTTCAGCAACTTCAGTGGTGCATGTAATATGACATATAGTCCTCAAGAAAATAATGAATTCTTTAGCTTCAGTACTAGTTGTGATAAACAGCTAGCACAATGAAAGTCAGTCAATTGAAAGTTCATTCATGCTGATTCTCATACAACTGAAATGTAAAGAGTATCACAGTTAATAACGTCACCTTCATTACTTGCAAAAGTACATATAGGGATGTGGTTTAATATTAATAAAGCTACTTCGACTAGAATGGTGTAAGAATGCAAGGCAGGCAACTTGGTAAAGAGAAGTTGTATCTTTGTTTAGATCAACTGATACAGCCAGAATAAAGTCAGATAAACTACTGGACATTTCTTTAGGCTGTGTAGCTGTCTGAACTACATCACTCCAAAGAAAATGTGGAGATACAATTTTCTTTTGTAGCTTCAAGTTCAGAGGAAATTGGCTATAGTGATTACTTGGTCAAACCATACTGCTAAGGACATTTCCTATTAGTGCAGACTCATTTATCCCTTCCTTATACTGGATTGACAAATTTCAGCTGAAATGACTGAAAATTACATACTTTCCCTGTCTTCAGGCAGATCACTTTTCAAAAGTCAATAGGTAAATAATTCACTGTAGTGCCAATCAGCAGAAGTTATAACTTGAGCAGTAACTCCCTCCAGCACTAAGATATAGACTAATTTCCTTGCACTCTTCCACTCTTTAAAAGCAGATTTGAAAACTGTATTTTCAATGGACTACAAATCCATCATAAGGAACAGTTAAATATTTATTATTTGACATCTATGCTATTGACAGTACCAGGAAACAAAATATTGATGACTTAGGTTCTAAAAACAAGGTTCTCTTTTGTATACGTTGGAAAAGTGGAGATTTCTTAACTGATTGCTAAACTTCCAATTCAAAAGATACTTTGAGATCTAGAAATTCAGCATAAGTTCAGCAGAATCAAGGATTTGATAATTTAAAGATGTTTAGGCTAGCCAGAAGTGAATAAATGAAAAAAAGTTGTGGGATGTTGTTATTTACAAACATTTGGCCTTGAATTCATTACACTTACCCAGACATCATCAGCTGTGAATCAGTCTCTTCAAGTCTGAACATACGTAACCCACTTTGAAAAATAAGAGAGAAACAATCACAAGTATCTGTTAGATCTGAGATTAGTGCCCATATTGGACTATGGCAAAAGTGTTGTTACTACATTTCCAAAGTAGATCATTCAAGTTCCTTTTTTCAAGTTTTAACTTGGCAGAACAGGAAATCTGTATTGCAGAGATTAAGAAACTCTCTACATTCTAAGAAACAGGGTTTTAAATCTGCAAACCCAGATGTGCAGGGATTTCATCCATAGCCTGCACCCTACGACAGCTCCTTAGCCATGAATGAAGACATTTAAAATCTAATTAATCTTTTGACTGCTTTTCTGAAGCACACGTCTGCTTTATTCCATCTCTTCAGGATTGTCTTTGCATGCATGCACAACAAACCAGGTTATGCCTCATCTGAGAATTACTTAGGGTGGCCTCTGAGACTTTTGTGTTAGATATGGTTCCAAGTTGGCTGCATGGATGGCAGTAGTCTTTATGTTACCATGTACTATATGAATGATAGATACTCAAATAATTTAATATCAACTGAGTTTAAAGTTAAGAATTCTGATGACATATACCAAATCAACTGGATGTCTAAAGATGTCTGAAGTCGCAACAACTTTCAGGGTCTAGAGCATACAGGATGCCCAAACTCATTCTCTGATCTTTCCACGAGTCAGACTAAAACAATTCATCTGCTAAAATTCTAATATTTTGCTCTTTAACTGTGTTTGTAGTAACCTATTTCAGATGTAAATACAGAAGTTTCTCTTTAAAAAAAAAAGAAGGTGCCATTTCAAAAGTTTGCCTGACTCTCTTAGCCCAGGCCAACTTGAACAAGCAGGAAATGAGATCCACTGATACAAGAGGAAGCCCAATTATTCTGGGGTAATGTTGGGTCAGGCATTTTGCTAGAAGAGAAATCAAGCTTAACTGCAAAACTGATATTTGCCCAGAAATTGAGTTTCTGTAGGTGGATGTTTGTTTGTATAACACATACAATAAAAGGTAGCAAAATAATTGTGCTCTCTCCATACCTTTTATGGTCTCAATGCAATTTTTTAGAAATTGTATAATGGCAGTAATATTTTAGACTTTTTTTACCTTTCGTTAGCAATTACTGTTCATTGCTTTCAGTATTCTGGAATACATTCTAAAGTATCCTTTGGGATAGTTAATCTAGAAGCTGTACTCATACTGCAGATAGAGTTACTTTATTTCAAAACAACATTCTTCTAACATGATGGAGAATTATAAACACAAACACTGTATTACCTACCCACTTGTCTGTGATTTTTGTTACAACTTTAAAAGTAATAGCACAAGCTTATAACTTGCAACCTCCCCTTACATATAGGTATATGTCATATTCTCTATTGTTTGGTTTGACTTTGTTTATTAAATATGCCTTTGAACTATTTCAAGGATTCATTTCTTCTGCCCATTTCATCCTCATTGTTTTTGAAACAACTATGGTCCTAAATACATTAGCTAAGGACACACGAGATAAACTAAGCAACGAGTTTCAATCACAGGTCATAATCTCCCCACCCCATCAACCTCATCTTGCTAAACCCTCCTAAATCCCCTAGCTTCTGCTCCTCTAATCATGAGGGTTAGAAGCTGCGAGGGCTGCTTTTCACTTCATTAAAATTTCCTTTTAATCTTTTATAATCTGCTAGCACAGTACATAAACACCCATCAGAAGCTTATTCCTTCTGATTTCACAAAAGGGGATAATTTTACTATACATTCCATATTTGCAAAGTTAAGCTACATTTCACACCACCATAAACCTTGGTCAAAAGGATGAATAGTTAAGCAGTTGAGCAAATGGCATTTACTGCTACAGCTGGGTGCATTATGCATTGTAAACCATTCATTTGGTGAAGTTAAACCTTGGTTTTGCTTATGAAACATCTGAAAGCTGATCCCAAATGATTTCAGTGTGTGGGGCTGTTTTCAGAATGTATATTTTGGGCAATGTTTTTGCCTGTGTGCCCTTTGCGTGACTGACTGTCTAAATCAGACCAGATTAGTTTTCTTTTCTGAGTGGGTGACTAAAACTTTTTTAAATAGGAACAACTGTTAACCCCAAGCACATATTGAAGAGGTCAGCTTCCGTTAAAATTTTCTCCAGAGAACAAGCTACCAATTATTCACACCCAAATATTAATAAAACATATTTACCCTAACTTCTCTGTCAAGACCTAACAACTCTGCATAACTTATAATAAAACTTATTGTATAACGGTCTTATGGCACTTTGGGAAACCACAATATACATTCCATGTAAGCTCATAACAAACATTAAATATTTCCAAAAAATGGCATTTCTCTCAAAGTACAGTGCTTGAGATGTAAAATGAGAGTGGTCTCACTCTAGAGTACTAATTCAGCACTACATTCTTTTTCCTACCTTTTCAGAAGCAGATTTCAGATTGGATGTGACATCTGTAGGTCATCTAATGCAACACCTCCTGTTCAAAGCAGAGCTAAGCTTTATTACATTAAAATATTATTCTAGCCCATGCTTCTAGAACCTCATGAAGGAATATGTTAATGTTCAAGATAAATGGAACCAAATTTCAATCTGTTATTGTCTATCACTGATTTATTGTTATTTTCCTTAGGTTTCTGTTCTAGTTTTGTTTCATTTTTTTTGCAGACTCAAAGAATCAGCATCCTGTTTTTCAGTAGCCATAATAAGATATGAATATTAAATGAATACTTTATTCCCTGTACCATTGTAATCAGCCGCCATCTCTATAATAATAAATATCAACTCTTGGTCTCCAAAGCAATTCCCTTTGAAAATACAAGTATATAAAACTGTGAATACAGCTGCCATTCAAGTTTGATGAGAAACTGGTTTAGCAATTATTTGTTCAGGCTGGCAGTGAGAATTCATTCAGCTTTGAATTACCTGTCCAGTTTTGTGTGTTATTAATTAGTTTTCCCAATACAATTTTTTTATCCAGATGTAATTTTGATTTATAACAAAAACATAGAATTGTAGAATCACAGAGTGGCTTAGGTTGGAAGGGACCCCAAGGATGATCAATTTTTAACCACCCTGCCACAGGCAGGGTTGCAAACCACTAGATCAAGCATTAGATCAGATTGCCCAGGGCCCCATCCAAACTGGCCTTAAGCATCTCCAGCAATGGGGCATCCACAACCTCTCTGAGCAACCTGTTCCAGCACCTTGCCGCTCTCTCAGCAAAAAAACTTCCCCCTGACAGCAGATCTAAATATCCCCTGCTTTAGTTTTGAAGCATTTCCCCTTGTCTTATCACTATCTACTTCTATAAAAATTGATTCCACTCATGTATATAAACTCCCTTTAAATACTGGAAGGCAGCAATGAGGTCTCCCTGCAGCCTTCTCTTTTCCAGGAGGAACAAGGCCAGCTCCCTCAACCTTTCTTCATAGGAGAGGTGCTCTAGCCCTTGGATCATCTTTGTGGCCCTCCTCTGGACTCTCTCCAAAAGTTCCACATCCTTCCTGTGTTGATGACCCCAGGCCCAGAAGGGTAGAATCATTTCCCTCTCTTTGCTGGCCACCACTCCTCTGATGGAACCCGGGATACCATTGGCCTTCTTGGCTGCAAGTACTCACTTCTGGCTCATGTTTTTTATCAATCACGACACCTAAGTGCTGCTCAGAAGGGCTACTTTCAAGGAGTGCTCCCAGTTTGTATGTTTGCCTGGGATTCTCTCAATCCAGGTGCAAAGCCTTGCACTTTGCTTTGCTGAATCTTGAGAATGGGCAAATGGTGTAGGGCAGTAATTCAAGCATGGTGTTTGAGGACAGGGGCAAGCAGGACATACTGCTTTTCCCATCCCAGGTCGCCAGTGGAAAGCTCTCTGTTAGTACCAACATGGCGACCACCTGGCATGGAAGACTGTCAGAGGCAGAAACACAGACAGGGGATCCACAACCACTCTGGACTGACATGTGCACCTGAAGATGCACCCCTCAGACCTCCTGAGGTGTGAGAAGGCTGCTCAGATTTCTGGCTTTGGGGGCTCTGGAATCTATACAACACCTATGGAATCAAGATACATGAGAAATGTAACAGATGGAGATATGTCCAACTTCAGCTGAGAGAGGAGTTCACCAGGCTGAGATGCATTCAGCAGTTAGAGAGGTAAAATGACACCTTGTATCACAAAGCTGTGGGGGCAGACAGACAGCCCTATCATGGGGCCCAGCCAGGAGAAGCAGGGTTCCCACCTGACAGAAGATTAAGCATGAGCACGGTGTGTGGGGGGGGATTGGGGGAGGGAGGGAGCAGACCATTGTCTCTGCTCAGGGTAAATGTAGAAGCCCCTTGCCCCTGAAATCCCACTAGCTGATAGATTTCAGGCACTGGTGTAGGTGAACACGAGAGAATTACAGATAGGAGCTTAGAACTGAAAAGGGATGATGACACCAAGACCAACTGAGGACCTGAATCACAACTAGTGCCACTAAAAAAGGGAAAAGGGTCTTAGTAATTGGAGACTCTTTACTGAAGGGCACTGAGGCACCCATCTGCTGCACAGATAACCTCTGTAGAGAGATTCGCTGTCTGCCAGGGTCCCACATTAGGGACATCAAGAAGACAATATCTGGCATGATGAAGTTACAAAAAGGACTTTTTTTTTTTTTTTTTTTAATAGGTGAGTTGTTAGTTGGGGTCTGTTCTGTTTAATGTCTTTGCTGATGATCAGGATGAGAGGATTGAGTGCACCCTCAGTAAGTTTGCAGATGACACCAAGCTGGGAGGAAGCGGTGTTCTGCCTGTGGGTAGGAAGGCCCAGGAGAAGGATCTGGACAGGCTGGATAGATGGGCTGAGGCCAGTGGGATGAAACTCAACAAGACCAGGTGCCAGGTCCTGGTCACAGTCTGGCCACAGTCACCCTAAGCAATTATACAGGCTTGGAATAGTGGCCACGAGATGGTATGGAGGTAATGGACCTGTGGGTGTGGTTAATGCTCAGCTAAATGTGAGCCAGCAGTGTGCCCAGGTGGCCAAGAAGACCAATGGCATCCTGGCTTGAATAAGAAATAGTGTAGTCAGCAGGAACAGGGAAGTGATCATACCCCTGTACTCAGCCCTGGTGAGGTCACACCTTCAGTACTGCATTCAGTTCTGGGCCCCTCACTACAAGAAAGACATCAAGGCCCTGGAGGGTGTCCAGAAAAAGGCAGCAAAGTTGGTGAGGAGTCTGGAGCACAAGTTTTATGAAGAGCTGCAGGGGGAACACAAATTGTTCAGTCTGGAGAAGAGGAGGCTCAGGGAGACCTTGCAAATCTCTACAACTGAAAGGAGATTGTAGCAAGGTGAAGGTAAGTCTCTTTTCCCAGATAACTAATGATAGGATGAGAGGTAATGGCCTTAAGCTGTGCTGGGAAGATTCAGGTTGAATACTAGGAAAAAAAAATCTCAGGAAGAATGTGGTAAGGTATTGGAACATCCTGCCCAGGGAGGTGATTGAATCACTATTCCTGGGGATACTCAAGAAATGCCTAGATGAGGTACTAAGGGACGTGGTTTAGAGGGGAAGTATTGATGGTCGGTGGGTTACTGGACTAGATGAGGTCTTTTTCCAACCTTGACAGTTCAATGATTTTGTGATTCTACAATTAGTCCTTCTATAAGTAAAGTATGGAATTAAGTGGTTCTGTGCTTTTGCCAATATATTGTCACTGACTTTATTTTGCCCCTTCTTACTAATTTGTTTAGCATTCTCATTTCTGTTCTTTATTTTCAATTTTATAATGCATTCTCACACTTCTATGTACAAAAATCTCCTCACCTACATTGGCATTTCTGGATACAGACTTCACTTCCTTGCTTCTAGAATTTTTTCAGTTACCGGAATTCAGTAACTATTATACGTTCAGATGCAGCATAATATTGCAGCTAGGATACTATCACTGCTATTTTAGAAAAAGCTTCAGCAGAGTGTAACCACGTAATTGAGACTACAACTTGTATTCTATTAATTGCACTAGGAGCATCTCTTTCAGTATGGCTTCCTGGTTCCTTCTTCCAGCACTCAAAAGCATTTCCCTATTCTATCTTAGGCTTGATTTTCTTTTCCCCCAGAAGACAATGGAAAGAGTGTGAGTGGGACTTTATTTGAAGGATACTTACTCTCCTTGCTTCTATCATGTTCACTTCTGAAAGTCACTCCTCAAATGCTTCATCCATTCAAATGGCATAAAGAGCAGTATCTTGAGTTTAAAAGGCATCACTCCCATGCATCACAGTGGGGAATCCCCACCAGATTTAAACAGTGACAGAAAGTGTTGTAGTTAACTCTAAGCAACACCAAGAAAGTCATTAAAAAGTGGTCACAAATCATTAAAATTTAGTGGTAAAAGCTCCATGGAAGTACTGTCAGATTCTTTTAAATCTTCTATCACTGATTTCAACATTGCATCCCCCTATAATTCAGCTTCAGTACTGTACTCTGCCTCTTTTCTTTCTCTCCCTCCCCTTTTCCGATTCCTGTGATGACTCCTCCCCTCTAACAGGCACATTATCTATCATTACAACCATTCCGTTCCCAAAGGAAACAATAAACGCAACATTAAAGGATATTTTAAAACCACTTACCTCAAAACTGATTAAAATTAAATGCTAGATTTCTGAAGACAGGAACTAAGCACATTTATTTTAAAGCATCAAATGTACTCAAAAGTTCTCTTGACTTTCCCAAATGAAATTCAGTAGCCTCCTTCCGAAGCACAATAAAATGTTTTCAGTGCTACACTGCATGCTACATACCCATTCTTCTAGATATTTTTAAAGTCTGACAAGGGAAAAAGTGGAAATTGAAGTAAGTACAAAATTCAAGGAATGAAATATAAAGGGATGTCTACATTTAGATCAGGTTGCTCAGAACCTGGTCTTGCCAGACCTTGAAAGTCTCCAGAAATGTGGCATTCACTTCTTCATGGGTCATTCAATGAGACCTGGACAGGCTGGAGAGCTGGGCAGTAAGAAACCAGATGAGGTTTAACAAAAGCAAGTGTAGAGTCTTGCACCTAGGAAGGAATAATTGCATGCACCAGTACAGGCTGGGGGATGACCTGCTGGAGAGGAGCTCTGCAGAGAGGGACCTGGGTGTCCTGGTGGACGACAGGTTGACCATGAGCCAGCAGTGTGCTCTCGTGGCCAAGAGGGCCAATGGCATTCTGGGGTGCATTAAAAAGAGCGTGGTCAGCAGGTTAAGGTAGGTGATCCTCCCCCTCTACTCTGCCCTGGTGAGGCCTCATCTGGAGTACTGCGTCCAGTTCTGGGCTCCCCAGTATAAAAAAGACAGGGATTTCCTGGAAAGAGTCCACCGAAGGGCCACAAAGATGGTGAAGGGCCTGGAGGATCTGCCCTATGAAGAAAGGCTGAGTGAACTGGGTCTGTTTAGCCTTGAGAAAAGAAGACTGAGAGGGGACCTGATCCAGATTTATAAATATCTGAGGTGTGGGGGACAAAGTGGTGAGGGCAGACTCTTTTCAGCAGTGTGTGGATACAGGACAAGGGGAAACGAACAGGAACTGCAGCACAGGAGGTTCCACACAAATATTCTTTACAGTGAGGGTGATGGAGAACTGCACAGGCTGCCCAGGGAGGTTGTGGAATCTCCTTCTCTGGGGATATTCAAGGACCGTCTGGACACCTACCTGTGTGACCTGGTGTAGGGAACCTGTTTTGGCAGAGGCGTTGGACTCAATGATCTCTAGAGTCTCCCTTCCAACCCCTGTGATTCTGTGATTCTCTGAGCAACCTGTTCCAATGCCTCACCACCCTTATTTCTACCTCATATCCAAATTAAATTCTCCTCTTTTTGATTGAAACCATTTTCCCTTGTCCTGTCTCAACAGGCCCTGCTAAAGAGTCTGTTCCTTTCTTTCTTATAGCTCTCCTTTAAATGCTACTACTATTGCTTAAGACGAGGAAAAAAAAATTCAATCAGATGTATTAATGCTTTTTAAGAATATTACATTATCTTCATATTGCAGTGCTTGAAGTTCTGAAGGATACAGAGATATGTGTATTAATCTTTGGAGAAAACCACTTTGAAGACAAATTCCAGTCTTCTTTTCAAACAGCAGTGAGTTTTTAGTTCAGAAAGATCTATTCAGCACCTATGCCACATGCCATTACGTCTCAGCTGTCACAGGGCATTTCAACAATCTAAGACACATAGGATAGAGTCAACGCTGCAATCACTGAAAGAAAGGGACTAGTTCTCAGTATCACTATTATCTTTAATCCTGCAGTAGAAGAGACTTCGTAATACTAATCCTTGTCAGGAGTGAATTCTTCCTCAGTGATGACTCTTTCCCCACTGACTTCAGAAGAGGTGAAGATATTGTATATGATGACTATGCTTTAGTCAAAATGTTCCCATTAGGCAAAGTCTGTTCTTCATTAACTTTTTCATAAGTCTTTTTCTGCAACCAAATTTTCTATTGTGGAAGTACCTTATAAGCAAGGTCTGCCCCCAGAAGTGTTTGTGAGCCTCAGCTGTCATCACTAACCCAGCTTCTCGTGAGAGTCACAAAGGACAAACTGCTGGAGCTGAAATCCCAGAGGCAAAGATCAGAACCATCTGCAGGTTCTCAACCAGGAGTTCAAGAGAGTGGGTGACTGGTAACAAACTCTAGAAAGCTTCAGAAGAGCTCTCAGTCCTATACCTGAGGACTAGAGGCTCCCCTCCCATACCTTTCCTTTTACTCAAAGAAAAAACACAGAAATGTTCCAGCACTTGCTTGACTCTGGTCATGTACATATGCCTGCTAGCAGACCTCTCTTTCATTTCGCCTCCCTAGTATGTACCACTGCAAGCCCAGTCAATGTCAATACTAATTAAATATAATATTGCCTGCCAGTACAGCCACACAGTTTGCGTTATTTTAATTCCTTCAGCTACCATTTGTAAAGTCATCATTTTTACTATAATCTCTCCTCTCTTGTGAGGACATGTCTGTTTACAGTTTGAAGATTTGCACTTCACTTCTAGTTTGCTTAGCTAGAAGTTTCTTTTAGAAGATAAAAAGACTTCTTCCTCAAATGTTTCCTTATGTTATTTAGCTCAACTTGTGCTCAGTGAGGTGTTTCAGCCCACCCTGCCCTTTCCCAAATATGTTTTAATGCAGAAGGTAAAATGGCAATATCACACTTGACATTTAAACTTCAGTCCCAATTGCTTCCAGCCATCCACAAATTCAGGGGAATGCCATAGTCCAATCCAATGATTTGCAACAGAAATATAGTTGATTTATTTAAGCCGTTATTCTTTCTGCACATATGACATTTTCAGAAAAGCCCGCTAGATATGTCCCCAAAGAGGGCAAACATCCAAACATGCTGTCATTATGTTGATTTTGTTTAATGTCTCCTCAGTGCAATCCAGCCATGTGATAATTCAGCTCATGGTCAGCATAATACTGTTTACCAAAGAGAAAAACTGCCTGCTTCAGAAACTGTGTACTGTCCAGTCTGAGAAAAGCAGAATAATTTAGTAGATATTTACTTCAATGAAGTCTTGCTGAGCTTCTTCAAAATGTGGATAAGCACCTTTAGAAGTACATCAAAAAATTGTCAAAATATCCATGCCTCTTGGAAACCTAAATTCAGATTTCCTTAGAATTAATGTAATTTAGGCATCTAACCTGTTTATATCTTTCAAAATTCTTAACTGAAATATCTAGTATAAGTATATACATATTTAATTAACAAAACAAACAAACAAACAAACAAAAAACAGTCCAAAATGACATTCATCAATACTAACATGCTATGAAGAAAAAATCAGCAAATTAAGGCTTATTGCTTTCAAAAAGATATAATCAAATAGTCATCTAATAGTCAAAATCCCTTGTGTAGACCTAGTTAAACACATAAATCTTATTCTCCTATCAAAGAGACTCTATCTCAGTTTCTTTTTATGATCTTGGATAATTGCTCCAAACAGGCATTACAGTCCCCATCCTTCTTTGCTTTCCTTATCAATTTGAGAAGTTTTTCATGGCAAGGTCAGTTTGTGCATTCACAAAGGATTTCTCAAAGAGCTTATTTGAGCTTATCTGCCCTATTAAAACAAAAATAAAATATCTGAGCTTCTTAAGAGCATCTGCATTAGTCACATATTATTTACACAGGTGAAATATATCTCAAGAAAGAGGGGCATCCTGCTATTGTAGTTATCAGGAGTATTTAGGAAATGTTTGTATTTGACACCTATGCTTATGTACACAGAAAATTCATATACAGAAACAAAGTCTGAGTCACCATGCCTACTATCAGCTTCCGGGAGAGAGAAAACAATTGGGCATGTCAGAGCTATAATGTAAGGAATTACTGAACTCATACGAAGCTTAGAGCCAAATCAGCTGTGAAATGAACTTTAGGACAAGCAATTCAGCATATAGCTTTAACTCCATTCAGTGTCAGTAGTCTACCAAGACACTGGGAAGTTAAAAAAGACTCACACTGAGACCACAAGAGACGAGTGGAGAAAAAAATATCATAGAATCACAGAATTGTAGGGGTTGGGAGGGATTTGTGATTATCATCTAGTCCAACTTCACTGGAGAATCTCTAGAATAGGTTACACAGAAATGCGTCCGTGTGATTTTCTAATATTTCCAGAGACAGACTCCACAACCTCTCTGGGCAACCTGTTCCAGTGCTCTGCCTCCCTCAAAGTAAAGTTTTTCCTCATGTTCATATGGAATTTCCTGTATTCCAGTTTGCGCTCATGAGCCTTGCCCTGTGGGTGAGCAGTACAAAAGAGCCAGGTCCCATCCACTTGACTACTGAGCATTAGATATGTGTAAGCACTGATAAGATCCCCCTTCAGCCTTCTTTTTCCTTCTTTGGGTTGAACAATCCCAGGTCTCTCAGCTTTTTCTCATACAGAAGATGCACCAGACGCTTGATACTTTTTGTGGCACTCCACTGGGCTCTCACTCTGTACTTGCCCTGGTTGAACCTCATCAGGTTTGTCTCCACTCAACTCAAACTTGTCCAGGTCTCACTGAGTGGAAACGAAGACTTCTAGTCTATTAGCCACTCCTCTCAGCTTTGCATCATCAACAAATTTGCTCAGGGTACATTCTATCCCTTCATCCAGGTGATACTGGAACAACAGTTCAAGTACCAGTCTCTGAGGAACCAATTAGTTACAGGCTTCCAACTAGACTGCACTGATGATCATAACCCGATAATTTCTGGCCATAGCCTTCCTTGTTGCATCCCTGCATGCCCTGACAGCATTCCTATGTGTCTCTCAAGTGGCCAGACCCTACTCCTCATTCTGTAGACTTCTTCTACTTGAGTTTTTCCATGAGCTCCTGATTTCTTACTCTTAGAGATACAATGATCTTGAGCTTGGAAGAAGGGGTACTTAAATGTCAGCCAGCTCTCTTGGGCACCCTTACCTTCCAGTTCTCTGACCTTTGGTATACGTCCAAGTACAACCTTAAAGAGGCCAATATTGGCTCAAAAAACAGATCCATCCCAAGTGTCCATTTTTTTACCCAAATTCCTACATATGCACTTACAAGGACAGGCTGAGAAGGGCTGGGGCTGTTCAGCCTGGAGAGCAGAAAGCTCCAGCAGGGAGATCTGATACTGGCCTTTCCGTATCTAAAGGATATAAGAAAGAGGACGGACTCTTCTGCAGGGTCTATTGAGACAGGACAAGAGGAAATAGTTTCAAACTAAAAGAGGAGAGATTTTGGCTGTATAGAAGGAAGAAGTTTTTTATAATAAATGCGGTAATGCACTGGAATAGTTGCCCAGAGTTGTGTTGGATGCCCCCATCTCTGGAGATATTCAAGGTCAGGCAGGACCAGGTTCTGAGCCACCTGATCTATCTGTAGATGTTCCTGTACATTTCAGGGGAGCTGGACTGGATGACCTTTAAGGTCCCTTCCAATTCTAACAATTCTGACTCTATACTGCTCTGTGGTGGTCCCAGCATTCAAGAAAAACTACTCATTTGTAGCTTTCAATCTATTGTAGTGACCATCATCGAAGTTTATTAGTTAAGGAGTCTTTAGTATGCCCTTTAATATTCCATTGTTAGCATGAGATATACTTGACATTAGAGAAATTCTTATATAGGGCTCAAAAAACTAACAAACAAAAAAACAACAATGAACAACTTGAGTCTTCTATTTTTACCAAATCTCTGCTTTTTTTTATCTAGCTTTTTTAGTCCCAGGTAACAGAAATGAGGGAAAAAAACACATGACCAGAAATAATGCACCCATATTTGGCTTGACGTCAACCAAGTGAAAATACCAACAGAAGCAAAATGCATCTACCGCACTACTTCTAAAATTATGAAGTTGCAAGGGTAGTATTTTTAAAACCTACTTGGCTTAGCAGTTTGCAAAACACAGTATTACTGAGAGAAGTCTAGGTTGATCATCCTCATTCTTTCCTATCAGTTATACACATTGATGTCTCCTGAGCTTTCTCTTTTCCAGCTTAAACAGCACCAGGACATGGGTTTTAAAATTCCAACTCTTGATCACTTTCAATTACCTAGAAAAATTTGCTGATGTAGAATTGCTGCTAAAAACAGAAATAGAGCCCTTAGATGCTGAAATTCAAGGCTGAAATTTGAATCTGCTCTGGGATACATGACTGTCAGAAACATGCATATTTGCAGCACATTCTTGTGTTAGAAGCCAGCAGTGAAAATGATCATGTATTAAGTCTCTTGACAGCAGTAAACTGTACTTACTTGATTACAGTCCAAAGAAATATTAAAAAAGAGGAAATAAATGGAAGCGAGATTTCCTTTATTGTAGGCATTATAGCATCAATTTTTTATTTCTTGCTATACAGAAGATTTCACGCACAAATGAAATTGAGCATGGCTTAGTAGGAACGATAAAGGTGACACAGGGAAGATTCTGAAGCAGGATAAGATCTAGGTCAGTACACTGTATTTCAAACAGTTTTTAAAAGGCCAAGAAGCAATACTGAATGTTGACTTAATATTTCAGCTAAAGATACAACTATCAAATTATGCAGAAACCAGGCGCAATAAATAAAATAAAAAAAAATAAAAGAGGAAGAGGGAAAAGATTAAGAATGATTCAAATATTTGCAGATCAACACAGTTGAGCAGATAGCATAAATCTGTCTTTCCTATAGGACAATTATTTATCTTTCCAATCACAGAGGCTAAATAGCACTTTGTCTTTTTTAGAAATAAAAATCCTTCCAAGTGTTCTTCTACCTCTTTGCTTCTTTTGAAGACTTTAGAGAAGACTGTAAGCTTCTCAAACAGAATCTTTTACTGATTATAAATGCCACTCATCAATGGGTTTGGGAGTTGCATCATCCTGAAATAAAAATCCATTACATCTGACTTCTGGCTCACTCTGGGATACTGAAACGTGGAGAATTCTTCTTGTGTTGGTCTTTCTTGACTGACTAAAAGTTCATCATATCTAAAATATGTCACAGAAACACGGAGTCCATTATCTTCCAGATTTTAATTATTAACTTTCACTTTTACCTGATCCTAAGACAAAGAAAAAAAGTAAATGTTGATGCTTTGATTTATTCTGCTAAGAAAGAATAAATCTACTAAGAAATGCAGCTGCACTTGATTGTTTGTTCCCAAAGAAGAGTGCCATATTGGAAACCATGGCTTTTCCACCTTTCACACATATTGAGGCCATTTGGAGGATTCATTGTCATCATTTTTTTGAAAGAGCCTCACAGCTTCTGCTGCTTAGTTTCTTCTACAAGGATATTACTCAGTTTATTAAGTATGCCTTGCCAACACCAGAAATATCTTATGAGCTTTACCATGCCACCTAGATAGAGAAGTTACCTGGAGTATTGTATCCAGTTCTGGGCTCCCTGGTACAAAAAGGATCTCCTTGAAGGAGTCCAGTGGAGGGCCACGAAGATGATAAAAGGCCTGGAATACTTCCCTTATGAGGGAAGTCTGAGAGACCTGGGTCTGTTCAGCCTTGAGAAAAGAAGACTCAGAGGGGATCTGATCCACATCTATAAATATCTAGGGAGCGAGAGGCAAAGGGACAAGGCTGAACTCTTCTCAGCAGTATGTGGGGATAGGACAAGAGGAAATGGCCACAAATTGAAGCATAGGAAGTTCTGCACAATTGTGCATGGGAACTTCTTCACAGTGCAGTGATGGGGCACTGGCACAGGCTGCACAGAGAGGTGGTGGAGTCTCATTCTCTGGATATGTTCAAGACCCGCCTGGATTCCTACCTGTGCAACCTGTTCTAGGGATCTGCTTTGGCAGGGGAGTAGGAATAGAGGTCCCTTCCAACCCCTACAATTCTGTGATTCTGTGAAGATCCAGAGTGGTGGTGACCTCTAGTTCTCTAATACTTATGTACAGTCAAGTGTTGCAAACAAAACTTCAATGACGGGGTCATTCCTCACAGGCTTTCCAAAAGAGTGGCATCCAAAGCATCCTTTCACACCCAAGTGAATTTGGTGGGACTAGATAATATTCAAAAATTGTGGAATCAATTGTTAAAAACACAAAAACAGCAGTCATTTAAGATTCAGCTCCAAGACCACTGGATTAGTTAGCAGCCTACGAGAGATTTAGATTGCTTTCTTTCATTTTGAATTTCAGATAAATAAAAGCCATCTTTCCCATTCTTTCTAAATTCCTGCTCCTGAAGGATATGCAGAATGGTTTATAATATAGAATCATAGAGGTGGTTGATTTGGAAGGGACCTTAAAGATCACGTACTTCGTGGGCAAGGTTACAAACCACTACATCAGTTTGTCCAGGGCCCTATCCACCTGGCTCTGATCACCTGCAGCATTGGGGCATCCACAATGTCTCTGGGGAACCTATTCCAGCACTTCCTCACACTTCTGAGCAAAGAAATTTCCCCCTAATATCTAACCTAAATCTCCCCTCTTTGAGTTTAAAACTGTTCCCCGTTGTCTTATCACTATCAGACTGTATAAAAGTCTGTTTGCCTCCTGATTATAAATTCCTTTTAGTATTGGAAGGCCACAGTCTCCCCAGCTAATATGGGTTACACTGCTGTGGGTGTTTACTATGGACCACCTGATCAGGGTGAAGAAGTTAATGAGGCCTTCTCCAGGCAGCTCAGAGTAGCCTCAAGATCATAGGCTCTTGTCTTGTTCCTATGGGAGACTTCAACTATCCTGTCAGCACTGCCAGGAATGCACAGTCCAGGTGTTCCCTGCAGTGCATTGAAGATAACTTTCTGATGCAGATGTTGGAGAAGATGAGGAGAGATGTGCTGATGGGCCTTGTTACAAACAAGGAAGGACTGTCTGGGGATGTGAAGACTGGGGAAAGGTTTGAATGCAGCAGCAACCATGAGCAGAGTCCAGGATACTGCATGAAAGAAATAAGGCAATAAGAAGTGCAGCTCTGTTATTTAGAAGAGCCAACACTGGCCTCTTCAAATGTATTTGAAGGTACGCCAAGGGTTAGAGCATCAGAAAGTAAGGGGGTGGGGGGGTCCCAAGAATTCTGGCTAATGTTTAAGTACCACTTCTTCCAAGCTCATGACTGGTGCATCTATAAGAGTAAGAAAAAATACAAAGGTGGCAGAAGAACATCAAGAAGTTCGTAGAAAAACTCAAGTGCAATACGGATTTCTGCAAAATATGGAAAAGAGATTTGGCCACTCAGGAAGAATATAGGAATATTGTTGAGGCATGCAGAGATGCATGAAAAGCAAGAAAAGCTAAAGCCCACTACAAATCGAAGTAGTTAGGAAGTCAAGGACAACAGGAAGTTTGTTAAGTTGTAAGGTAATTAAATTGTTTAAGATCACTTCAGTTACATCACTGATTAAGAATGGCACATTTTCAACAAACTCTGCCTAACTCACTGCTTTGATTAGATATGCTGCCCTTGTATGCATTCTCTACAGAGTGCCAGTAGGCCAAGTTCTCAGTAGGCTTTCCCAGAAACAGCTGACTTCAATAGTTATATTTTCCTTGGGACAAACCTTTCAATTATGCTCTAGAATAGATATGACTTCCATCTGCTTCTGAGATAACAAGAACATCAGTCTTCTCCAATGAGAGAAAATCCAAGTAATCATGACATCAAGAGAGAATTCTGCATGACCAAGCAGGTACTATTAACACTGAAGCTACTTCTCCCACCTGGGAAGAAACATACCTGCCTCAACGGCTTGGTGCAACATAACCTTTTACAGATACAAGAAGGTCCCAGAGTCTTTCCATCTTTTTGCTTCCACTTTGGGATGCTGTTTAAGTAGTTTAATTATAAGTCACAACTTGCAGTTCCACAATCCAAAAGAATACTACAAACAGCATTTCATACTTGAAGGTAACACCAAGTTTTAAGCAAAGTAGCTCAATACTAGAAAAAAAATACTTGCTTATGTAAAACCAAATCCTATTTTTAGATTCTGCCTTATGGTCCTTTGTGATCTTCTCAAATAAGCCTGAGCAGAAATTAATACAGGAAAAAGGAGCCACAATCCAAAGCCTGTAGATTTCCATCCTATCTTCTTTGAATTGCCTTTCTTTGTGTAATGTTTAACAGCGATAACAAAGTAGGAGTGCTACATAACACTGCTCCCATGAGACTGAAAGCAGAAGCATCACAGAAGGCTTCTGTTTAACAAAGTTCAAGAAAGGAATGCTGAAGCTCCAAAATTCTTCACTTTAAAGCTCTTAGTAGACAGACGGTTAAAAAAAATCGTTTTATCATTTCACAGAGGTACCAAACACCCTGAATAGATGAGTACAAGATAAAAGATTGCTGTAAAAAAAAAAATCATACATTAGGATGTTTGCAACCCGAAGAGTAAGAAATTCAGGGAAAGGTGGCAAAAGGCCTGCATGATGAGCAAGGACCTCATGGATAAACTGTTAAAGAAGGTGGTCCATGAAATGCGGAAGACAGACATGCCCACCTGGAAAGAATATAGGTATGTTGTAAGGGCTTATAAGGATGCAACTAGGAAGGCTAAGGCCCTCTTGGAATTAAATCTTGCAAAGGATAACATGAAAGGTTTTTTTAAAGTATGTCAGCAGAAAAGGAAGACCAGAGAAAGTGTGAGTCCCCCTCTGAGTGAGGTGGGTGCTTGGTAACAGGGGACGCTAAGAAGGCAGATATACTGAACGCCTTTTTGCTTCAGTCCACATATGTTGAGGGAGCTGGCAGATGTGACTGCTGAATCACTCTTTAAGGTCCTGGCAAATGGCAGAGGTGCCTGAAGACTGGAGGGTAGCCAGCATTTACAATGTCAAAAAAGGCAAGGAGGATCTGAGAAACTTCAGGACAGCTAGTCTCACCTCCTTTCCTAAAAAGCAGATGGAACAGCTTGTTCTGGATGCCATCTCCAAACAATTGGAAGAGAAAGTTATCAGGAGTAATCAACATTGATCCACCATGGGGAAATCTTGCTTTACCTGATAGCCTTCTATGATGTCATTGCTGGATGGCTAGATGGCAGGACAGCAGTGCATGTTGTGTATCTTGACTACAAGAAAGCATCTGACACCATCTTCCCTGTTTTGAAAATTAGAAAATATGGGATAGATGAGTGGATGGTGAGGTGGTTTGAGAACAGGTTGACTGGCAAAGCTCAGAGGGTGATCATCAGTGGCACAGAATCATTAGGAAGTTGGAAACTAGCAGTGTTCTCCAGGGGTGTGCTGGCTCCATTCTTGTTCAGTATCTTTATCAGCCTGGATGAACAGGTAGAGTCCACCCTCAGCAGTTCTCTAATGATACAAAGCTGGCAGGTATGGCTGACCATGCCACAAGGCTGTGCTACCATTTAACAAGACCTGAATGGACTGAAGAGCTGGGCAGGAAGGAACCTGATGAGTTTTAACAGCATGTGTGAAATCTTGCACCTAGGGAGGAATAACTACATAGGTAGTTATGGCAGAGTTATAGCACAGGTTAGGGACTTGCCTGCTGGAGAGGAGCTCTGCAGAGAAGGACCTGAACGACCTGGTGGACAGCAGACTGGCCATGAGCCAGCAGTATTTCCTTGCAGCCAAGGCCAATAGTATCCTGGGGTGCGTTAAAAACAGTGTGGCCAGCAAGTCAAGGGAGGGTATCCTCTTCCTGTACTCCATCCTGCTGAGGCCACATTTAGAATAGTGTGTCCAATCAGGGAGCCCCAGTTAAAAAAAATATATGGATCTTCTAGGAGACCAGTGGAGAGCCATGAAGATGATTAAGGTCCTGGAGAAACATGGAAAGGTTGTGTAAACTTGGTCTGTTCAGCCTGAAGACAAGAAGACTGAGCAGGGCTCGGATTAATGTTTATAAGTAACTGCTTTTTGGTAAGTGTGACAGAGCACTGGAACAGCCTGTCCAGTAAGACTGTGGGTCTCCATAGAAATTCATAACCTGCTGCAAGCATACCCATTATGACCTATAGCAAGGCACCTGCTTTAGCAGGGATGTTACACCGCCTTCCAATCCCTGCAATTTCATGATTCTGCTTTCTCTCTTAAGGTCTCCCTCCAGCCCCTGCAATTCTGTGATGTCTCAACTTTGCCTGTCAGTAGCAAGGAAGAAAAAAAATATATACATTTTCTTTGGTAGAAGGTAAAACAGTGCCACCCACTGCTTTTCCAGGGTATCCCCTTGCCGTTTGAGACAGCGGTAGAAAGGTGAATTTGCTATTTAGCAACTACTTAATAGACAGCTCATCCTAAGCCTTCCCTTACTCCCACTCTCCAACACTGGGCTCCTCTACAAGGTTACACATTTTCAGAAATACTTCAGTCACTAATAAAGCTGCACAAAGGAAAACTACCCTCCTATAAGCATGTTCTAGAATAGCAGAAACTGCAGAAGAGACAAAGGCTGAATCACAGAAAAGTGAATTTCTTCACTGTGGGAGTGGGATTTTCTTATAATGTAATATCAGGTTTCCGCTGTCAGTACTTACAGTGTAATACATACAGTTACAAGCTGAAGGTAAAACCAAATTGCATCATTTGTAAAGACTACTTACCAGTCAGAATACTCAACTTTTTTCTGTTATATCCTTCCACTCATTTTACATCATTCTTTCCTCACACCAGAAACTAAATGTCATCCACCACTTATTTTCAAGCTAGGCCCCAAGTTATTCTCTAACATCAACATGCCTACCCAACATTTTGTGTTCCATTCGAGCCTGAAAGAAGCAAGTTTTTAAATCCAAAGCTCAGGAGTAATCTGAATTAGTAATACTCTAGCATTGGTAAAATTAAAAAAAAAAAAAAAGTGCTCAAGGAAAGTTCAAGCTAAAGGGAAGACAGATTACAAATCACTTGCAAGCTCTCTGCAGCTCTTGAGGTGACAGCATTAAGATGCATATGCATGTTCCTAACAAAATCTTTGCAGGGAAGCAGGTTTCATTGTGTTTATACTTTCTTGATAAATACATAAAATTTCACTTGACATGTAATTTAAGTGCCAATCATTCACTGTTAAGAAACACTTCTTTTTTTCTGAGTTATTTTTTAAATAAGTAAGCACTGAAGAACTTTTATTTCTCCCCAGGCACAAAGCTACCAATAATCCACTGGTCCTGAACACCAAGACAGCAATTAATAGATGAAGTAACCAGACAATTGAATGAATTCATTTTTTGCTACAATGGTTCAACACAGAAGTATAGATCTGCTGAAAGAAGGCATCCATGTGACTTTGAATACAATATGCTTTTAATAGTAATTGTACAAGAGACAAATGTATTTAGACATTTTTTCATTGTACAGTATAATGTTTAAAATTAAGACATAAGTCCCAAATATAATGAAATTCATATACTGTATTTGCTAGACATATCTGACTAAGAATAAGGCATAGTCTAGCTCATATTAAGAGTTACAATGAAGTTTAGGTACATGACCAGTACAGTGAAACTATTTACAACTCTTTTGGTCTATTTAACAGAAAACCAACCAACTGAAGCAGAACTTCGTCGTTAAAACCTTTCACACTACCATCTTCAACAACATCATACAAAAGCTTACTGTCTGTTCCCCAGCAGATATTCTTCCGAGAGTTTTTTTGAATTGTTTCTACAGTTAATGCTAAAGTATTTAATTGGTAACCAAAGAAAGCAAAGTATTTTCCATCAGACACTACAGCCTGTGATACAAAAGGACGAGTCACATCTGCTTCACTCCAGAATCCTACAAAAAAAAAAACAAAATAAAAAAGAACACCAAATTGGTTACAGGATTCAGTTCTCATCAGCATACATATCTAAATCCTGCTTCCAAAATACAGAAAAATATTAGGAGTAACTATAAAGGCAAAACACAGCCACTAGTTAAAAGTTTTTTCAAGATCAGGTACATGCTAGCATAACCAGGTTTTGTGCATAGCTCCTTTTAAGACCTGGGCACCAATCACATCAACACAAGATGACTGACATAAAGACAAATTAATCAGTCAGTTGACTTTTTGAAGTTACATACCCACACAGGGAGCTGCTTTGGCAGGGAGGGTTGGACTAGATGATCTCTGGAGGTCCCCTCCAACCTCTACACAATTCTGTCATTCTGTACTATGTGTTATTAACACATCCAAGGCCTGCAAATGATCTGAGTGTAATGGCTTGACTATTCCACACTTCACAGGGCAATGAACAGTTGTTCAAAACAGAAATGTGTGCATACATATGTAATTTCATTAACTTGTCAGACACTACCAAGAATACTTCAAATAATCTCTGTAAGCATTAGCAGTCAAAAATGCTTTTGCATAGTTATGCATGTCTGCTAGCACACAAGGTGATATTCTTGAAAGATATTTAGTGTGTTGCTTCACAACTGAACCTACGAACTATAGGTATCTTCTAGTAACAGAAAGTGAATTATATTTACATGAGTTGAACTCTTCCCTGCTTCTCTGTCTCAGTGCTGAAATATGAATACTGTACAGTGTACATCGTGCTGAATGTATTGAGCACACCACACTTCCAACAGAAGACAGCCTTCCTTATGTGATACTATGACATTAGTGTGCTGAAATGTGTATATATTGGAAATCGAGAAGCTAAGAACTGTTTCCTTCATTCCTCATCTTTTTGCCTCCCTTTCCTCAACAAATTCAGGACATTTTTCCATCACTCCCTCACTCCTCTCAGCTTCATTAACAGAGCATATGAGAATAAGGAAACTTCTCTTGCTAGTATCGCAGATCACAATTGAAAAGAATTTTCAGGAAGATGTTCAAATTCAGCTCTGACACAGCACCACTATTTGTCAGAAGAATCATCAACTGACAAAAACAACTGTAATAATACAGTTCAAGACCCTTTTTCTCCTTCAAGAAAAGTTTTCAAAGGGCCCCTCTCTATTTCAAATCAAGAGGTGAGCAGCAAATAATTACTACGAACTGCATTCTTCTGTGCTTCTAGTTTTCACTCTCACCAACAGATTACAAGTAAAGCACAGAGAAAGAGTATGGGAGAAACTACAGTAGTAACATAAACCTTTTTACTTAAATGCTTCAAACTACCTGGCAAAAATTTTAAATAGAACTGTAATTTCAGCTTCAGTTTCCCGAACAGTATAACATTTCAAATTGAAATTACTATCATACTAACAACATTTTAAAGTGTTCCCACTTTCAGAAGACATTTATTCCTTAAAATATTGACCATATAATTCCTTCGTATTAGCAACCTAAAAAAAAAAAAAAAAAAAAGAGAAAACAGCTTTCCATTTGGTTTACTTCCTAACAGAAAGATAATTATTCAGCAGTTTGTACACAGTAACTTGCTACCCCTGCTAGAGGTCATCAGTCAGTCCGATTATATTTTTATGCTGCACTACTATACACACTTTTTAGAAAACTGCAGTGTCTCAGAAGACAAAAAATGCAACATTTTTGGAGGTGGTTTTCTTTTGTTTGCTTTTACACAATCAGGCATAAAAGCCAAAAGTGACTGTCTTACCTTGATACATTGCTTGTGCTGCTGTCCAAGCAAAGAGACTTGCAATACCATTAGCTCGATAAACAACTTCAATCTGATCCTCGAGATTTGCTATTATAAACTTCTGCCTTTTCAGTTTATCAGGAATAAGATGAAACTGGGTATGGCCATAACAGCATGGATCTGCTACCTTTGATCCTGTGTCCATCAAAAGAAAAAAAAACAAAAACCCACCTGATTAACAGAATGCGTTTTATAATAACAAAAAACCCACAATTCTATCGAATCCTAAGCCACAGAAAATTGAAATCTCTCTATACAAATGTTGAGATTCTTCCTTTAGTGTGAGAACTGAGTGCCTGCCCAATTCAGTTCTCATAATAAAATATCTCTGAAGGATACATATCAATACAAAGCAAGTTTTTCTAATAATTTTCTATTCAACTCCTTTAAACAAATCCTGAGACAAAACACAACATGTACAAGAAAATGATACTCCTCATTACATAATCAATATGAAACTACCTATTGAGATTTACTATGTATAACAGTCATATATATAAAGATATATTAATATATAAATAGATAGCTCTCTCTGCTAAAAGGTAAAAGGTGGGGCAGAATGTTTTTGGGGAAGATTGTGGGGTTTTTTTCCCATATAGAAAAAAGTAGCGACCAGGACCTCTTACCTATAAAAACCTTGTTTTCATATTGTTTTTTGAACAATGGCAGTTTGGATGGCTTGTGATCAACAACAGGAACATCTCCAAGATCTGAATCTAGTGGTACAAACTTGAAGAAAATGGAACAAAATAGCCATTACATAACCCATGTTTCAGACATCATGAAGAATACACAGTTTATACACATTCTCCTGGAAAAGCACAAGAAGATGAAAGTCCTCCTTACAGGCTCTGCATATATAACTTCCTGGAAATAGTTTTGCAATAGAACTTCCTGTCTCAAAGCAAGTGCTAGTAGATGAATTTTATGTTTGAATTTTCTGTAAAACTTTAACACTCTTGGGTGAAATAGTACTAACAACATAAGCAAAAGTTCTAGCAGCACTCTAACTTGGAGCAGAAGAGTGAGCTTACACTCATTGTGCATTATGAAACATTTTAAGGGGTGCTAGGTAAATTAAAAAACACGTATCCATGCATAGCACTGTATCATAGAACAAATCCATTAATATTTAAAAACTAATGATTTAGAAGGTTTATATCCTCACTGTAATGGCTGAATGCACACATGCTTGTGTGCTCCTACCATTTATTAATGAGTTTATTCTCAAAAAAGCTTGTCAGAATCACAGCACTTAACTGATTCCGATTATTAATGTTAGTGGGCCCAGTTCTAGTACAAATATTTGTCTCAATACATGTTTTTTTAAATATTTCACAGTAGTAACCTAAGTAAGCTGTGCAGTCATGCTAGCAAAGAGTTTTAGAAATGATTTCCAGAAAGTGGAGCACAGTTTTTTATCATAATGGAAAGGGAGAAGCTACACGATTAGCACGTGGTTAATGTAAAGGAAAAGAGTCAGAATACTGAGTCACATTCCTAAAAACTCAGAATTTAAGAAATCAAGCATTAAGCTCTGTTACTAGATATGCTGTCAATATAATCGTTTAATTTCCATTTCTCTAATCATCCTATTTGTTCTCCTTCACTGATAAAATGTCCTTCCACATCACATTCCTTATTTTTGACTCTACTTATTGGCACAACCAGAAAACTTTAAAACAAACAAACAAAAAAAAAAAAAACAAACAAAAAAAACACAATTAGCTAATGGCGACATCATATCTAAAGCATAAGTATGATCAATATGACGTTAAGAACGCTGTCTCAATAGGTACACAGCACGCACTTACACTGCAAGGCCTAAAGCAGTAAGATACAGAAGCGTACAATGTAACTGATTGACCTTGCACATAGGACACTAAATACTACTGCATGGCTTCAGTATCAGAAATGTAAGTGAAAACACACGTTATTAATTTGCTGTTGAAAACATTCACACCTCTGGAAGCTGCTTTGGTACACGGATCTGGAGGTGCGGCTTATCATCTATCTGAAATCGCACAGGATCGACTCTACCTTTCCGATGTCCATGAACAACAACTTCCTCACCGTGATGCCAGTAGTAGTTAACCTCGGGGTTTAGGTCTGAAACAGAACAAAAGAGCAGAAACACAGATCATACATTTGTATTTTAAACCCTACCTATGTAGAAGTAAAGAAAGAAAAATCCAGACCCATTCACACCGTTCGGGACAGCAGCGACGAGACCAATAGCAAGACGCTGCAGCAGTGACACTGCCACAGAGCACACAGCGCCGTCCAGGAAGCCCATAACCCTCTCCCACCACCCACCCCCGCTCCGCACCCAGAGACGAGGCAGCCAGCAGCGGGTTGCGCTTGCACAGAAAGGCGGCAAGGGAAGAAACAAGCTGAGTGAGGAAAGGCGCGGGCGTGTGATCCTGGTCACGGTAGAGTAACGGCCGCTTCTTGTTCTGGTAGAAGCTTTCCTGCAGGAGCGCGTCGCACGCCAAGTCTCGCAGCGCGCCCAGGTCCAGCTCCGGCTCCGCTTCGGCCGCGGCCTCGGTCGCTGTTGCGGCCCCCGGCTCCAAGGCTTCTGTGGCCCCCGCCGCAGCCGCTCCCTGCTCCAAGGCCTCCGCGGCCCCGGGCTCCGGCGCCGTCGCGGCCGCCGGCGGCGTTGTGGGCGGCAGCCCCGGCACGAAGACGGTCTTGGTGAAGCTCCGGTACCAGCGGTCGGCGTTGAGGGCGAAGGTCTGCGGGTAAACCATGTACTTGGGCCGCTGCAGCTTCCCGTAGAGCCGGAGCTTCTCCTCGATAGTGGCAGCCTCGTGCACCTGCTGGTAGAAGAGCTCCAGGCGGCGCCGCTTGGCCGCCTTGCTCTTCGCCGTGTGGGACGCCACGATGGGGGGATAGAGCGGGGCGGGGGCGGGCGGCGGGGCGGCGGGGTCCTGCGAGAACCAGCAGCGGCCGTGCCACAGCAACCGCCGGCCCCTGCGCGCCGCCATTTTGCGGGGGTGCGCGACAGCGGAAGGGCACGGAGCCCACGTGAGCAGCCTGATTGGACGGAGGACACCACGTGACGGAGACAACCTCCAACCGACGCGTTCCTACGGCAGAGCGAGCGGCGCCGGGAAAAAAAAACAAAAAAAAAAAAAAAACAAAAAAAACCAAGCAGGGCGGGGATTTAAAATGAGTCACGCCGCTACGCGCCCCTCTCCTGGAAGAGCGGCGCCGTTAATGCGCATGCGCTTCGGTTCTACCGCCGCTGCCTAGAGGCGGGAACTACGGTCCCGGGGCCCACGGCGGAGGCTGGAGGCGTTTGGGTCCCGTGTTCGCCTTCCTTCCTTCAGCAGCTGCTGCGCAGCGACAGCGCTTGTACTGACGTTATGAGGCGGCTGGGAAGCTCGGGAACGCGGGAAGGGCTTGGCGCGATTAATATGTTCGTTAATTAAGATGTGAAGTAAAATGAGGAGCGTTACGTCACGCGGCCAGCTTTCACGTTACTCAGATTTATGGCAGGGAAATGGATGTGTTTGAAACTCCCATCTCGATCCAGCTAATGAGACGTTACCTGGCTGCTGCCCCTTTTTTCTCCATGTCTTCTGAAAGCAAAACGGCGATGTTTCCCACAAGCTGCACGACTTTGCCCTCTTTCATTCAAGAACACCAAGGTTTTTGAGACAAAGTGGTTTCTGGTCATGAGCAAATGTACTCGTCTGCAATGATCGGCAAAAAAAGTTCAGAATCAACGATAAATTACTTCAAAAACTTAGTAGATCATGTTTTCATTCAACCATTCCCTTTTTAGAAGAATTGAGGACTAAGAACTAAGTGCCTCCCAATTATTACTGTGGAAACTACAACAATGAGCACAGTAACTGCTTGATAGAGCAAATTCTCAGCTACTAGACACTATTTTTGAGTCAACACCATTTTCACCATCCATGAACACATTTGTAAAACTGAAACACACCACCTCCTGCCTCATTGTGGTCGCCGTAATGCGTCTGTGAAGTTTGATGGCGGTGGCTGCAGTTCTTATCCAGTGTCTTATCTGCAGTGTGCTCATCCAGGATTCTTGGTGAAATTTTACTCCTCCTGTGCTTCATCACTGACTAACATTGTTCACAAATGTGCATGCTGCCGGAAGCGATGATGTGAATAAGGCATGACTGTGAAGCAAAGAATGTTTTTTCTTTTACAAAAGTCTGGTAAAGAGACATAACCAGATTTTTGAGTTAAATATCTGATTGCAACTCAGTACTTTGCACTTGAAAAAATGTTGAATGAAAATTGAATTGCAGATTTACCAAAAAAATCATTATTTTATCAGCAATCTTAAAACCGATTCTTTATCAATTCCTTTATTAAGTGGAAAATGTAGCTGCAGATTTTTCACTTTTCACAGGACTGTGTCAGGCAATGTATCAAAATGCATAGAATTATTTGCCATAACTTGAGTTGGCACTGCACTGCACCCTTTCTGTGCCCAGACAGTGCAGATCACACACCAGTGTGGCTGTGAGAGATGGCCGTGTACCCAAGTCCTGGCTTCTTGGTGGAGCGTACTTTCCACTGTGATGGTGTGGGGCAGAGGATAGCTGCATTGTGGCATTCTTTTGCTTCTTTGACTTCAGCTTAGCTTTCTGCTGAATTGCTCGTCAGAAATGCAATTGTATTTGGAATACCTCTTGGAATATATGACAGATTGAAATCCATTCTTCGGAGTTGAGATGTTCAAAGAATTTATTAATGCAAAGATAGGCAAGAGCTGGTTTGTGGTTAAGACTAACTGTAATAATAAAAGAGAAATACAAATATGAAGTTGCAACCCAGTTAAGTGCTAGGTTCTCAAGGGGTTCGGTCGTTTAATTTTGAATCCAGACACTCTTCACCAGAAGGGATGAGATGTAACCGAATTAAAATGGGGGGAGTCATATGGATTTGAGGATTTTAAAATCCATACCTTTCTGATTTGGAGAGAGCGATGTTGTGGGGTACTGTGTCACATACCTTACTGAAGGCCAAATAGACAACTCAGTAACTCATCCCTTGCCTTTTGATACAGTTATACTGTCATCGAAAGCAACTAATTTGGTTAAAAAGGACTTGCCCTTGGTGAAGCCGTATCACCTCCCCATCTTCCATGTACCTTCATACAGCTTCCAGGAGGATCAGCTCCATGAGACTGATAGGTCAGTAGTACCCATGGTCATACTTTTTACTCCTTTTTAAAATTGATATGATATTGCCTTTTGCCAGTCACTAGGGACTTCGCCTAACCCCTGTTACTTTTCAAATATCACTGAGTGGTTTGGCATCTATATCAGCCAATTTCCTCAGGACTTTGAGATGCATTTATCAGGACCCATAGATTTGTGGAAACAGGTTTCTTGGCAGGTCACAAACTTGATCCTCTTCACTTACAGCAGGAGGGATGTTATTTCCTCAGTCTCCTCCTTCCAAATCTATTTTTCAAGGGCTGTGTGACAAGCAGTTATCAGAGAAGACTGAGGTAAAAAAGGTTTCTGAGTACCTCAGCCTTCTCTTTGTCTGCTGTTAACAGCTTGCCTGTTTCAGCCACTAGCAGGTGTACAATATCCTGGACTTTTCAGTCAGTATCTAAAGGGTAGCTATAGAAAAGAAGGGAACAGACTTTTTAGCAGGTACCAGACCTTTGATTTTGATGATCGGCCATTTAGGCAACAACCTCCCTCCTTTCCCTTATCCTACATATTACAATGTCCAGGTGAATTGAAAGCCTAGTTTTTCCGTGATCGATAAAGGAGACTGACAAGATTTAGTCCCTTGTAATCACAGAAACAAATATAAACTTAGATAAAAACGTACGTAAAATCACCATTACAATTTCTAGATACTCATAGAATCATAGAATGGTTTGGGTTGGAAGGGACCTTTAAGATCACTCCCTGCTATAGACACCTTTCTCTAGACCAGCTTGCTCAAAGCCCTATTCAGCCTGGCCCTGAATACCAACAAGAAGGGGGCTTCCACAGCCTCACTGAGCAACCTGTTACAGTGTCTCCTACCTTCACACTAAAGAATTTCTTCCTAATAGCTAGTCTAAATCTACCCTCTTCCCGTTTGAAGCCATTTCCCCTTGTCCTGTCACTACACCCTTCTAAAAAGTCCCTCCTCAGCTTTCCCATAGACCTCCTTCAGGTAGTGGAAGGCTGTTGTAAGGTCCTCCTTGGAGACTTCTCCAGGCTGAGGAACCCCAGCTCTCTCAGCCTGTCCTTATAGGGCACGTACTCCAGCCCTTTGATCATCTATGTGGCCCTCCTCTATATGTGCTTCAACAGTTTAATATCCTTCTTGTGTTGGGCCCCCGGAACTGGATGCAGCTCTCCAGATTGAGTGCAGAGGGACAGAATCACCTCCCTCAGTCTGCTGGTCACACTTCTCTTGATGCAGCCCTGGTTATGGTTGGTTTTCTGGGTTGCCTGCCCACATTAGTGGCTCATGTTGAGTCTTTCATCAACTAACACCCCGTAATCCTTCTCCTCAGGGCTGCTCTGAAGCAATTCTCTACACAACCTGTATTCATGGTTACAGATACGTGACCAGAGTGTACTCATTATTGCATACAAGGGATTATATTACATCCATCAGGATTACTAATTTTATGCTACTCCTAAAATCCTTTCACATCGTACTGTCAAATCAGAACTACGTCGTTGCAACTGTACAACACTGTGAACAAATTTTGCATAGGCTATGTTAAACCTTTAAAAGCGCAATACAGAATAAAAAAGAAATAGATGTGAGTGATGAAGCAAGTGAGAGTTTAAGGGATTTATTTTCCTTATTTTCCTTACTTTATTTAAAGTCTGTCAGTGGTTCCTGCACTCTGATATTGACTATAATAGTAGATAAGAGGTGTCAGGAAGAAGTGCTGTGCTTTAATGTACACTAAAAATCCTTGATCTTCTGATGTTCATATCACAGGTCAACCTTACTTGCTTCGTGTACACTGTACTATTATTCATCTTGATTTAGGAATTGCAAGCGCATGGATAAAGGGGCCCAGTAGACAGGGGGATTAAAGATACTGGCATGCTTTGCTGGCAGCTCCGTATTAAATTTTTTATCATACGTTGTCCAGCCATAGATCTCTCTGTTCTAAAAAGCAACTAACTATTAAAAAAACGATTTTCTTTCTTTACTGAGAGAACCACTCTGCAATATCAAACTTATCCTAAATTGATCTTTATATAGGTTAAATAAATACTTGAATACATAATACATACATACATATTCACTGGCACAGGCTGCCCAGGGAGGTTGTGGAATCTCCTTCTCTGGAGATATTCAAGACCTGCCTGGACACCTTACCTGTGTGACCTGGTGTAGGGAACCTGCTTTGGCAGGGGGTTGGACTCAATGATCTCTAGAGGTCCCTTCCAACCCCTGTGATTCTATGATTCTATAAATGTCCAGTCTTTTGGCTTGCCTGGGCTGCATTGAATGATCAGGAATTCCCTTGGTCCACACATGCAAGGATGCTCTGAAAAATAATGTCTGCCTTTTATTTCCATGGAAATTACAACTGATACAATAAGCACACTAACAGTACTGGATAGAGCAAAATCTCAGCTACAAAACACTATTTTTCAACATAGTCACTGCCATAAGCTATGCACTTTCACCTGCAATGAACAAGAGCCTGCATGCTGTGCTTATAAAAATCTTTGCCAGCAGAGGTGACCCACTGATGCTGTCTCCACTGCTGAAATGCACCAATTGCCTCAGTATGCTTGCATCCACTGACTTACCTGCATAAACATTCACAGGTGTTGATGAATGTAGGTGGGTATGCATACATCCATGTCCAACACCATTTTGTCAGGCTGCCTGCTTCTCTGCTGCTATCTGTCACACTGCAACAACACATAATGGAATACTGGTCAGAAGGTTCAGCCTCTACAGCCATACCACCAATCTGCCTCTGTTACCACGGGCCAGTATAATAAAACATTTGACCCTGTTTTTGTGATTTGATGGCAATGGCTGCAATTCTTAGTGAGCTCTTAGTGAGCGGCAGTTGAGGGCAAACGGCATGGGGCAGTGGGCAGGCTGCAGTGCTAGCTGAGCCAGGCCATGTGCTGGCAGCTGGTTAGACATGCCTGGTTAAATAGAACCAGGACTGGAAAACTCATACCTCAAATGCTCAGTATAAATGCTTAAAGTGAACACCATAGCCTGTCACTAAGTCTCTAAAACAGAACCAAGAATAAAAATTGTCTTTCCATTGCAAATTAAATGCAATTGGAGATAGTTAGAAACCCAAGGGTAGTTCAGAAAATAATGCAACTAACCTTATCAAAGGTCCTCCATAGGTAGATGTTTTCTGAAAGGCAGATTAATTTCCCAGTGTCCAATAAACCAATCTCATGCACAGAGATCAGATGATTCATAGCAAAGTTGTGCAGGTTTGGGCACTAAGTAGTCTCCCACAAAGCTAGCATACCCCAGGATTTTCATTATACTTTTTTACATATATTCTTATCACTTGAACACTTCTCTTATACAGTCTCTGGCCTAAAGTTCATCACTTAAAGATAGGGCTAATCTCTCTTCCTGCAGGTTAACTCTAGTCATGCTATTTAACAACCTTTTTTTTTCCTTTTTTTAATTTTCAAGATGCTTCTATGTTCAAAGACAAATTTAATTGTCATGTTGTGATTAAGAGTTCCTGTGTTTAATTTCTTTAGCAGTTTCAAGAATTGTCATCCTGACCTAGATAAAAGTACATATTTGCTATATCTGAGGATACACATACAAAGACTTGTACAAAAATTAAGTCCTGCTTGACTGACAATTCCCCTCTTTAAGATTTATCTAGCAACATAGATTTGACCAGTTTCTTTTTCTCTGAGGTTTTGTTAATTAACATCAAGTAAAACTTTGATCTACCATGTGGTATAACATAAAACCAGACAAAAGCTAATACAATTAGCAATGCAGCTGCTGTGACTTTTTCTTAGTCCATAAATTCTTAATCCATAAATTAAAAACAGGGAACCAGGAAGATGAGCACAAGCCCAGTAATTGGTCTTAATATTAATCTGAACTATCTGTTGGATTATTTAATGAAACATCCTGATCCGAAGGGTTTGCTGGTTTCCTTGCACTTCCCTCAATTTTCTGACTCATCCAAAGGCAACAGATGTGTGTTACCCCAATTTAGTTCCTTAATTTCTTTATTTAAATAAATATGTATACTTACACAAGTAAGTAAAATATAGTATGAGTAATATCAGAGTTACATGAACAAGAGTAATAGTCTTTGAGTACTATCCAATCCTAAATAGGTGTTAAAATTTTTCCAGGTACTGTTCATGTAATTCTTTTGGTATTTAGCTACAGAGAAGCTCTCTTCATCTCTACACTTCTCCCATATGTTTGCTTAATCTTCATGTAATTAACCCCCAAATTAATCCCTTTTACTATAGTATTCATTGCTTGAAGCATCAGATAAGGTTCTTTCCATTTCTTGGCCTGGTTTAAAGAAATATGCAGGCATGTCCAGGAGCACTGGAGTTCTTAATTGCAATGGAGGGAAGAAACTCTTGCCAAAGACAAGACAGGATATATTCAGTAAGTGTTTGATCTCAAGCTATATTCATCTGGTTGCCTTTTACCATTGAATTTCTAGTACGTGGTTTTCCATACAAGATTTGAAAAGGACTAACTCCTTCCATATCTTCAGGATTATCTGAATTCTCAACGATGCCAAAGGGAGAATTTCTACCTGTTTTTGTACCCAGATGTATTCCTTGATGTAATTTTTCAATCTGTTTTTTAATGTTTGATTCATTCTCTCTGCCTGACCACTTGACTGCAGTCTCCATGGAGACTGTTAAGTCCCATTTCATTTGAATCTCCACATTCTATAGGTTATTTCTGCTAAAAAATGCAGTCCTCTATCTGATGAGAGTCTTCCTGGAATACCAGATCTTGAAATAATTTATTTGAGTAAAAATTTTATTACTTCTCTTGCTTTGTTTGTTTGAAATAAGAATGCCTCAGATCACCCTGAAAAGGTGCCAGCCAATACTAATGACTATTTATACCTGTTACATTTCAGTAATTCAGAAAAAAATAATTTTCCAGTATTGCAGAACCTCTTCTTACCTCTCCTGGGATAGGATCTCATTTTGTTCATCAAATCCTGTCCCATGAGGAGCAAAGTGCATTCTGATATACATAAAAACTAATCAGTTAAAATTTTATCTAGCATGTTCCGATATATCACCACATTCTTTCTGAGAATAAATTTTTCTTAATATCAAACCTGAACTTCCCCTTGCACAACTTATGGACATTAGTTCTTGTCCTGTCATTAAAAATCTGGGAAAAGAGACCTATCCTCACCTCACTACAGTCTACTTTCAGGCAGTTGTAGAGAGTTATTAGGTCTTCCCTGAGCCTTCTTTTTTCCAGATTGAACAGTCTCCATTCCCTCAGTAGTTCCTCATAAGTCCTGTGCTTCAGACCCTCCACCAGCTTTGTTGCTCTTCTTTAGATGTGAGTGAGCCCACACTTGAATGCTGAAGTTGTGGTCTTACCAGTGCTGAGTACAGAAGGATGATCACTTCCCTAGTCCTGCTATACTATTTCTGTTACAAGCTAGAATGCCATTGGCCAATTTGGGCACACTGCTAAGTCATGTTCATCTTGCTCTTGGCTAATATACCAAAATGCTTTTTGTCTGCACTGCTTTCCTGTCACTCTGCTCCTAGCCTGCTGTTGGGGTTGCTGTGATCAAAGTACAGGACTTGGGACCCATTGTTGAAGTTTATACATTGATCCACTGATCCAGACTGTTCAGATCCCTCTGTAGGGCCTTCCCACTCTCAGGAAGATCAATATTCCCTCCCAACTTGGTGTAATTTTCAGACTTACTAGGGGTGCACTCAATCCCCACCTCCTGATTACCGGTAAAGATATTAAATAGGACTGGGCACAGTACTGACTCCTGAGGAACACAGCTAGTTACTGGTGTCCAGCTGAATTTAACTCCATTCACCACCAGTTTTATCTAGCCAGTTTTTCCTCTGCTCATGTCACAGGATGCCAGCTTCTCTATGGGAGTACTGTGGGAGACAGTTTCAAAGGCTTTAACTAAAGTCTAGGTAGACTACATGCACACCCTTACCCACTAAGGGGGTCACCTGGTCTTAGAAGGAGATAAGATTGAACAAGCAGGACTTGTCTTTCATGAACTTGTGCTAGATAGGCCTGATTCATCCCCAGGAGATTCTCCTAGACCATACTCCTGCTATTAATGAATCTGTAAAAAGCCTATTATCTGTAACGGTGGTGGCCAGATTAAATTCTTGCTGGGTTTCCCTTTCTAATTTTCTTACTGTATAACCTGCACTCTTCCTGAGTTGTTTGACCTTTCTTCCAAAGACAATAAACGTTTTTGGGGGGTGTTTCTTTTTGTTTTGTTTTTGTTTGTTTGTTTGTTTTTTAACCAGAGCCTCAGCAACGACTCCCTACTCAGCCAAACCAGATTTCATCCCCACTGGTTCATCTTACAGCACAGGGGGTCAGCTTGTTCCTGTGCCATTCAGATTTTCTTCTTGAGGAATGACCAGAATTCCTGGACCCCTTTGCTTTTCTGGACTGAATACCAAAGGATTCTTCCAGCCATTGTTCTGAGCAGTTCAAAGTCTGCTCTCCAGAAGCCCAGAGTAGCAGCTTAGCTGATCTCCCTCCTAACTGCACCAAGAATCGAGAACTCTATAGTTCTGTGGTTGCTGTGCCCAAGACAGCTTCTGACCACCATGTCTCCTCCCACCAGTCCACTGTTTGTAAGCAGCAGGTCTAGTGAGACAGCGCCCATGCATGAGATACATTTTACCAGCTACATCAGGGAGTTCCCTTCCACATACTCCAGGAGCCTTCTGTACAACTTCTTTTCTGCTGTATTTCCTGTAAATGTCAGGTAATTTGAAGTCCCCCACAAGATCAAGGGCTGGTGGTTGTGTGACTTCCATCTGCTTGTGGAATACTTCTACCTCTTCATCCTGGTTGGGTGGTCTGTCATAGATTTCATCAGGATGTCGGCCTGGTTGGTCTTCCCCCTGATCCTTACCCATAAGGACTCAACCTTATCATTCTCAGATTAAACTCTACAACATCAACACACCCTAACATAGATGGCCACCCCACCACTCCTCCTTGTCTATCCCTTTTGAAGAGCCCATTCCTCTCCATTGCAGCAGTGCTTACTTGACTGCAGCAGGAGGATGACAGCAGTTTTCCTGTTTACGAACCTCTGAAAGCGAAGTACACATGAAACGTACTACTTCAGGAATGAGCTAGACATCTTGGCACACTTGGCATTTCAGGTGTAGAAACTGCTTACACTGACATATTTCTTCAGTACCTTTCTCCAGAAGTTTAGGCACAACACAAATGTGGTCACTAGGATCATGTAATGAAGGCATATCCAAACTCGAAAAGTATAAGATTTGAATTTGCTTTACCTGTCCATATTGGATTTTGTCTAGTGTTCTGTGGGAATAACTTCCAAATCTGTTGCCCTGCAAAATTGTTTAGTACTTGTAGATACTAAGCTGTTTTTTTGTTTGTTTGTTTGTTTTTATTCATGCCTGTGCTGCTGTACTGACACCATTTCCCTCCTCAGAGACCTTCAGCTTCATTTAGAAGAGAGAAAGGGAAGACAACAATGAGATTAATGTACATCAAATCAGGAAATCTCAAAATAGAGGTACAAAATAGCCATGGGTTTTGTTGCAGACAAAGTACCAAAGTAGTTTCAGATTCTAGAGCACTGACGGCAAACTGTTGGCCCAGCTGAGTACATGTTGAGGGTCAGTGATGTCCCGTGCCGATTCTCATAGAAAGTTAGATTTTATACAACTTGAAAACAAGTTAGATATCACTTCTGAAAGTTCACAGTGAAGAGTCTCTAGAGCTGTGAAAAGTTACTTATCTCTGTCGGGTATTCAGTTTTTAATATAATCTCAAGGCCTCATAAGAAGACCAGAGTTCTAAAAATCATACCCTACCTGTAAATAATAAATTATTTGTTAGTGTAGTTCTCACCATTCTAGACTGTAGACAACATACTTCTCAAATTATTATTCTAAACAATTATTTTAAAATTTCACAGAACAGCAGAGTTAGCCAATGTTTCTCAGTTTTTTAGCAGATTTTGATCCCTTCTTCTTTATGATGACCTTGAAGGGTGGGGACCAGATTTCAGCCAAACAGGAGTCTCTCTATTTATAATCAGTTAAGTTTAATTGCCAGCATACACATAAGTTTTGTTGGTGACTCGGGGCACAATCTACAAAATAATTTTACTGTGGACTCTACATCACCCTCTCGTAACTTACAAAATCTTGGACCAGTACTTGAACCCACCTATTTACGGACAAAGTTAATAGAGTAACTAAAATGTATGGGGTATTTTGGGACTGGATTAGATCTCTCCTGAAGGTCTTTTCACCCACTTATTGGCACAGCTCTTTTAAGAACATATTCCAAAATTTTTAAAGTTCATTATCTCTCAAAGAACACATGACGTAGACATTCATCAGAGAAAAACAGAGTGCCATATTCATGCTTACACTCTCTGTCTCTGACTGACTCATTGGTAAAGAGAGTGTCAAGTGTTTCCTGCCCTCTGCAGTTGGGATTTCTATCTTTATAGATATATATTTATATATACTCTACAACATTTGTCACCTTAAGTACAGCGAGTCTGTATGCGCTATGTAAAATTCCACATATTAAAATAGACACAATCTGAACTGTTGACAGATGTTCATTTTTTTATGATTTATGTCCTTAGCTTTCTTTAAAAGAGATTATATATTATAACAACAACTGCTGGATAATAATTTAAACATAATTTAAACAGCATATACACAAATTAGGGATAAGCCACTGTCATCTTTCCTAACTGAAATCCATCAGCAAAATCAGAATTTCCAAATATTTTTAGAGGAAATGAAATTCATGTGATAGGCTGAACTCTACTACACATCCTTCAAAATGAAAGTGCTTCTACAACCGTATAGCACTCCAAGCAGCACCAAGTTAAGCTGCATTATGTTTCAACTGTTATTTAAGTGTAGGTACTCAAAAGAAATTTTTTTCTACAATTCACTATGTTCCTGTATAAATCAAAGATCACTCTTCTGCCCCCAGATCTTAAGAAAAATCAAATTATCAAAATCATGCATTCTGGGGAGTATCCAAGTAAAAGGTATTCCATATTTGATCTCTCAGGCCATTGCATGTGTATGAGGCAAATTTTTGTAGGGTTTATTTTATACAAGTAGAAAATCCAGGGCATGAGGTTGTTTTAACGTTTACTCTTCGTGATAACTTAGTATTAAATGAAAAATGTTACTGTGAGATTAATGATTCCTTCTTGTCGTTATTGTTAGAAGAAATTAGTTGATTGACCATAGAAAATAATACACTCATATTTTGAAATGCAAGTAGACTTACTGGGATTCTGTAAGTAATTAACAATTCAAATGTTTAAATTGAGAAATTTTGTCAGTCAACCAATTGTAATATGCATCTGCTGAAAAATGTATGCTTTTTGGAGAAAATCTGTCAAGTCAGCTGTAGAGTTCCAAAGATCAGCGTAGGGGAAGACTGATGAGTAGCCTTGTCTCAATATGAAGGTGAAGGACTGGACGAAGAACACAAACACTGAAGAATAAAGCTAATATATAAAAATATTATTATAATATATTATTAATAAGATGGCAAGTGTTTATATTTGTTTTAAAAAGTGTCATGAAGGCGAAATTTGAAGAATGGCAGGCATTCTGCTTACTTTCACTTCTTTTTCTACTATCAAAGACACGTTTTTAAATTTTCATTCAGTTCAAATGGCATACAAATCCAGCTGTTGGTAACTGCCTGAATGCTTTGTAGAAACTTGTAAGCTTGATTTCAACTAACATAATTAACCATAGATTTCTCTTGTCAAATAAGGCTAGTGAATAAATATTTACCTGTTGCTAGAAAATAAATAAATAAAAACGAGAAAACACATCACCAAATTTCTATTTTAGACAGTGAACAAATACTTCCAATCCTCAGAAAGTGAAAAGTGCAGGTAGAAAGCGGGCATTCTTTCCAATCCCCATCAAAACGCAAAGACCCTACATACCATATTTCCCATTTTGTAACTCGCCATCTTCATGGAATTTAATAAAACCATCAGTCTGCTGTTGGCACATTAGCTGGTCCAAGATGTCTGCTATAATGTTTGACGTGCTAAGTCACACCAGACCCATCAGTTCAAATCCAAGGCTGTGCTAAGAGTCATTTTTCTTCTTGGGTATGATCTGTGAAATTAAATGATGCCTTCATTATCTGCATAGTTATAATATTCAGAGCTGTAATAAAACTAGTACCTAGAAATCAATGCATATATTTATCAGTGCAAAAAACAAACAAACAAATCATATAGGAGCACTGCAAGGAAATTCTGGTTACCATACTGATTTCTAAAATCAGTACCAAATTCAGTTTCTATCAGAATTTGATAGGTCTGCCACGATGAAAGAATTTGCACTATTGCGCGACCTTCTCAAAGAAAATGTTCCATAGTTGAGACATCATTAGAGTAGTGTATTTGGTAATTAAAAGAATAATTTTGCCTTTTTCTACACAGTAGAGAAACCTTCACAGATAGATTCACAACTACTGACTACTGTTAGATCATCTTCCCTAACAGTAGTTAACATTTGGGGTGTATGGCGGTCAGCTGGAAGTCAGTCTAGAGGAATACTGTAAGATAAATACATGACCTGGCTGGCAACTCACCACTGGCACACTCTCAAATGGATGCTAAGACTGTATCTCTTAATAGAAGAAGAATAACATATAATTAAAGGTTTTCTTTTTTCTTCCTTCATAGTCTTCTAGTGCTGATTTCACAAAATCTGGCCTGGCCTTTTCTCAACATTATGAAGCATATAAGCTGGAGGTGACCAGAAGTCACCAGTCTAGCCTTACTCAAAGTTGAGACAGTTAGATTAGACTACATTAGTAATGCATAAACTTAAGCCATGAATTTATGCATAAAAGTCTGAGCTGTTATCACAGTATTTAAAAAGTGTTTTATGATGCAGTATTACTTCCAGAGTACAGAATTGCACTTTTATGACAACTTTTGTTTTCCAATACAATGATAAATGGCGCAATTACATTTGAAAAATTCTTAGGCCAGTGTATTTTCTGGAAAGCTGATACTGCAAAAGTGTTAAAGCCTTCAAAAAGTAAATGTATTAGGTATGTATAAGAAAATGTCACCGTACTATTTTGCCAAGAGTCTGTGAGACAGATTTTGAAGAAAAATGCAAAAACCTGTTCCACTAGATGTCACCATCCTTTCACCAACGGTTTAACATTCTTGAATATGACAGAAGTGTGACTGCTTGAATCACCAATTTTGGTAGCTTTGATAGCTTGCAGTCAAAATGTACGTTGTATAATTGCTGTTTGGTTGCATTGTGCTCAGTTTAAAAAGGCTAACCCACAGGTGAAAATGCTGTCTGATTGCTGATGCTAACCTGAGAACAAACACTGTCAGACAAGTTTGTCCAGTGCTGCCATAGCATGGTCCAGCCGGCAGTGGATTGCTGAAGAGTATGAAGCGAAGGTCCGTTTCCCATGTCTGTTACTGGCATAGTGTATCACTCTGGCAGTTCATTTCATCTTAGCTGTTATTTCTTCCCTTTGGTATTGACGCTGCAGCTTCCTCAGTTATGCTTTCGTTGCATTACCTTTATTCTACTTCAGTGCCAGGTATTCCACAGAGTGAATAAAAGTTACATAGACCAGCTGGGAGAAATACTGGAGAGGGATATTCACCCCCTATTCTAGCCTTATTTATTACCTTGTTACTAATTTAACTCCCTTAGAGACAGACCGAGTTTTAGGGTACTTAGTGAAGCCATGTAAAACTGAACATGTAAAGTCATTGGTTTTGGCTCACACTTTTCCTCTGAGTGGCATCATTCTACATAAAGATTTAAGTTTGTGATGTCTTATCTGACACAGATAGGAGCCAAATTCAACTCATGTCCTCTACAGGCCATCGTTCATGACATGCCCTGATCCAAGCTGTGGTTTCCTCCGTATTTTTTTCATCACTATCTTTCACAGAGGTATGTTTAAGCAGAACATTAGGAAAAAAAATCTTCTTGATAGGATCATTCTTTTGTCACAGCTAGATCTGAACATTTGAAACTTAGGGGGAGCATCTAATTTTCTTATTAATAAGATAATTGTGATAAAATACACCCTTCCCATTAAACTTATTCCCATCTTATTCCATTAGGTACTTTTGTTTTCCAACAAGAAAAATAAATAAAAAATTAACTGCACAAAACCTGCAATAAAAAAGATTGTGGATAAGGTAAAATTAACTGTGCAGACCTGACCAAACGTGCTCATCATGAATCTAATGAGCTCTCATTTTCCTACTGACAGCTCCTGAAGGTATGGTCCAGAACCTGAAAGGCTGGTGAGAATATTATTTTGAGTCTAAAGAAAAAAAAGACTTTGAGCCAGTTGGCCTGTCTCATTATTGCTTCAGCATGAATGGCTAGAAGAACAAAAGTGACTAATGAGAAAAAGTACAAAGGTTACTAAGTGCTTCCTATAAAAAGAACGCATATTCATAAACTGTCAGCCATAATGTGGGTATCGATTTTATTTAATTACACATATGATTGTCAAACAGTTTGACTGAGACACACTCACATCTATCAGTGTATGTTACAAATGGAAAGCTGTGGCAAACATTTCAAACATTTCTCTTAATCCTGTCAGCACGATAGGTGACCATGCAACACAGCAGTCCACGCTGTCCCTTGGAGGCTGCTCAGTTTAGAATAAGGCACAGAATGGAAAACGGCAGACAGACTGCCTAACACAGAAGTAAACCCACATTAAAATCTCATAGACAGTAGTTTAAGATAAGCAAAAATCTCATCCTGTCATTCGTCTTTTTCTGAAAGAAAACAAAAACAAAAACAAAAACAAGTTTAGTATTACACATTATAAAATGGCCTAAGAATAGATTTCTTAACTTCCAGTATTAGATTTGAAAAATATCTGTAAAACTACAACATATACTTTCAAAATGCACAAACTCTCTAATCGCTTGCAACAAAGTGTGTATCCAAGACTGATCAACCCTTGAATTACTTCCTGCATGAATCTGAATAGTTGTATGCCGTGAAAGGTGCCTGATATTCAGCACAACCATCTGAAAAGAAAGCCATGCTGTCAAAACAATAAGCTTTTATTCTTTATGCAACATTGCTGTGGGTCTTGCACGGTACAGATATTAAAGGTTTTCAACTCCTGTTTCCGAGACATTTGATGTGGAGCTTCCCTCAGAGAAAGCTGATGTGTTAAAGCTGGGTTGGAAAGAAGATGATTTCTGTGCAGTTGGTTTTACATGCACTTGGTTTCTGATAATTCATTTCAACACTGCTATATCACATTACTCTAGCAGCCATGGCAGGATTAGTAGCAACACTGCAAATGGCAGCGTCATCAGACAAAACTGTATAGCTCTGTGGTTTCCAAAAAACGAAGGCATTTGAAGTCATTAGCATATAAAAGATTGAATAATGGCCTTTGCAGTAGTTTGCTAAAGAACACCAGATGTTGCTCACAGGAGATTTAAATATGGGCGGCAAAATGTTGCTACTTGTTCTTTAAGTGAGACAATCAAAAATAACAACTGCATTTCCATCATAAGATATAGAAGCTTCAGCTATCTTAGCATTATTTTAACATGACAATTATACAGAGAATATGTTACTATATGGACCAGTAAAGAACAAAAACTGAGTTGCCCTTTATCTCCAAAATGCATAGAATTATAAAAAAAAAGAAAGCAGAAATCATAATATATTTACGTGTGGATTAGAACATGTTTAACTAGGAACATCTTTAAACAAGCTACATGGTGAAGTGATGTGTAAATGTAGATTCAGAATGATGTAAAGAAAAGCGAACAGATGCTGACTAGGGCAAGGTTCAAGGAAAAATATAGAATCAGCAAACTGTCATTATATTCTACACAGATTCTTAACGTCTCCAGATGACATCCATTCATGAACACACATGTATGAGGTTTTGAGGATGAAGTATAGAAATTCATATTTCATTAGTTGTTTTCTGTTTGTTTGTTTGTTTGTTTGTTTTTTCTAAAGCAATCATAAGCTTTTAAATGAGATTTTAATATCATGCTCTAAAATGATTGATTGGCAGCCCTAGGACTAACCAAGGAAACATTTATTAACTTTACATTATTGAGTTGTAAAGGTCACACAGAGTCACTGAATCGCAGGGGTTGGAAGGGACCTCGAGAGACCACTGAGTCCAAACCCTGATAAAGCAGGTTCCCTGCAATAGAACGAGGCACAGTCTACCTGCCCAGACGAGTCCTGAATATCTCCATAGAAGGAGTCTCCACAACTGCTCCATCACCCTTACAATAAAGAAGTTTTTCCACGTTAGTACAGAACTTCATATGTGCAAGTTTTATGCCATTCCTCTTTGTCCTATCACTGCACACCACCAAGAAGAGCCTGGCCTCATCTGCTTACCTCTCATCTCCATTTATGAACATTACATAAGATGCAATTGATGAAGTTATCTGAAGGACATTCTGAATGAAAACTTGTCAAATTATAGGCATATACTGAACAACTGTGTAGGTTAGGTAAGTTATTCAGACTTTCTTCAGTTTGATGGATATTGAGTCAACTCATTCAAAAGCAATCAGAGGGCAATTTCTCTCCCTCCTATGTTGTCTCATCTGAGTAAATTGTACTGCTGTTCCCTACAGTGGGAAATTATGTGTCCAGACACAATAACATGCACACATAGTAGTCACCAAAGCTGAATGCATTCCCCATACTTACATGGAGAGTACCTTATTTTCACCTGAGACATTAGTGGTAGTCAAAGCCAAATAAAGGTGTTTCAGCAGTGCAGACGATCTTAAACTTCACTGCAACGTGAATTAGAAAGCTTTTGCTTTCCAGAGGGAATGACATAGCCCCCCACAGTCACCCAGCAGGGCCAGCTTGCCTTGAGGCTGCAATGTATCCAATCAAGATGAGAGATTGTGCAGTTCTTGCACGTGTGATACTCTGGGCCATTTTCTGTACAGTGCTGAGGTACGACAAAACCTGCTGAAAGCAGTGTTAAGTCTGCATTTTCATTCTGGAATCAGATTTTGCATCATCTAGGTAGTTGAAAAGTTTACTTTTATAATTAAGTCATTAACCAAAAGCAAGTATTCAAATGAAGAAGGCTTCAGCTACCAAAACTCAAGACAAATTAAAAATCAACCTTGTTTTCTGTCAGAATTTGAGACACCGGAGTCACTGACCACAAACTGTTTGATTCAGAGTTCTCCCTAAATATACGAGATAGAAAAAATTTCTTTTGATATAAACTTCTCTTTTTTTCCAACAAAAAATCATATTTCATCTTTTCATAGCAGTCCAAAATGGGAGTAAGTTTCAACATATCAGAATTTCCTGTTGGACAGTCTTGCTTTCTTTTCCTCTTATTTTAGAGCCTTTCCTAGAACAATGTCTGAAATCTGATCTCTCTGATTTACCTCCGTTCTGCTTACACTGTACCTCTCTACACCACAATTTGGATTTAATTTCCTTAAATATTCTCATGTTCTTCTTTTCAAATATTAAAATCTTTTTGAAGATTTAACTGAGCTTGAGTTGCTTATTCTACTTCCACTTGTCTTTCAGAAAAAGGAAGGGAAGGGAAGGGAAGGGAAGGGAAGGGAAGGGAAGGGAAGGGAAGGGAAGGGAAGGGAAGGGAAGGGAAGGGAAGGGAAGGGAAGGGAAGGGAAGGGAAGGGAAGGGAAGGGAAGGGAAGGGAAGGGAAGGGAAGGGAAGGGAAGGGAGAAGGGAAAAGAAAAGAAAAAAGAAAAGAAAAGAAAAGAAAAAAAGAAGAAAAGAAAAGGAAAAGAAAAGGAAAAGAAAAGAAAAGGAAAAGAAAAGAAAAGAAAAGAAAAGAAAAGAAAAGAAAAGAAAAGAAAAGAAAAGAAAAGAAAAGAAAAGAAAAAGAAAAGAAAAGAAAAGAAAAGAAAAGAAAAGAAAAGAAAAGAAAAGAAAAGAAAAGAAAAGAAAAGAAAAGAAAAGAAAAGAAAAGAAAAGAAAAAAAAGAAAAGAAAAGAAGAAAAGAGAAAAGGGAAAAGAAAAGGGAAAAGAAAAGGAGTTGCTTTTAAAATCCTGCTGCTATCACACATGGCCTGTTATATATCAACAAATTATATTTCTGTTTGATTCCAAAAGAAGTGGAGTCAGCAGTTGGAACCAGAAAATGTCCTTCATTTTTCTGTTTTTATTTGACAGTGTGGTGTTCAGAGTAAAATATTTATAGCATTTATTGCTTTTACATTTGTTCTTCCATGCTGAAATGCCTCCATTTCAAATTAACAGCTTAGGTTAGAGATTTAACCTACAAATACTTTGTGTCTGTGTGTGTTATTTCTTCTTTTCTGTTCCTTAGAAAAATTTACATTCTGTCCTCCAAGGTGTAGCTTTTTCTGGGATTTCAGATAAACTTTAAAAAATATCAATAGCATGAATAGATTTGAAAAGCTCAGCTGTCCTTTCCAAGCTCAGCTGTCCTTTCCAAGCTCATCATTTTTCCATTCAACCATACAGATGACAGACGTACTAAGGGTGGGTGGTAAGCCAACCTTAACACTTCACTGTCCTCATGCATCCTCTACCCAACTGAAGGGAGTCTGTCCATCTAGCTCTTCTCTGCTAATACAAGCAGGTCTATTATTTTCTATTAACACAGGGATCTCAACAGTATGAAACAGTTCTCATTGTTAAGTCAGTAGACAGTGTTTAAATCCACAGTAATCTTCAGCACCTGTACTCACTTTGTACTGCAGAGAAGTTAGAGGAATGGAAGGGCATGTAAACTAAAGTTTGTGACATCAAAGGCTTTGTGTTTCCCTCCCCCTCCAAGAAAACGAGCTGTCTGCTACTCAGATTTTAATCCAGCTCTAATCCATTCCTTGCCTACCACAGCATCTTCACAGAACTCATCCAGCCCTCCCCTTTCTTGTCTCTCCTCTCTTTCCACTGCCCGTTATCCACCTGGATGAAGAAAGCCATTTGAGTGCTCTGCAGGCAGCTGTCTACTCCCAGCTCTTTTCCAGTCACGCGTGGACTGTATAGTTGGAGCCTTTCTGGCCTTCAGTCTCCTGATGAAACAACGTTCTGGAGAATTTAATGAAGAAAGAATTTAACATTTGTGTCAGTGTGCACACACTTAAAGTTAAGTAGAAGCTTAAATAATAGAAGTGGTTTGTAAAATCGGGGCCTAATTCTGGCAGAGGATTATGTATTGATAGTATAAGTTTTTCCTCCCAAAGAGCTATATAAAATCCCTTAGCAGGCCGAGGTTCTGAAGCAGTGGGGCCAAAATCATCCCTGGAATTACACTGGTTAGGCTTCCAAAAACAACTCTGGAAGGAAAACAGTCTGTGAGCCCAGCAGATGATTTTGATTAAAAAGAGTATGTTCCTAAAAGTAAATTTACAGAGACTCTTAAAAAGCGCTACGGTGTTATTAACTACTAAAACAAAATGTGAAAGAAAGACACCTTCTACAATAACATACACTTATGGTTACAAATTACCTGAGACCTTTCTCAAAAGAAAATGGGCCCTAAACAAAAAACAAGACACTGAGGGGCAGTACTTGCGTGTTTTGCCTTTATCATCTATGTTCTGGAAACATTTTTTGAGGTTGCATTGCTTGAAGCAGACAAATCACCCCTAATTTAAAAGTAAGCATGAGATTAAATAGGCTTTCTCTAAAATCCTCTTAAAAGAAACTCCTCCATTTTCTTTTTCCTCCCAACCCCTTTTGTCATCCCTGCTTCAGATTCTCACAACCTCCCAGATGTGTGTGCATTTGTGTGCATGAGTTTCCGTTATCACGAGAGCTGCTATTTGCAAGGCATGAGTTTTTATGAATAAAAGAGTCAGAGCTCATGTGCCAGTCTACCATTTCCCTCACTGCAGTAAAATTAGTTTAAAAAACAGGGCATTTCAAAAAACTTTAAATCTGGATCACTTTCATATGTTCTTGTAGGTTCTGAGTTGTTTTTTGGGGAATGAGAACAGAGTTCAATTTATTTACAACTACTTAAAACTTACATACAGTTCACTGAAGACTTGAAGAAGGCTTAAAGGACTGAAGGACAATAACAAAGACACACACATGAATAAGAATAATGGAAGAATCGTCGATTTTAATAATTCTTTTTCATTAATCTCTTCCCCTGCCCCAGGATATTTCCCTCTTTTGATTATCTTGTTCTTTTCCTTGTATTTCCCTCAGATATATGTGCAACAGTATGTCATAAGTTTCTTTGCTGCTGCCAGCCCACCTACCTTCCATTCCTAAACATAAACTTTCATAGTTTGCCTTTTCTCATTTCTGCTGTTTATTCCAGTTCTTCTCAAATTTTATGGGAAAAAACCTTATTAGAATTTCATTCTAATTCTCCTTTTCCATTCTAATACTATTGGATTTATTTGTATTCCCTAGGGAGACTGTCAGACTTCCTAGTTTTCAGATTCCTATGTAGCAACAGGTTAGACATAAAAACCTTGCTGCTTGGTCGGGAAAATTGTATTCAGTAGAATTATGGACATGACCAGGGGATGACTAGAGAATGGCAAACACTGAGGCACCAACAAAGTCAAGTTACTATATAAATACTATCTAAAAGGATGGGTTAAGCACCACAGTTGTGGATTTACGTGACCTAGTTCTGCCCCATTCACACACTAGATATTTCTATGCTGACAGACGTGAATAGACATTCTCTTACTGGCCCCAAAACTGGAGACATCCACACAGGCAGGCTGACATATGCTAGACTGTGTCCAAAGGCAGTTTGGCAGTGTTAGTCCAACACTGCACCTGAACTGATGAGCCTGGCCAAGGGCTTACTACCTTGGATGCCTCACCAGACTAACACAGCTGGGCTCCATCTGGACCCAAGTGCTTATTTTCATAGAAATTTAGGCTTGCTGCAGCTGTGTGGCCACAGAGCTCAAAACTCAGTTGGATAAAACCTAGCTTCCCATAAGACCAAGCTCTAAATATGTTTTTTTTGTTTTTTTTGTTTTTTTTCCAGAGCAGAAGTAAACATAAAGCATTGAGAGAGAGAAAGATGAACAAGAACCTTTTCAGCCTAGAATGGGAAGGCCATAGAGAAATAGAGACAAACAAGGTATGAGAATCTGAAAAGAAAGGCAACAATGGGAATTGTCTGCGAACTCCTGATGCCACTCATTGTCATTCAGAAAAATACAAACAAAATGCCTGAAATTACATGCAAACCCTTGTTGAAAAGAAAATCATCTCTGATTTCTGTGCACACTCAAAAAAGCTGCAGCTTATGTTTAATTTATTGTATTTTTTCAGTTTCCAAGGGAACAGAACATATAGTGATTGAAAGCACATGTTGCTAAATTGATGCCCTGGAAAAATCCCAAGTGGCTTAATGTCACGCAGTGTAATTTAATTTGCATTAATAGTACAGTATGCCAAAAACATTGCTGGTAGTGTGAGGTTTGGTGAGTGCGCTACTGCAAAAAGCAAAGGGAAAACATATTAACATTTTAGCAAACTTAGTCCACTCCCTTGCAAAATATATCCAGAGTTTGAATCACAAAATTACTTAGGTGCCTAAATCCCACTGTCATTGTCACTTTGAGAGACAAGGTACGTCTTACTATATGGGGGTGTGTATTTTGAATCACGTTTCAAATGTATAGCAAAGAGATTTTAAAAGTTTGTTACAATGAACCTACCCTGGACATGCTTCCAGTGGTATTCCCAATTATTTCAATAGTCTAAAATATAAAACTGGTAATATCTATTAAAGCAGTGTTTCCATTCTACTGCATAATAATCACAGCACATCCAAAGTTTTGAGATTGACAAAAAATAAAAAAGACATATATTAAGATCTGCAGAAGGGCTATTAAGATGAAAAGCAATAAGCTATGTTGCTAACAGATGAAGTTCTAGCCCCAGTAACAATCAGCAAAATCCACGGGCTCAGACACTGTAGGGTCCAGAACTGCCCCTTGCAGGAATAAACACAAGTAGTGGTATATGGTGACTGCCCCTGAAGATTACAAGGATAAGAGTAATTACATGATTCAAGCATCTAGGAGCATGATTTAAAGAGTCAAGAAACAACTTATTATGCGATAAGCAAGATCCATCATGTAAAACAAGATGTGACCTTTGCACAAGGTTTCACTAACAAAAAGAATTCTATAACTATTAAAACATAAACGGAAAAAAAAAGTCAACTTTAAATAAAAACAGATCATTTTAAATATTTTCATATTATTCAAAACTACCAAGTTTCATTTGTCATTTTTAAACTGCTGACAAATATAACCAACTAGCAGTTGTTTCTAAATAACTTAAATGGAGTGGGTGAATATTGGGAAAGATGGTGCTTGATCTTCAAACCATGAGGAAAAAGGAAGTGCAGAATTACATTCTGGTTAAACAGACAAAAATACTGGAACAAATAATCAAACTATTCACAGTCAATTACGGGAAAACAGAGGGAAAATTAACAACCTATAAAGATTTATCATGAGTAAAAAATGTAAAAAATCTGGGGGACAGAAAAAAGAAAGAGCATGTCATACATCTGGACTTGACTTTAGTGCGTTAAGAATCTGGTACTTTTTCCAACAGTGACTCAGATGATAATATATACTTATTAAATCTATATCTGTTATAAGGAGGAGAGGACCTGTAAGGTGTGTTAGAGGACAGGTGTGAACTCAAATATATGTGAACAAATTAAATGCATGAAAAAATATGCTATCCAATCTAGAGAAGTCTGAAACTCTGCATATAGGCTAAAACAATCCATTTCATGAATAGAAAATTGTATCTAGATAGTTCCTAGATACTATGAAACAGTTTTTCAAAAAAGGATTGGAGGAGAGAAGGATTAGCAGAGGATCAGTCAATAGCATCAGACTGTTATGAGAAAGGCAAACATCATATTGTTAAATAAACAGAGGTATAGCTTGTAAAACATCTCACATAATCCTTCGGGATTTGTCAGGATTACTACAGTGTGCGCAGTTCCTAACCACAAGGCATTAACATCTTTTTGAGCAATGAAGAAATAGATTGCCTGAGGAAGTTGTGGAGTTTCTGCCAGTCCTTGAAAACAGGGCTGGCAAGCATCTGTCATGAATGCCCAAGATGTACCTATTTAGCATTCTGAGCAGTGTGAATGAAAGCCAACATAATGGATCTCATTCATGTAATTTTGCTAGCATGGCATCACTAGGAAAATAAAATAAATAATAAATAATAATAATAAAAAAAAAACACTGAATTGTGATAGTTAGCATAATAATGGAAAATCAAACATCCTAAAATTAAACGAAACTGCATAAGAGTATCTATCATATGATACAAACTGCACCATCAGGCAACTATAGAATGGCTGTCTGGAAACTTGATGACCACCTTTGATCTCCTCCTCTCCACACCACATCTCTCAGCAGAGGCTTCCTGCTCATGCAGTTTGTTTGCAAGCTGATCAGTTCATAGAATCACAGAATCGCAGAATCACAGAATCATAGAATCATAGAATCATGGAATGGCTGGGTTGAAAGGGACCTCAAAGATGATCAAGTTTCAACACCTCTGCCGTGGGCAAGGTCACCAGGCTGCCCAGAGCCACATCCAGCATTGCCTTGAATGCCTCCAGGGATGGAGCATCCACAACCTCTCTGGGCAACCTGTTCCAGGGCATCACCATCCTGTGTGAAAAACTTCCTCCTAACATCTAACCTAGATCTTTTGTCTTGGTTTAAAACCATTCCCTCTTGTCCTACGTCCACCCATGTAAAATGTCATTCCCCTTCCTGTTTATACACTCCCTTCAAGTATTGGAAGACCACAACGAGGTCTCACTGGAGCCATCTCTTCTCTAAGCTAAACAAGTCCTGTTCCTTCAGCCTTTCCTCACAGGAGAGGTGCTCCAGCCCTCTGATCATCTTAGTGGCCCTCCTCTGGACCTGCTCCAGGAGCTTTGTGTCCTCTTGTGCTGGGGAACTCAGGCCTAGACACAGTACTCCAGATGGGGCCTAAGAAGAGCTGAGTACAGGTGGCCAATCACCTCCCTCTCCCTGCTGGCCACTCCTTTTTTAATGCAGCCCAGGATACAGTTGGCCCTCCGGGCTGCAAGCACGCACTGCTGACTCATGCCCAGCCTCTCATCCACCAGGGCCCCAGGGCCCCAGGGCCTTCTCTGCAGAGCTGCTCTCCAGGAGATCTTCCCCCAGTCTGTATAAATACCAGGCCTTGGCCCAACCCAGGTGCAACACCTTTCACTTGGCCTTGTTGAACCTTATTAGGTTCACATGGGACCATTTCTCCAGGCTGTCCAGGTCCCTCTGGATGGATTCCCTTCCCTCCTCAGTATTTACTGCCCCACTCAGCTTGGTGTCACCTTCAAACTTGCTGAGGGTGCACTAAATTCCATTGTCTTATGTACTGATGAAGATGTTGAAGAGCACCCGTTTCAAGATCGACCCTTGGGAGATACCACTCATGAGCAGCCTCCACCTAGACATAAAAGTGTTGACCACAACCCTTTGGCTGTGACCAGCCAACCAGTTCTTAATCCATTGAGTAGTCCATCTTTCAAATGCATACCTTTCAATTTAGAGAGAAGGATGTGGTGAGGGACCATATCAGAGGCTTTGCAGAACTCCAGGTAGATGACATCTTTCGCCCTTCCACTTTCCACCAATGCCATCACTCCATCATAGAAGGCCTCACTAACCTAGTGGCCTTCTGTGATGTTGTATGCACTGTGTAAATGGACAGAAAATAGCTGCTGATGTCATCTTTCTCACATTTAGTAACGCCTTTAACATAGTCCCAGACTACATCCTTCTCTCCAGATTGAAAAGATATGGATTTGATGGGTGGACTGTTTCATGGTGGTGGAAAAGGCTGCATGATGGTACCCAGAGAGTGCTGGTCAATGGCTCAGTATCTGGATGGAGATCAGTGACTACTGGTGTTCCTCAGGGGTCACTACTGGGACCAATGCTTTTTAATATCTTCATCAGCGACACTGACAGTAGGATTGAGAACAAGTTCATGGATGACACCAAGCTGTGCAGTGCATCAGCATACCTGAGGGACAAGATGCCATTCGGAGGGACCTAGACAGGCTGAGTAGAGAGCCCAGGTATACACCTTTAGGTTCAATAAATCCAAGTGCAAGTTCTAGCACCTGGGTCATGGCAACCTCCGTTACCAGTACAAGCTGGAGGACATGAGGATGAAGCACAGCCCTGCTGAAGAGGACGTAGGGATACTTGCAGGTGGCAAGCTGGGCACTGATGAACAATGTGCCCTTGCAGCCTAGAAAGCCAATGGTATCCTAGGCATCAAAAGAAGTGTAGGCAGCAGGTCAAGGAAGGTGATCCTGCCTCTCTACTCTGTGCTGGTGGGACCTCACCTGGAGTACTGTGTTCTCAGAACAGGAGAGACACAGACCTATCAGAGCATGTCCAGAGGAGGGCCACAAAAATTATTCAAGGGCTGGAACACCTCTCCAATGAGAGCAGGTTGAGAGAGCTGGGGATTTTCAGCCTGAAGAAGGCTCTTGGGGAGACCAAATTGAGGCCTTTCAGTGTCTAAAGGAGGGCTATAAGAAAGGATAGACTCTTTATCAGGTTCTGTTGTTATAGGACACAGGGAAATTATTTCAAACTAAAAAAAATGGAGATTTAAATTGGATATAAGGAAGAAGATTTTTAGAGTAAAGGTGATTCATAGATTCATAGATTCATAGATACATTAGGTTGGAAAGGACCTACAAGATCATCTAGTCCAACCTTCCTCACACCACCATCCCTACCCACCAAGCTACTAAATCAATTCCCTCAGCACCTCATCTAAACGCTTCTTGAACAGCGCTAGGGACGGTGCCTCAACCACCTCCCTAGGCAGGCCATTCCAGTGCCGGACCACTCTCTCAGAGAAAAAATTTTTCCTCAAGTCTAATCTAAATCTTCCCCGGCACAACTTGTGGCCGTTCCCTCTTGTCCTGTCATTAGTTACCTGGGAGAAGAGGCCGACCCCCTCCTTACCACAGCCTCCCTTCAGGAAGTGGTAGAGTGCAATGAGGTCTCCTCTGAGCCTCCTTTTCCCCAAACTAAACAATCCCAGCTCCCTCAGCCGCTCCTTGTAAGACTTGTGCTCCAGACCCCTCACCAGTTTTGTTGCCCTTCTCTGAACACGCTCCAGGGCCTCGATGTCTCTCTTGTAGTGAGGGGCCCAAAACTGAACACAGTACTCGAGGTGCGGCCGCACCAGAGCTGAGTACAGGGGGATGATCACCTCCCTGCTCCTGCTGGCCACACTATTCCTAATACAGGCCAGGATGCCATTGGCCTTCTTGGCCACCTGGGCACACTGCCGGCTCATATTGAGCCGAGCATCAACCAACACCCCCAGGTCCTTTTCCTCTATACACTCCTCAAGCCACTCTGCCCCAAGCCTATAGCATTGCATGGGGTTATTGTGGCCAAAGTGCAGGACCCGGCACTTGGCCTTATTGAACCTCATCCCATTGACCTCAGCCCAACTGTCTAGCCTATCCAGATCCCGCTGAAGGGCCTCCCTACCCTCAGGCAGATCAACACATCCTCCCAACTTGATGTCATCCGCAAACTTACTGAGGGTACACTCAATCCCCTCATCCAGGTCATCAATAAAGATATTAAACAAGACGGGCCCCAATACCGACCCTTGGGGGACACCACTCGTGACAGGACGCCAGCTGGACTTGACTCCATTAACCACTACCCGCTGGGCACGGCCCTCTAGCCAATTCTCAACCCAGAGAAGAGTGAACCTGTCCACACCATGGGCTGCCAGCTTCTGCAGGAGAATACTGTGGGAGACCGTGTCAAAGGCTTTGCTGAAGTCCAGGTAGACTACATCAACAGCCTTTCCCTCATCTACCAGTCTGGTCACCCAGTCGTAGAAGGAGATGAGGTTGGACAAGCACGACCTGCCCTTTGTGAACCCGTGCTGGCTGGGTCTGATCCCCTGATTGCCATGCACGTGCCGTGTGATCTCCCTCAAGATCAATTGCTCCATAACTTTCCCTGATACCGAGGTCAGGCTGACAGGCCTGTAGTTCCCCGGATCTTCCTTACGGCCTTTCTTGTAGATGGGAGTCACATCGGCAAGCCTCCAATCTTGTGGGACCTCTCCAGATGACCAGGAATGCTGATAGATGGCAGAAAGCGGCTTGGCAATCACCTCTGCCAGCTCCCTCAGCACCCTTGGGTGGATCCCATCTGGCCCCATAGACTTGTGGCAGTTCAGATGGAGGAGCAGGTCTCTGACTGTCTCTGCTGGGATCACAGGGGGTGTATGATGCGCTTCGTCCCAGACTTCCAGGTCAGGGCGAGGAGTATCCTGAGGATAACTGGTCTGTCTATTAAAGACAGACGTGAAGAAGGCATTGAGAACCTCAGCCTTTTCCTTATCCTCTGTGGTTACATTCCCTGCCGCATCAAGTAAAGGAGGGAAATTCTCCTTAGTTCTTCTTTTACTATTAATATATTTATAAAAGGATTTTTTGTTCTCCTTTACTGCAGTAGCCAGTCTAAGTTCAAGCTGGGCTTTTGCATTTCTAACTTCCTGCCTGCAAATCTTGGCAAGTTCCCTGTAGTCTCCCCAAGTAGCCTGTCCCATCTTCCAGAGGACATAGACTCTCTTTTTCTCCCGGAGTCTCAACAAAAGATCTCGGTTCATCCACACTGGTCTTTTTCCCCTCCGGCTTGACTTACGGTACTCAGGGACAGCCTGCTCCTGTGCCTTTAAGATTTCCGTCTTGAGGAGGGCCCAGGCTTCCTGGACCCCTTTACCCCACAGGAGCGAGTCCCAAGGGACCCTTGCAACAAGCGTCCTGAACAGGTCAAAGTCTGCCCTCCGGAAGTCCAAGGCAGCAGTTTTGCTAGTCACCCTCTTGACGTCACCAAGAATAGCAAACTCTACCATTTCATGGTCACTCTGGCCAAGACGATCCCCAACCTTCACATCTCCTACTAGTCCATCTCTGTTAGTGAAGAGCAGGTCTAGCAGGGCACTTCCCCTGGTAGGTTCCTGCACCAGCTGTGTCAGGAAGCAATCTTCCACACACTCCAGAAATCTCATGGACTGCTTCCTCTGCGCGGTATTATATTTCCAGCATATATCAGGGAAGTTGAAGTCCCCCATGAGAACTAGTGCTGGCCATCGTGCAACATCTACTAGTTGCTTGTAGAACACCTCATCTATCTCTTCATCTTGGCTAGGCGGTCTATAACAGAGCCCCACCACGATGTCACTCCTACAGACCATCCCCCTGATCCTTACCCACAGACACTCCACTTGGTCGTTTCCAACCTCAAGCTCTTCAACATCAAGACACTCTTTGATATAGAGAGCTATGCCACCACCCTTTCTTCCCCGCCTATCCCTTCTGAAGAGCTTGTAGCCATCCATCCCAGTACTCCAGTCATGGGAGGGGTCCCACCATGTTTCCGTAATAGCAACAAGGTCATAGTTTGCCTGCCTTACAATGGTTTCAAGCTCTTCTTGTTTATTGCCCATGCTGCGTGCGTTGGTGTATATGCACTTCAGCTGAGACACTTGCCTCACCCTTTGTTCCAGCACAGCCCCCCTGGGCTCTTCACTGGGGAGCCCTGTTATATCCCCTACCCCCATCACAGCTAGTTTAAAGGTCTCTCAATTAGTCCAGCTAGCTCCTGGGCTAGAATTCGTTTCCCCCTTTGGGACAGGTGTATTCCATCAGTGGATAACACGCCAGGAGCTGAGTAAACTGCCCCGTGGTCAAAAAACCCAAAGTGTCTGTCTCTACACCAGCCTCTCATGTGATGAGGCACTGAAATGTGTTACTCTGAGAAGTAGTGGATGTCCCATCCCTGGATACATTCAAGATCAGCTCAATGGGGCTCTGAGCAGCCTCATATAGCTGTAGGTGTCCCCACTCATTGCAGTGGAGTTGGACTAGATGATCTTTAAGCTCCCATCTTAACATTTCCCAACTTAAACATTTCAGCGATTCTATGATTCTATGTCATTGTCCTTCTTGGCCACACAAGCACACTGCTAGATCATGGTGAACCTACTGTCCACCAGGACACCCACGACCTTTTCTGCAGAGCTCCTTTCCAGTACGTTAGTCCTAACTTGTACTGCTCAATGCAGTTATTTTTCTGCAGGTGGACTCTACACTTGCCCTCCTAAGATTCCTCTCAGCCCAACTATCCAGCCTATCCAGGTCTCACTGAATGACAGTACAGACTTCTGGTGTGTCATCCATTCCTCTCCACTTCTGTGTAATTAGCAAATTCGATGAGGGTGCACTCTACCCTAAGGGATATCCAGGCCACACCACATGGCAGAAATAAAACAGGAAAACTGTTGCTCATACTCACTGCTCCTTGCTCCATGCCAGAACAAAACTTGCAACCATTCTGTGCCACGACCAGGTGTGCTTAAACACAGTGCTCATGGCTGTGAATAGTATGTGTTGCTCTACCTGATGTTGAGCCTGCTGATCAGCAACTGCTGCAGAGGTATCCTTGAATCTCAGACACCCTGGGGCAGGGATCTGTGGTAGAAAAGATAAGAACAGGATATCTCCTACTGCTGTTCCTGTTTAAGGTGATGCATGCTGTGGTTACTCCTTGCATGGTAAGCGGCAACAGTTTGTGCCCACCTTTGACCTCCTGCAGGCTCAAAGTGCAAGAAATAATCTTGTCCTTAGGTTGACCTGTGTCCATAGTCATAATTGTGGTGGATCAGATCATAAAAGAGAAAGGCTTTTTACTTCTTTTCAGCTCAGCATTATCTTAAAAATTTATTCATTACTATGTGATCACTGAATGGATGCATGCTGCCTCCTGTGCACTTGCAAGGCACAGTGATACAAAGACACAAACACAGAGGTTTTGGTCACTTGAAAATTGAATGGAAATATATTATCTACCCTACTTTCAAAGCAGACTACAAGTAATTACAACATGGCACGTACACTGGCTATTTTTCTGGCACACACCACAAAAGCTGTATTAAAAAGTAAAATGAGAACTCAGACTCTGGACATTTTAATGCATCAGTTCTGAGCTTTTGCTGGCTCTGTTTTATTATATTCTGTGTCGAGATTAATTTAGTTCACTGAGAGGTGGACTAAAGTTGGAAGTTAGAGCTTTAACTCACTTAACTCCTTCAATGTGAAGGCAAGTATCTAAAATAGACTCAACATCCTCCTGTATAATAAGCCTAGTCTTATAAGCCTAGAATTATAAATATGAAATTTGTAATTCTCCATGTAGCTTTCAAGACCAGGTTAGGTGTGACCCTGGGCAACATGGCCTAGTCCCTGATCTGGAGGTTGGTGGCCCTCCTGTGGCATGGGGGAGCTTCATGATCCTTGGGGTCCCTTCCAACCCAAGCAGTTCTGCGATTCTATGATTCATTCAGATCACACATTTGCTGGAGTCATTTATAAATCCTGCCTCCCTCAGGGAAAAGTTCTGGTGGTACAATTACAGTGGTATTAGTGCGTCTGTAGCATATAGTTTTATTGCACTTCAGTACATAGTTCAGTCTTCCTATATACATATTTCTTAGCATGATTAATGTTTCTATGGATAAATGGCCTTAGAGCTGCAAAGCCTTCGCTTTTTGTTAGCTCCCAAGGTACTTTTTTGTGGTGTTGTTATGCATAAAAGATTCCCTGCCTGGTGCCAAGCCTGTGCAGTAGGTAAGTTTGCTAAAATATTTCGCTCAAGAGTTTGACTCTTCACTGCCCTGGTTTAGAAAATCCGCAATTTAACCTTCAGAAATGCTTGGAGGTATGGCTGGTCACATAAAGCCTGTTGTGCCTCAGTTCAGAAAAGGAATGTTGCCCCTGCCAGCAGAGCCAAGTTTGCCACTCTGAAAGACCTGTAGTATGGGGCGCACCTAACTTGAACCTTGCCTTTGCAGAAAAGTACCCATTTCCTGTGCCTAGCAAGGGGTATAGGAAGATCTTCCTAATGTAGCTGACTAAATTATGTGCCTCAAGTGGGGTTGTGTGAAATCATCCAGCTTTCTAATTCAGAAGGACTGTAGATGGAGGAAGTGACCCACTGATTTTGCTGTCTCTATCCTTTTGGCATTGTAAAAAAAGCTACAGCTGCTCAGGTTTTTTTTGTTTTGTTTTGTTTTGTTTTGTTTTTTCTGTAAGTGACTGTCAGAGTTTGAAGAATCAGACACTTAAATGAGCCGCTTTTTGATTCATCTCATGCTGATTTAGGCCTATGCTATTCCTTTCATCTTCCTTTTGTCTTCTCTTGTGTTGCCGTTGTTTCTGAATCCAAATTTTTTCTACTCTGCCAGAACCTACTCGTGATGAGCACAAGGCAGCACTCTTATTAGGACTATTAGCCTCCATTTCAGGAACACAATGACAACATTCCTTCCACACCCTCAGCGTCCTCTCAATCCAGATAACTTCAATGGCATGGTTTTTCCAAGTTCCATAGGTTCCATTCGTATTATATGCTTTGTGAAAAGGCTATTTTTTTTGTTTGTTTGGGAGCAGCTTCCAGGTGCCATCTCCCTCCTCTCGGCGGCAGCGCTCTTATGCTGAAAGCAGGGTCCGGAGCAGCGGGGCCGCACCCCGCAGGTATAACGGCAGCTCCCAGGGAGCGCAGCGACCCAGGTCTGTGGTGAGCAGAACTGGCAAAGGGCGTGACTCAAATTGAAGAGTTTGGTGCTGCAGTTTGCGCAGGGCACACTGCTCTTCTCATCTGGGGTCAGGACGGGAGAGCTCCCCATCAATACCGACGTGGCGACCACCAGCCGCGGCAGACCGGCAGAGGCAGAAATGCAGATGGGGGGGCCCAGAAGCTCCACCTGGGAATCAGAGAGGGAGGTGGATAGAAGGAGGTCTGAACCCACACATGCAGACTGGCAGTCCTCTTCTAGCTCCCTGCTTGGGGTAGAAGCTAAACCAGTTTCCCACCTGAAGGATAAAGGGCATGATAGCACCCAGAGTGAAGGGGCATGGATTCTTATCTGCTCAGAGCAGAAGGAGGTGCCTTCCACCTACCCCTGCAGTCCCCCTGAGCAACTGATAGAAGGCTCTGGGGTTGAAAACAGAAGGTCTATTAACCAGTCAGAACCCGGGAAGCAGCAAGAATCATATTAAAGCTAACACCAACAAAAAAAAGGCAAAGTCTTAGTAATTGGGAATCCCTGGTGGGAGACAGTAGGCCCCTGTTTTCTGCCCAGATAACCTCTCCTGAGAGGTTTGCTGTCTTCAGGAGTGTGTGTCAGAGATGTTAAGAAGACTCTATTGCATCTGATAAAACAAGGGGATTACTACCTGCTGCTTGTCAGTCAGGTAGGCACGCAGGAAGGTGCAACAAGGAAATTACACAACATTAAAAGGGAGTTTTCATCCCTTGGAAAGACTCTGAAGGGATCAGGAGCCCAAGTAGTTTTCTCTGTCATCCCAACTGGCAGCTGGGACCCAGAAAGAGGGAGAATGGATCAGATAAATTGCTGGCTGAGGGGATGATGTCAGGATCAAGGTTTTCGGTACTATGATCTTGGGCAGGCCTCAGAGAGACTAGGTATGTGAGCATCAGATGGAATATGACTGCAGAAGTGTTCTGCTGAACAAGCTGCTTGGATGGGGGGAAGGGGATGGAGTTCCTTTTGACAGAGAAGGGACAGAAAAGGCTGTCATTTTAAGAAGAACCTCTCAATTGTCCATAAGATCTTGTTAGAACTTCAGAGAAGATACCACTTCCAATAGCCTGGCTGAAATCTTCTTGTATTCCTCTTGGGATACCTCACATTCTGCTTCTTTAAAGTGCCTGTATGCCTGTATACCTATGCATGAAGCATGGGAAATGAACAGGAAGAACTGCAGATCTGTGTGTAGTAGTAGGGCTGTGATCTCACTGCAGTCATGGAGATGTAGTAGGACAGTTGATTTGGCTGAAATGCTGCCACAGATGGCTATGCCCTCTTTAGAAAAGACTTGTTAGCCGGCTGAGGTGGTGCTGTTGTTCTTTATTTGAGAGAGCAAGTAGAATGTATCAAGCTTCACCTGACTGATGAAACAGTGGAGAGCTTATGGGTAAGAATTAAGTGGCAGGCTAATATAAGTAACACTGTTGTGGATATGTACTACAGATGACCTGATAAGGAGGAGGAAGTTGAGGAGGCCTTTACAAACAGCTGGAAATAGCCTTGTTATCCTTTTTGCTTGTTCTTATCAAGTACTTGAATCATCATGGTAAACAACACAGCTAGACATGCATAGTTCAGGAGGTTCCTGCAATGAACTGAAGATAATCTGACACCTGGGTCCGGGTGGACAAACCAATAAGGAGAGGTGTCCTACTCGACCTTGTTTTTACTAACAGTGAAGGGCTGGTCAGGGGTGTGAAGACTGGAGGCAGCTTGGGATGCAGTGATCATGAAATGTTGGAGTTCAGGATCGTTTGTGGAAGAAGCAAAGTAATCAGTAGTTGCTACCCTGCGTTTCAGGACAGACAAATTGGACCTCTTCAAAGACCTACTTGGAGGTACCCTGTGTACTAGAATGTTAGAAGGTAAGGAGGCTCATGAGAGCTGGTTAACACTTAAACACTGCTTCTGAGCTTAAGATCAGTGTGTCCCTAAGTATAAGAAATCAGGGAGAGGTGGCAGGAGGCCTGCATGGAGAAAATAAAAGAGGAAGGTCCACAAAATGTGGAAAGAGGGCCTGTCCTCTTGGGAAGAATAAGGAACATTGTCAGGTACTGTAGGGATGCAACAAGGAAGGCTAACGCCCTCTTGGAATTAAATCTTGCAAAGGAGGTAAAGAATTACATTAAAGGGTGTTTTTTTTTGTTTTTTTTTGTTTTTTTTAAGTATGTGAATACCTTCTTTGCATCTGTCTTTGCATTAAAGACTGACCCTTAGGAATCCCAGACCCTGGAGATAAGAGAGAGTGTCTGGGGAATGGAAGGCTTCCTTGGGGTTGAGGAGGAGATGATCAGAGAGCATTCAGCAAAAATCAGCATACATAAATCCATGGGCCCCAATGGGATATACCTGCATGTGCTAAGGGAGCTGACATAGGTGACAGATGAACTGCTCTTTTATCATCTTTGAAAGGTCATGACAAGTGGGAGAGGTGCCTGAAGACTGGAGGATAGCCAGTGTCTACTTGGATTAAGGAAGAGTCCGTCATCAGTAAGTTTGCTAATGATACAAAGCTGGGAGGTTTGGCTGACATGCCACAAGGCTGTGCTACCATTCAACAAGATCTGCACAGACTGGAGAGCTGGGCAGGGAGGCACCTGATATTTACGAAGAGCAAGTTTAGAGTCTTGCATCTTGCACATCCGTCAGCACAGATTAGGGATTTACCTGCTGGAGAATAGCTCTGCAGAGAGGAGCTTGGGTGTTGTCATGGACAACAAGTTGGGCGTGAGCTAGTAGCATGTCCTGGTGGCCAAGAAAGCCAGTGTTATCCTGGGGTGCATTAAAAAAAGCATGGCTAGGGGTTCAAGGGAGGTTAACCTTCCCCTCTACTGTGCATTGGTAAGGCCATGTTTAGAATACTGTGTCTAGGTCTAGGGGACTCCAGTGTCAAAAAAGACAGGGATCTCCTAGAAGGAGTCCTGCAGAAGGCCACAAAGATGATAAAGGGCCTGGAGCATCTCCCACATGAGGAAAGTTTCAATAAACTGTCTCTGTTCAGCCTGGGGAAAAGACTGAGAGGGGATCTGATTAATGTTTATGAATATCTACAGGGAGGTGGGAGGTAATTGGATGAGGCCAGGCTCTTCTTGGTGGTATGTAGTGACAGGACAAACAGTAATTACCTAAAACTTGAACATAGGAAGTTTGATACTAACATGCAGAATAACTTATTTATGGTTAGGGTGACAGAGCACTGAAACAGGTTGCTCAGATAGGTTGTGGAATCTCCTTCTACAGAGGTATTTAAGACCCATCTGGATACTTACATGTTTGACCTGTTGTAGGGAACCTGCTTTAGCAGGGAGGTTGGTCTCAAGTGATTCTGTGATTCACTGTAGGAGTACATGTGCCTGTGTGTCACATTCCTTTTCTCTTCCCTATTATTTTTTCACGTTGTCTTCCTACATTACAGAATTGCTGGAAGATAACACTTTTTATATCACAAAGCACTTTGCATCTGGTGGATGGCTTAGAAATAATAAATAATGTTTAAAACTGTTTCTGAGATGACACAGAAGAACAAAAATACTTGTAAATATTTTACATAAGTGTATTCTGGTAGAAAAGAACAGAAGCTGATCACCATTAATCTATAGTAACTAGTTTTAAGATATTTATTGTTATTGTGCCAGAGGAAATATATAATAATATGCTGATCTGTATTTAGAAAAAAATTTCTGTTGGTATCACAGTAGCAGGACATTATATTGGTTGTGATTTCAAGTGTAGGTTTGGTAGACATTAATTATTTATGTTGAAACTTTTCCTTACATTTTTGTTAAGCTTTTTGACAGTTCTTTCCCACAAGTTCATGCATTGCTGCATATTGTGTGCCACAAATATGTGCACTTACATTATCAATATCCCTTGAAAAATTTTAGTAGGCTTAGTAGGGCTTTGAACCAAACTCTCTCTGTTTCATAAACTGTTTTAAGTTAGGAAGTTGATAAACATGGTTGGTTAAATAGGTTTTAATTCAGAAAGGTTACTTGATTTATTTTTTAATGTTTTATATAAACTAAAAAGAAACGTAACAAGTCAACACAGTATACAGGCAGCAGATGGATCAGCCACTCTTATGGACTCACATAGTTTTAATATACAATTTTTGCCCAATATGTTGTCTGTATCTTGTATTTTTTTTTCAGCTTTCTCTGTTGTAATTGCTTTTATTGCAGACTCCAGCAGTCTGTTCTATCTATTTTCTGTAATCTCCAGAGAAATTCCACTTGCATTCCTTGCAGGCTTGGCCTACTCTTTATTTTAAACCATGCCTTGAGTTCAATCTCACTTGGCACAAACTCAGGCAAGGTTTACCATCGGCCCATATTTCCTTCCAAATTTTGTATATTTCAGTAAAATCAACTCATAGTTACCTTTCCACAAAGAAAACAGACCTTTTTTTCCTGCAGTTTCTCTCTGTAAACAAGTTCATGAGGCCAAGGAACCAGATCTGAAAAAAAAATAACTATATGGAAATATTTGTTATTGTAATGGATGACCTGGTCAGTGAGGGAAATACCTAACTGGCCGTGTTTATTTTCCACAGAAGTAAAGTTCATCTCTGAAAAATAACGTTGTAAGTAGATTCCCTTTACGTTTCTTACGTAGATTTCCTTACGTTTATTAATAAATACTTTCAAAAAGGTGCAAACATTTTTGTATAAAGAATTATAACCAAGGTTAACTTTTAGTTCTAGTTTACATTTTGCTTCCTGGCTAGTCCTCAGGCAGAGAGCACCTCTCTTACCATGATACTAACAGTGCAAAACTTAGGGAGTTTCTGGGCTTCAGCTTTAAAACATTCTCCTGGTGCAATTCTGCTTTTTTTTCATGAAGTACCTTTGATGGAATATAATGAAGAAAAATTAATATAGTGAAACATTTTATGTTCTGACATTTGGTTTTAGTTCACAGTGGTATGAGAAAAAATAACATTTTCAAATAAGCATCATTTTGAAACGAATGTGCAACAGAAATACTTCATCAAAAATAATTTCTTGCGTTTTTCAGTAACTGCATATAAATCTAAAATAGTAAATGAAACAAGCCCTGACTGACGTAAGGATAAACACAGCTAAAAATGTATACCATAAACAAAACATGTTTGTTTCTCATTATGGGACATTCTTCAGTCTTCCCCCTGCTAAAAATTGGACAAAATATAATCATTTACCTTGAGCTGACAGCACATTGTTCAGGAAAGACTGGCAAGATCTCTGCCAGACGCTTCTGATCTATCCAGACTCTCAGAGAAAATGATTTTGAATGTTTTTCAAAAAAAAACAAAACAAACAAACAAACAAAAAAACCTGAATGTTCTTCTTGTTTCTGGAATCTGACTATCCAAAAATCTGACTTTTGGAGGATAGCTTTCAAAATAAACCTTCATAAAACCTAAAAATTCTAACCCTGATCACAGACTTTTTCTTTCCTCATCTTCTTTATCATCCTAACAATAATTAATCAAACAAACAACAACAAAAAACAAGCAAATTGTAGATTAACTGAGTGAATTACTTACTTAAACAGGCAGATAACTACCACACCTATTGTTATGCTTTTAGATTTCTTGAGTAATGGATCTTACGAAAAAAGATTGATTTTCCTACACTATTTACAACTACTTCTGATTTCTGTTCTTTATGTTTTCCCTCCTCGTGGAGATATTATTCTCATCTAATTTCAGACAGACAAAAAAAAATGAAGTTTAAACGTTAAGAGTTTCTGTGGTCTGCAGAATGGGAGAGGAATATCCAGAGATCAATTCAACATTTCTACTGTATGTTGAATAAACATAAATATCAACCAAGAAAACAGCTTTCTTTCATGCTGCAATGTGTTTTTTTTGTTTTGTTTTGCTTTTTGAAAACTAGTTATCTCCATGCTTTTGGGTGCACTGAAATTATCTGAACTTCCAAAATAAATCGCACTGAGTCATGCCTACAGGATAGTCAACATTATGCCTGAATAGACTCCAGATTTTGAGGGACTGAGCTGACTAGAGCTACTTTGGTCTGTAAAAATGTCCTTTGGAAAAGGAAAACAGACAACAACAAAACAACTGGGAAAACACAGACTTTAATGACAATTAAGAATATGTAACTGAATATTAATGAAAATTGATATAGTCTCTCTTGGTTAAAGTTGTAAGAACAGCGTGTTGTATTATTAAATATTATGTAATCTATGAAATATTTTGGCATCTAACTTTTTTTCCAAGTTTAAATAAATTTGAAAATATATATATATTAACTGGAAATGTTAAAAAGTTACGCAGATTTTTTTATTATTATAGTTTTTGTAATCATTATATGCAAGATCATAATTACTAATAATTGACATAGGCACAATACCTGACTTTTCTTCTACTGATGTGGTAGAACTTAATGTAACACCAAAGAAATTCCACTACAGACCATCAGCTAACTTGATTTGTCAGGAATTACTTTTGTGTGGCATCATTATTCTGCATAGTATAGAGCATTTTGGCAAACAAAAAAAACCCAAATACTTTAGTGTTTCCACCTGGAGAAAGAGAGTACAAATTAAGTGTGCTTCATGCACCCATGGAATAGGAATAACAACTGTCAAACTGCCATGAAAAAAATGCTGTGATGAAACTTTTCTTCCAACACAGGTGCACCATGGAGCCACAGTTTCAAAAATAAATAAAAAAAATAAATAAAAATCAGAAGTTCAGAATAACCAGAAAGGATGACATCCATCTTCAGTTCAAAAACTCTACGACATCCCCAGGAACCCTAACTGAAGGCTGTGGTCAAACTGAAGATGTACTTCGGGTACACATACTTGTTTTACTGAAGACCCTCAACTGGTGAATGAAGGTGTGCGTGGGATGAGAAAGCCTACAGGTCCAAGTGTAAGTTCTTCTAAACACATAGGAGTCTCCAGAATGGAACATGATTTTAGAAGATTTGGAGTACAGCATGTGGATGGATCAGATTCATCCCACCTAACCTGTGAAATCCAAATGGCCCCCTTGCCTCCTCTTGATTTGCCAGAGAGAGTTTGCCCTCCATGTCCCTTGGCCAAAACTCCCCCTGGAAATTTGTCTTCTCATCCCAGTGAAGGATGGATAAGGAAGCTCCTGACTCATGCCCCTTACTGTGGGCCAGGAGGTGAACCCTGGCTTAATGCCAGCATGAACTGCATCTGTTCTCAAATTTGCCAGCGGTTATTGTTATATCTTTCCAGTTCAGCTTCATTTTTCAACTCCTTTTACTGCATATCCTAGTTTCCCATGTGCTTCTTTCTCACTGGTAACTCACTAGACTCCAAGACTCCACTTGTATTCCCATCTCTTTCTGAGACTGCTTACTCCACGACAGAATCTATCAGCCATGTTTCCTCTCACAATCAAGCAATGAAAGGAATTGATACAAAGGGAATACACCTTCAAACAATCTTTATTTCAGTCTAACAATTAATAGAAAATAAATGCCTTTAAAATGTATTCCTAGCAACTGCTAGACCAGCATGTTTTCCTCATGTACTGCACAGTTTCTGAACATATTAATAAACTTTCATCAAGGAATGTTTAGAAGAGACTGCCGTTTATTTATGGAACTCACCAACAGTTTGAAAAATATTTTATATAGCTTCTCTGTTTTTGTACTGTCTGGAATGAGAAGGAACTTACACCTCTAAAGCTGAAGCAGCAAAAGTAATTACAGGCTCAAAACACTTAAGACACATTGTTACAGAAGTTCAAATGAATAAAATGCCACTAATGTAATTGCAGAAATCATTATTATGCTATGTTTCTGTTTCAAAAAAGATATGAAATGTATTCTTATTCTAATCAGGAACTAGAAGTCTGAACACAGCTTCATTTGCTGTCTTAAAATGTGAACAAAATCTGGCTAAGTAGAATATTACCAGAGATGCTTTTTACCTCACAGAATCACAGAATTGTTTGAGTTGGAAGGAACCATTAAATGTCATCAAGTCCAACTCCCCTGCAATGAACAGTGGCACCTGCAGCTGGATCATGTTGCTCAGAGCCCTGTCCAGCCTGACCATGAATATGTCCAGGGATAGCACAGCCATCTCTTCTCTGGGCATTGCGTTCCAGTGCCACATCACCTTTACTATAAAAAACTTCTCCCTAATATCCAATCTAAATCTCCATTCTTTTTGTTTGAAATTGTTTCCCTGTGTCCTTTAACAACAGGCTTTGCTAAAGTGTCTATCTTCTTATCACCCTCCTTTAGATAATGAAAAGCCATGCTGGTTATCCTTCCTCTCTTCCATGTGTCTTAGCAAAGTTTCCAGGACGATTTGCCTTATGATCTTTCTCAGAACAAAAGTGAGACTGACAAGCCCTTTCTACCCTCTTAAAAATGGGTGCTATACTGCCTTTTTTTCCAGTCACCAAGGACTTCACCTGACTACTATGACTTTCTAATATCATCAGGAATGGTTTGGTGATCATGCCAGTCTATGTCATCCCTCAGAACTCCAGAATGCATCTTATAGGGACCCATACACATATGGATGTTTATTCTATTTGTATGCTTACCTCCTTCCTAGACTGATCTATAAAACCCAGAAAAGCTTTTCTGCAATAAAGTAGCAGTTGAAGATGAAAGTTCACCTATCATTCTAAGTACAGCACTCCAAGTGTACTCTTGAATCATTCAATGAATAACTGAAAGTTGTGTAAGACTGTGCACTCTAGCCAAGAGTTTGCATAACTGATTCCTAGTAATATTCTCTAGTAACCAATTCAGTTCCTCTTCTTTAACTTTTATAGACTGTCATTTGGATAGATACACGAAGTAATGATGTTGCTATCTGTGACATCGGTACTCCTTCATCCAGCTGAAGCTAATTTAAGAATAACATTAACAATGTTACAGAAACTCCAATAAAGATAAATCTCTGTCTGCTGAAGTTAAGAGATTTCATAAATTTTCTTGCTTCATCTATTTGGGGTTTGTCCTGGATGTGGAGATTCTCACATTTATTCCAGATCAATTAAAGGTTGAATAATCTTTTTAAGTAATACAAGTTTCAAAGCCAATGCATGAGTGCATTATTGTAGGCAGCCTTGTCAAACAATTCATGAGGATCAAATTAAGTAACTAGACTTGTTTCTTTCCTTGTTTCCTACTTGAATTTCTAAGCATTTATTTTGGGGAACTGAACTGTGTCTGTGAGATTCAATCTGTTTTGTAGCAAATATTCCTTTTTGATACTTGATTTTTAATCATATACATTAAACTATATACTCACCTTCCCGGAAGGAAAAAAAATCTAAAAAAAAAAAGTCTGCATAAGTAGTCATTTATGATACTGAAGTTTCTTTGTAAAAGATCATTTCCTAGAATTATAGAATCATAGAATCGTAGAATGGCCTGGATTGAAAAGAATCTCAAAAGATCATCTAGTTTCAAGCCCCCATGCCATGGGCAGGGTCGCCAGCCACTAGAGCAGGCTGCCCAGAGCCACATCCAGCATTGCCTTGAATGCCTCCAGGGATGGAGCATCCACAACCTCTCTGGGCAACCTGTTCCAGGGCATCACCATCCTGTGTGAAAAACTTCCTCCTAACATCTAACCTAGATCTTTTGTCTTGGTTTAAAACCATTCCCTCTTGTCCTACGTCCACCCATGTAAAATGTCATTCCCCTTCCTGTTTATACACTCCCTTCAAGTATTGGAAGACCACAACGAGGTCTCACTGGAGCCATCTCTTCTCTAAGCTAAACAAGTCCTGTTCCTTCAGCCTTTCCTCACAGGAGAGGTGCTCCAGCCCTCTGATCATCTTAGTGGCCCTCCTCTGGACCTGCTCCAGGAGCTTTGTGTCCTCTTGTGCTGGGGAACTCAGGCCTAGACACAGTACTCCAGATGGGGCCTCAGAAGAGCTGAGTACAGGTGGCCAATCACCTCCCTCTCCCTGCTGGCCACTCCTTTTTTAATGCAGCCCAGGATACAGTTGGCCCTCCGGGCTGCAAGCACGCACTGCTGATTCATGCTCAGCCTCTCATCCACCAGGGTCCCAGGGCCCCAGGGCCTTCTCTGCAGAGCTGCTCTCCAGGAGATCTTCCCCCAGTCTGTATAAATACCAGGCTTTGGCCCAACCCAGGTGCAACACCTTTCACTTGGCCTTGTTGAACCTTATTAGGTTCACATGGGACCATTTCTCCAGGCTGTCCAGGTCCCTCTGGATGGATTCCCTTCCCTCCTCAGTATTTACTGCCCCACTCAGCTTGGTGTCACCTTCAAACTTGCTGAGGGTGCACTAAATTCCATTGTCTTATGTACTGATGAAGATGTTGAAGAGCACTCGTTCCAAGACCTACCCTTGGGAGACACCACTCATGAGCAGCCTCCACCTAGACATAAAAGTGTTGACCACAACCCTTTGGCTGTGACCAGCCAACCAGTTCTTAATCCATTGAATAGTCCATCTTTCAAATGTATACCTCTTCAATTTAGAGAGAAGGATGTGGTGAGGGACCATATCAGAGGCTTTGCAGAACTCCAGGTAGATGACATCTTTCGCCCTTCCACTTTCCACCAATGCCATCACTCCATCATAGAAGGCCACAAGATTGGTCAGGAAAGTTCTGCCCTGGGTGAAGCCATGCTGGCTGTCTTGGATCACCTCTTAGTCTCAATTGTGATTTAACATGGTAACCAGAAGCATTTGCTCCGCGATCTTCCCAGGCACAGGGGTAAGGCTTACCGGTCTATAGTTCCCCAGATCATCTTTTCTTCCTTTCTTAAAAATGGGACTAATGTTTCCCTTTTTCCAGTCACCGGGGATTTAACCTGACAGCCATAATTTTTCAAATATGATGGAAAGCGGCTTAGCAACTGCATGAGCCATCTCTCTCAGAACCCTGGGATGCATATCATCCTAATGGCAATTTCCCTGCAATCTCCTGTGACAACATCCCTGAGCCCTTCTCTGTCCTGCTGAGCTCTACCCTTTTCCCCCATCATATCTAGTTGAAATCTGAACTACTCACTCCACCCTAGTGAGTGACATTTTCTATTCTTCCCCCTTCATACCTAGTTTAAAGCTCTCTTAACAAGCTCTGCCAGCTCTTGGGCTAGGATACGCTTTCCCCTGAGAAGCAGGCAAGACCCATCCACAGCCATCAGGCCAAGCACAGAGTGAATCACTCCGTGATTAAAGAACACAAAGTTATTGTGTCAGCACCAGCTTTTCAGCCATGTTTAGAGGATCAGATACAAGGGAAGGATGATTTGTAACTTCAGTATAAAGTCCTATAATATTCATGGGTTGTTTTCAGATGAGGAAAAATAGACCCATAGGTTGTTTTGGCTGAAGAACATAGAAAGCTGTGACTTAGCTTTACATATTGACAAAAAGAATTTTGTTCTACTTTTACTATTACCCCCAGTTAAGTGATGACTTTCAAAAACCCAGACATTTAAGTGATCAGGCCCACTGAAAACATATAAAAGTTTATTGCTCCACTTTTCTGCACTTGAAAAGTATCTGTTATTTTTGTGTCAAACATAAAACTACTATAGATGGTTTAATGAGTACTTCTGCAAAAACGTTAATGACTTTATTCGTGCATTTGTGGCTATCTGTACATGCTGAAGAAAAAGTAACTTTCTAGCCATTTGTGAAAAATTAATTTGATCATTTCAGTATTCACAAAATTTGAATATTCTCTGTTGAACTGAAAGTTGAATCTAGATAACATAGGGATAATTAGTGCATCAACTTTGAGCAACAGGTGTCCAATATACGGCATCTGAACATAACCTGATATTGTGGTATGTTTCATATCTTTTATCCTTGAAATTTCTTCTCAATTAGTATTTTTGCCTAATTTGCTTCCTGTGGGTGCTGGGAAGGAGTACACAGCACAACATTAACCAAAGGCAAAATATCTCTGGAGGTCCTGCTCAAGAGAGTTGATGTACAAAGAAACAAGGTCCTTATATTTCTGCAACAGCAAAGTAGGACAGGATGTAGAAGAGAAGTAAGTAGCTTTTTGAAACTTGTTCTTTAATAACAGCAAAGGTTTGGAGATAATTGTATCTTAATTTTGCCCATAGGAGGCTGAGACCCCTCTATGATACAGCCAGTAGTAGAGGAGAGGCAAGATGCAACAAGCAGCATCAATCACTAGTGTAATGTGTTTGCATTCTTTTACCCAAGGTGACCAGCAGTCTAAAGGACACCTCAAGATTCACTTTTGTTCAGCAGAACTCTGGATTTTTCATGAAAAAAAAAAAGCAGTTTTAAAAATTCTACATTGGGCCCAATGTATGAGCGACTAACGTTTGAAGTCCATTCCACACAAGGTCAGCTGGTGTGATGCTTTGCACAAAAGTACTGGGAATCTGAAAAGCTATTGTTCCCTTTGACAAAAGTCTGTGGAAATAATATAATCCATGGGAAAGGATTCAGGGATCCATTATAGTCATCTGTGACAACAGAAAACATATCCCATATAGAAAGTGTTTCAAGGATGTTTTAAACACACATTTGGTTGGATATTAACCAACCTCTGCACTGTGTGCCTTAGGTACACATAGGTGCTCTGCTGTGTACTGCTCTGAAGCTTCCAACTTGCTCAGACAAAGCCTGCAAAATGTATACAGACAGAAGGAGATGGGCGCAGTATCAAGGGGCCCTGAGTACTGTCTAACAGTTTCTACACAAACATCTCTCTGCTTACCAGTCTTGATACCCAACAGCAAGACGGTGATTGGGCACTGGAATAGATACCCCAGGGCAGTCATCATTGCCCTCAGCTACTGGAGTTCAACAAGTGTGTGGACAGTGCACTCAGACACAAGATTTGAATTTCAGGTGGCACTGTGCAGAAGCAGGAGTTGGTCTTAATGATCCTTGTGAGTCCCTTCCAAACAGGCACATATTTCTGTGATTGGTATAGTCAATTGTGGCATGCTTTTCACACTGAGCCTGAAAAGCTGAAGCAAGAAAACTAATAATTTTTTTAATTTTCTAGTACGTATTGGAAAAAAAAAAAAAAACATAAAAAACAACAGATCAACTACCTTTGAAACAGCAAAATCTGTATGCAAATATTTGGAAAAATATGCATATAATATTGTTGGAATTAGATAATATTTTTAGCATAAGTAAATTTGTTTATTAGAACTGCTATATCAGGACAAGTACAACAAGTCATTTAATATTATTCTACTCAGTACACACATGGAAACGATTAAATGCTAATATTTCAGCATGTTCATAGAAGTAAGTACATGTTTTAAGACTGTAGCTATTTGGTAATAAATTGCTTAAGAGTAAATCTTTCTCTTTAAGTGAACTAAAAATTCTGAATTATGGGTGTGATAAGGAAGCATTCCTGCTATTCATCTTAGTAAAAGAACTCTGACCAGCCTGTATGCTGATTTACAATCTGAGAAATCCACATGGAAGGTGACTTCATTATACAAGCTATAAACCAACACAGAACTTGTCTTAATGTATTTAATTCAAAATACTCATGAATCACTAAGAAATGCTTTTCATTTACATGAATATGACCTCAGTGACTTTAGTATGGCAAGGCATGTAAAGATGAGATCAGAACTGAACTCTATAAACTTAAAGTATAGAAAGGATGTAAAATAGCAACCACAATACAAGAGCATTTCTCTTCCTACACTGGAAAGAACAGATTAGACCTTGATGAATGTATCAAGCTCACTTAAATCCATCTCATAATTTGAAGAACATCCTGAAGCTTTTTTTTTCTGTGAAAATAAAATAAAATACTGTGTAATTAATATATTAAATATTTTAAAACATTGAAAAGATATTCTTAACTAATAATTTGTGCTTTCAGTCCTTTTCTGCTTTCATTGTTCCAGTGTCTAATATTGTTTTATATTTAAACTTCTTGCAGAAACACAGAATCATAGAATGACTTGGGTTGGAAGGAACCTTAAATGATATCTTAACCCAACCACCCTGCCATGGACACAGTCACTGCCCACCAGATCAGGCTGCCCAGGGTCCCATCTAACCTGACCTTGAATGCCTCCAGGGATGAGACATCCACAGCTTCTCTGGGCAGCCTGTTCCAGTGCCTCAACACCCTCTGAGTAAAAAAATTCCCCCTAGCATCTAATCTAAATCTCCCCTCATTTAGTTTAACATCTGTTCCCTTTTGTCCTGTGACTATCAAACCATGTAAGAAATCAGTCTCCATCTTGTTTATAAACTTTCAAGTAGTGGAAGGCTGCAACGAGGTCTTCTGAAAGCCTCTTCACCTGGCTGAACAAGCCCAGCTGCTTCAGCCTTTCTTCACATAATCTTCATGGCCCTCCTCTGGTTTAACTCCAACACTTCTACATCTTTCTTGTGCTGGGGTCCCAGACCTGCATACAGTAGTGGGGCCTCATGAGGGCCCAGGTGAGGGACACAATCACCTCCTTGTCTCTGCCGGCCACTGCTCTTTCAATGCAGCACAGGATACAGTTGGTCTTCTGGGTGTGCAAGCGCACACTGTTGGCTCACGTACAGTTTTTCATATACTGGAAACCTCGCATCTTTTTATATATGGCTGCTCTCAATGAGTTCTTTTTCCAGTTTGTACATGTGCCTTGGATTGCCCCAACCCAAATGCAGCACCTTGCACTTAGCCTTTTTGAACATCATCAGGTTCAAGTGGGCATACTTCTCAAGCTTGCTCTAATTCATTTAGATAGCATATGTTTCTTCTGTTATGTCAATTGCATCACTCAGTTTGACAGTGTCTGCAAACTGAGGATGCACTCAATTTCACTGTCTTTCATTAGTAAAGATGCTAAAAAGCACCAGTTCCAAGGTGTACTCGTCAGGACACTATTCATCACCAGCCTCCATCTGGACATGGAGTCATTGGCCACTACCCTCTTGCTGCAAGCATCCAGTAAATACCTCATCCAGTGAACAGTCAACCCTTCAAATCCATGTCTCCTCAATTTAGAGATAAGGATGTGGTGTGGGACCATAACAAAGGCCTTGCAGAAGTCCAGGTAGGTTGCCACAGATTCAGGGTCCAAATAGATTGCTCTCAGGCAGGGAAGCACGACAGGACTAAATATGAGTGATCAGGCTTCAGTTTATTACCCGGACAGCCTTATTCTTACAGTGTTTAAGACAGGGGCGTGTAGAAAATATCACACAACCATTGGTAGAGAGCCTTGAGAAAAACAACTTTAAAACAACTACCAACAATTAACAGCAGTGAGAAACACATCTTGGAGGAGGTAACTTTCGATATCATCCTAATCCTAAAAAACCCAGGCAGGAATGCGTTGGCGGCGGATGTGAAAGGCAGCGCTGGCAGGGTGTCCCCTGCTTCAAAGTGCACTTTTCCTCTTCCACTCGCCACAGACCATCTCCTACTTTTACTTTTCTCAAGGTTCACACAGTGTAGTTTCCCTTGAGCACCGTATCATCATGGCCAGTGCATAACACAGAGCCCAAAGGGAACACCTGCTAGCTAAATAGAACAGACTATCAAGGACAGCTTACTCTAAAAATACCTATAGTTACAATTATCAGAAGTCCTGTAAGGCCTTCTTCACTGAAGGCAGGCTGAATAACATAATCACAGAAGTTTCGCATAGACGTCTTGGCAGCTGGGGTTGCTCAGCTGAAGCAGTTCATGTCCACCTTGAGTTGTTTGTCACTTGGCCCAGGGACATCGTGATCTCCTATCAACATCTAGTACTTTTCCATGAATATATAGTCTGTGCTGCCGTGCAAGCTATGCTCGTACATATTGCCATGACATCCCTGCTCCTGCAGCCATTCCCCAACAGTAGATAACATAAAATGCTCTTTTCTGCCCATCAAGCTTAGAAACAGGAGGGAGACCAATCTTATTATGGTCAAATAGTGATAGGACAAAGGGGGGGAATTTTAAACTAAAAAAAGGGAGATTTAAATTAGATGTTAGGAGGAAATATTTTACTCAGAAAATGGAGAGGCACCAGAACAGGTTGACCAGAGAAGCTGTGGATGCCCCATCCCTGGAAGTGTTCAAGGTCAGGTTAGATGAGATTCTGCACAGCATTATGTAGTGGATGGCAGCTGTGCCCACAGCAGCAGCTTGTAACTAGATGATCTTTGAGGTCCCTTCCAACACAAACTGTTCTGTGATTATGGTTCTGTGGTTTGAAGCTGGCTTAACTTCTTCCCCTTACAGGGCTCTCATTCTGCCCATGTCAGAGTACAGTACCATGCATCCATTTCTCACTCGAATTCCTGGATACTGCACTGCAACATAATTTACTCTTGAAAGCTGATCAGTTGTTTGTAAAGTTCATCAAGCTGGACACACTTGCACTCTGTCTGCCTGAAGACCTAATGGAGATTCCAGATTCTGAAGTTCCTTATGAAGTTTCAGATTTTTGAGTGTTTTAAAGCAGTACTACTACTTTCTGTGCCTTTCTTTACAATGAAAACATTAAATTAGTTGTAATGAAGAAATTAACTGTAGAACAACAGGTGTGCTTTTTCAAAGATAATTTTTATTATTCCGGTTTCTGTCTTTTTTCCTTTCTTTCACTCTCTGTGTTTCTCTCTTTCTTCTATTTTTTTAAATATTGGGATATAGATAACTTGATTTTAATTTTTGCTTTTATCCATAATTTCTATAAGAAACAAAAGAAAGATTTTCAGTTATTCTTCAATCTATTTACTCAGTATTTCAAAGTGGGAGGTGGGGAAGTAAACTTTTTCAGGCAGATTTTATCTTAATGGAAAAATTGTTAGAATTCTTACTAAGTATATTGTGTTGACTTAACATAGAAAATAAGTTTGAAAATTAAAGGTGAATCATCAATTTGTTGAACTTTGATCTAGAGATATAAAAATGTGCTTGGCAGGGTTTTCAAAATGTGATAGTCTGTCAATTTTAAACCAATGCAAACTAGCCTGATTTTTTTTTTTTTTAATATTTCTTTGCCAGTCGTTCAGTCTTTCAGTCTTTCAGTAATTTGTACTAGCAATTTAGTGTGTTCTTGCTTACTTACACAAATTGAAAGAAATGCCAGCCAGAGAAAAATTGAGCTTACATTTTGGAGGAAAAATAACAAAACTGTTCAAGTCAGTAGTACAAATATAAATTAAAAAGTCTGAAATAAAAGAGAAGCTGCTTATAATTATGATATGTTACCTATAAAAGCAGTATATTAAAAACACTTTCTTCCTTCCTTGAGTGACCATGTTACTGTATTCAAAGCATCCTTTTCTTTAATCTTCTGGTTGCTCTCAAACCAATATTTCCAATATCCTCTGCTACACAAGAAGATATTATCACATCTTGTAGAGGAAACACAGAACCTCTGCATGCAAATTTTGGCAGATTAAAATATTTCTCAGTTCATTTTTTTTGTTTTGATTAAGGCCCTTAAAATTTGCCTCAAGCTTTCTGGATACCATTTTTTGTTTCAATAATCAATTGCAGATTCAAAAGCAAGGAAAACTTGGTTTTACAATTTTAGCACTTTGGTCTGGTTCTGCAAACATCTGTCTGCAGGTGTACCCACCACGGTGAAATCACCAAGCCAAAGTAGTGTTATAATCTTTCCACTCTTATTCTCTTCCATTTTTATCCTTTAGATAGTCTTTCCCCTCCCACCTCCCCCCTACCCCCCTCAGGAGACATGGCCTTCGCTAAGAAAAATGGTGACAGACATGCAGCTGAGTCTATCCTTGCAGGAGCAGAATAGTTTCAGAGTTGTTAATCGCTAGCTTCTGTGCAGACAGCTCACTCACACTAAAGTCCATGCTAATGAATGGAGTTGTTCTGAACTGTTCAGAAACTGGAAAGCATCTAAGACAATGTCACCTGGGATGTGAGGTAGTACCACCTCCACCACCAGCCTCTCTTGTACACTATTTCACTGCAAATTATTCTTTCTGAAGCAGGAGCAGAAGTTTCTACATATGTCCCTCTGCCACAGGCTCGTACAGTTGTAGAAACACACCCAAGTTGTTGGTAAAGTAAATGTGAACTAGAAAGCATTTCCTACTAGCTAACAATTGGAGGTGAGTTCAAGTATAAAAGTATGGCTGATGGAGGTAGAGCTGAACTCCACTGCTCACAATAGAGCCTATTAATCTTTCTCAGTTTGCTTCACAGACCCAAGGAAAGGCAGAAAGGTGACCTCCAGCAGGCATGGATTTCAACTACAGTTAGTAGCCAAAAATTAGAATTAACTTAAGAATAGTTCCAGGCTCCAAGTTCAAGCAAGCAGCTAACTTTGGAAATCCAGTCCTTGGTGTGTCATGCCCTTCTGAGAGTCTGTTTCGGACTCCAAAAGTGTTTACACATATTTTTAACCTTAGTAAACCTTCATTCAAGCACCACTTCAGATATTTATGGTCTCTAAACTTTTATTTTGCACCAACCAGGAGAAGAATTTGTATTTGTGAATGCAGTGACTAAACAAAACTAAGAATTCAAAACATATTGCTTGTGTGATTTGACTGAAGAAGATTTTTGAGAGGTTATTTTAGGAATTTTATCTTACTGGTCAATCTGTTAGTGGAAATATCCTACTACTAGAGATAATACAGATCAAACAATATTTGAGAAGAAAGTGCACGCGTGCACTGAAATCAACATTTTATATGTGTTAATCTCTAATCACTGGATACTCCAGGGAATCATAAGAGCAGTGTCTTCTTATCACAAGGTAACTAGAAGAACAAGAAGTACACTGTCCAGGGATAAAAGCAGTTTAACACTTTATGGATTCAGGTCTCCCATTACTTTTGTCCTCTGGAAAACCACTTAAAAAGTTTAAGTGGAATGAGGAGAAAAAATTCACAGGGAAAGAGAGAAAGGATTTGAATATCCTTACAATTTCCTCTACTGAATACACTCAAACATAAAGATGTGGTTATTCCATTATTCACATTTCAGTCAGAAATGTGGAAAGGAGAGTCTGGCTCCAGACTGAGAAGAAAAGTGTGCTCTCAACCCACCTGCTCCAATGCAATGCAATACTGCAGACACTGCAGATTCTTAAGTGATCTCCCTTATATGCTTGGACAATATGATAACCCTTTATGATGAAATGTCTGGTTGGCAGATGTGGGGAGAATAGAAGATATTGTCTGCCTAGAATTCAGTAAGTTTTTTGATACTGTCTACCATCACAGAGAAGCTTATAAAGTGAAGCGTAGATGAACTATCAGGTATCCTGAAAACTGGCTGAACGAGGATGGCAGTCTGTGAAACAATTCTTGTAGGAGGCCAATAACAAATGTTGCACATCAGGAGTCAATTATGGGTCCAATTCTGCTCAACATCTTAATTACCCACGCTAACGGTCTGAATGATGGGGAGCATGCACCCTCGGAAGTTCACTGATGGTATAAAATAGTGGTGAGCTGCTGACAGGTCAGAAGGTCATGCAGCCACTCAGGTTGATCTTGACATGTTGCAAAAATGATATGTCAAGGCTATCAAGAAGTTCAACAAGAGAATGCAAAGACCTTCATTACATGGGGAGGAACAAACCCAGGCACTAGTACATTCTGTGGTGCCCAGTGACAGGGCAAGAGGTAACAGAAACAAAATGAAACAGGATGTTATTCCTGAGTATCAGAATTATTATTATTATTATTATTATTATTATTATTATTATTATTATTATTTAAAGAAAAGTGGTGGAATTTCCCTCCTTGAAGAATACCAAAAGCTGTCCAATAATGGTCCTGGGGCAATTATTCCAGGAGAGACTACTCGAATAGAGTGACTAGGCAAAATGGTCTTCAGAGGTCCCTTTCAACCTCCACCATTCTGTGACTGCTGGTGCTGATGACAGGTACCAGTCCTTCTCCTCAGACAGGCCTCTGAGCAGCTGAGCCACGGCACTCTGCTGGCACCAAGGCAGGAGGCCGCCAGGCTTCCCCTGCCAAGTCTGCTCTGCTGCCCAGAGTCGGGCCCATGTATTCGGGGACACCGGGCTGGTGACAAGCAGAAACTGGGCCCTGCAAGGAAACATGATGCACCCTCTGCCGCCTGCGGCACTTGCCCTCCCCCCACGCCTCCCCCCCTCCCATCCCCCCCGTGCTGACCCTCCCGCTCCACTGTGACATCACAATGGAGTGGTAGTGACTGCCCGTGGCTTCACCACTCTGTGGCCCCGGGGCTGCTCCCTGCTCAGTTGTGCGACTGCTCCTACAGGTGCACAGGCACAGTGTACAGGTCAGAGCAGGACCATAGTCAGGAGCTGAATCTTGGCTTTGTGCAGAGCAGTAGCTCTGTGGGCTGAGCAAACACATCCTCTGCTGGTGTGGCTCAGCCCTCTGCTCAGCTGTGAGGTGTCGCGCGTCCCACAGGGCATCTGTTCCAGAGACACGGGCAGGAGGAGGTGCTGGAGCTGTTGGCACCTCTGAAGACTTGCCCAGACTTTGTCTGTCTTCCTTGAGGATCTCCTTCAGGTAGTCTGCTGGCTAAACTGAGACCTGCTGCTTGCCTGAGAGAGAGTGCAAGTGTCTGCTTAGTCCTGGCTTGGGGGCACCCAAGGGGACAGGCATGGAGGGAGGGCAGCCCGCGGGACTGCCTGGGCCAAGGGCTGCTGCTGCGTGTCAGCCCTCAAGGCGACCCTTTGCAAGGCTCTCCCCTCTCCTCCCCTCTCCCACTGCTTTCTTGTGTTTTCTTTGCTTTCCACTTTTGAGCATGAGGCAAGCTCAGGCCCTTGGCACTGCATTTTCTCATACTTTTTTCCTTTGAAGGAGTTAGGTTCTGAGGAATCTCTGGAGGAGAGGGCCACTGCTGCAATGGCCAACAGGAGCCATGTGAAGCAGGAAGGCCCATCAGAGGCAGCAGAAGACAGTCGCTGTGCCATCTGCCTGGACAACATCACTGACATGGCGTGTGTGGTCTGGTGCTTCCACCGCTTCTGTTCTGGCTGCATCCTGCGGTGGGCTACCAGGAGAGCTGTGTGCCCACTCTGCAGGCAGCCTATTGAGAGAGTCCTGCACACGGTGAGAGCCGACAACGACTACCAGGAGTATGTAGTTGGCTCATCGTCCCGTCAGGAGAGAAGGGTAACCAGGGTGAGGTCCAGGCGATCCCCGCTGCGGTACAGACCATTCAGGACCGTCGTTTTCCCAAGAAGGAGGAGTTCCAATGGCAGTGACCAAGCGTCAGCAGGCGATACAGATCCAAGGCCCTCAAGCACCAGCTCCCCGCAGGATCCTGCAACGAGCACTTCTGGGGTGCAAAGCCCACTGAGCACAGGGGAGCGCGTGGTCAGCTGCAGTGACGGAGAATATGTCCGCATCGGCACGCTGCAGCTAACATCTCTACACATCCAGCTCCCCAGTCAGAGAGCCCAGTAGACATCTGGATGATTTTTGGGGGCGTGGCTTTTGCCAAACCAAAGAACAATCCCTGGCCAAGAATACTTTCCAACATTGTCTCAAGGACACAGGGAATCAGGATGGGACGATTGCCTGGAGCATGCAGTGATTTTCCTTCATGGCAGTGCCGCATCTGGGAATACTTCACTCCCTCAGTTCTGGCAGCCTGAGCCTTCCCATGATGCTTCTTTACAGCAGCAGCCCCACTTCCTCCAGCCCAGAAGCATGTAGCTGTGGCTGGAAGGTAGAAGGGGGCCAATCATGTCCTCACTGACCAGAAAAGGAGGGGATCATAATAATGGTGATGATTAAAGAATATAGAAAACAAGTAGCGCGCTGCCTAATTGTTCCACACCCACCGAGCAGTTGTTCCACACCCAGCCACTTCCCAGGCGGCAGCAGGATCTGTTCCCTCCCACCTTCTTGTGAATCCTCGGCCCCACTCAAGCAGGGCAATTCCCTGAGTGTAAGGCCCTGTTAGCAAGAACTAACACATCTAGGCATGATCAATGCCATTCTCATCCTAAGTCCAAAACGAAGCACCATGCAAGCTCCTGGGATGAAAGCTAAATGGATTCCAGCCAAAACCATGACCATGTCCACCCCTCATTCTATACCATCTCCAGCGTGCTCAGGTCCCACACTTCCCAAGAAATCCTAATCACAATATGATTTCCTGTCATTTGATACATACACAGAGACAGGATTCCCATAGTCTGCGGGCTGTCCCTCAAAAATGTTCATGGAGTTCATTTCGCCCATGGCTTTGGGCTCCATCTGTCATAACAGTCCTTCAGGACGGGAAGGATGGTAGTGGGGTTGGATTGGTGCATGCCAAGGCTAGTTCCTGTCCCATTGCAATTCATTCTTCATTGATTGGGGTGATTCTGGTTGTAACAATGCTGACAAAGTCTACCACAAGTGATGACGTGTGGTACTACATAGGACTACACACATTTGAGGTCACTACTGTGAAAGACAGAAACTGGTTTTTTTTGCCTCAAAGCTTGCTTCCTGAGCCCTTTCTTGTGATAATATTATGAGAGCTGCAGGTTATCTGTATGGGTGTCACCATGCCACAGTGCCTCTGCTTATTGTTGTAAAGATAAGCAGAAGCAGGGACAAGCCTGTCTTTCTCAGGATTCAACTTGGAGAAAATGATCAGTGCAAAAGACAATAATACTTGTGCGTGGCAACAAAGGTACCACTCCCTCCTGGCTTATCTGTTGGGCCAGGTATGTCACACTAACAGAGAGAAAAGAAAAAAAAAAAAAAAAAAAAGAGAAAAGGGGCATAAAAGGCCTTCACAAAACTAGCGACTTTGGAGAAGAACTGACAAAGAAAACATCTTTGATGGAGAAAAACTCCCAAAGAAAAAAGAACTCTTTGGCAGAGAACTCCTGAAGAGAAAAAAATTCTTGACAGAGAATTCCCTGAGGGGAAAACTTCTTTGGAAGAATCACTTGGCCTGATTGCTGCAAAGCTTCCTGGCTTTCTCTCATCCCCCGCGGTGACCACAGAGCTCCTGAGATCTATGGACGTACTACAAACCTCACTGGATCCACGGTGGTGGTTGTATCTCTCTTGCTTTCTACCAAGACTCCTTGCTTTTTATCCTTTTTCTATTGCTCGTCTTCCCTTCCCCATATCCCTAAGCAACTAGTAATTGTAATAAACTGATTGGGCTAATGTTTGACCCATTGTGTCTTAATCTTGCCATTGGGTATACACATAATCAAAGAACCACGTCTCTCACCTTTGTATTGGAGCATGAGAACTGCCTACTTTCACTAAAATTCCCTTGGGGTGCACCTTGGACTTCCACTTCCTTCCTCCAAGAACACCCAGGTCCTTGAGCAAAAGCATTCCCACAAATGGGTTTGCAAGAACCCAGACTGTCTTCCTCAGTGCGTTTGTTACGTGCACTCCTTCTGCACTATGGAAGAATTTTGCTTGGGCAGGCTCAGCTGGGCCGGGAGATCCTCTAGCACTGAGTAACCATGTAGCTTTTGCTGCAAGTGTATCCCTGTACTCGAATGTCCCAGCGCCCATTGCTCTTGGTGTAGTCTTTAACAGCAGCCCTGTTAGCATCCGATTTTCTCCGAGGCTGTTGAAAGTGAGGAAATGTGATCTACACACTCGGTGCCATGTTCTTTGGCCCAGGCTGCTTTATCTCTGAGCTTGTTTTGGAAATAGATCCTGCTGTCTGACTCAGTTCTTTCTGAGGGCCACCATAAGACTTGCTCAGCCCCAGACCCTGTTTTCCAAGCACCAAGGCAGGTATGTCAAAACTCTGAGCATCATCCTGACTGTGAGTCCTAAAGAACTGCTGTCAGCAGTTCAAGAATGTCCATTTTGGCCCTGTTCCATGACTAGTGGGGCAGGGGGACTTATGGAATCATGCCCTGGGAGAAGGGCAAGGGGGTAAAAGGTATGGAGACAGGTCTAAAAACAAAACGTCAGCAGTGAGGTAGGGGAGAAAACTGATTTACTGCATGATAGCAGGATGCAAGATAACACAATATAGTACAATATAATTGGAATTGTAGCAAATAAAATAAAATGAGAGTGTTCAAAACTGAGGGCATTACTCTGATGCTGAAGGCGAGACAGCTTGGGAGCGCACATTGCAGGAGGAGCAGTGAAAGAAGTGGACATCTCATGGCTTGTGAGCAGTTTTCTTTCCTCCTTAATAGACAATGGAAATGTAACAGTGAAGTCTTCTGGGAGATGTAGTTCTTCTCTTCTGAGAGCAAGGTACCCAGAAGTATCAACAATCCATGGAACTAGAGCATTAACTCTTTAACTCCCAGTGCACTACATGACATTATGATGTAGAATACTGATAACAAAAATCATAAAAACATGACAACTGCTCACACAGGTGCCATGACTGCTGGCCATGCTGGCATTTCCATCCCTGCTGGTCCTCCTGCTTGTGCTCCCTCACACGAATGCTATTGGCCACTTCCACCAGCTTTTCCACAATTCTCTACAACAGCAGCCCCAGTTCCTCCAGCCCAAGAGCCTGTGCTTGTGTCTGGGTGCCAGGAGGGGGCTGACTGTACCCTCATGGACAGGTGGTTCCAAACACCACTCCAGGGCAGTGAGGCCCTTTTGTTGATCTAAGTGTCTTGGCTTGATCACTGTCAGAGAAACAAAACTCCAAACCCTGACCATTCTGAGATTTCTGCAACAATCCAAGAGCTGGATTCTATTCAAGCAAAAACATTTTTTTTTCCCACAAGTTTGAGGTGCGGAGGGGGTGCATTTCTGATGTAGAGCCTTTGAGTTTTGCAGTGGGATTGACTGATACGTTATGAATCCAAGTTGAAAAGTCACTTAGATGCTGAAAATTGTAATTTTAAAGTCACTTTGCTAGAGCTGCAACTACAAAGAGAAGTAAGTAACAGATACCATTTTGCATCTACTTAGGCAGTGAGCAGCATTAGATGTTCACTGGAGAGCACGCCAGTTTAAGAGTCTGTCTTCTTTTAACAGTTGGCAGTCAATCCAGGCCATTCTATGATTCTATGATCTCCTAAAATGATCATTGATGAATCTGCTGAGTTATATTGAGAATCTGAAAGACAGTTATTTTGGTGTTTTTGCATTTTCATTTGCTTTGGGGACTTACAAGATGAGAAGTTTTTCACATTCAGATATGAAAGTGATACACAGGAGGAAAGTATCCTTTCATAATTGTATTTATGTCAAATAATGCATATGCTTCTAGAGTGGCATATTCATGAGAATTTGTATCTTCAGCCCAAATGCCTTCTGCTCTTGAATTCCAGGCATATCACAGACTTCATTTGGTCACAATACTAAATCTATTTATGAGAATATACTTCTTTTTTTTATGATAGGAAAGTATATGTCTAAAAAAATTATATAAACAATCTTTTCAGGAGTATAAAAATTTCTAATTAAGTTCTAATACATTAGCAGAAATACTTAGGCCCATAAAAGCATCAATATTTTTTTAGTTTAAATGCTAAAGTTAAATGTAGGAGGAGATTATTACTGTGACAGTCTTAAAATGTCATTTGATTAGGGCTTCATCTTTGTTACTTCTGCTTGGATCAAAACATAATTCCTGCGATAGTTTAATTTAATTTAACTGATAATAGACATTACAGAAAGCTTCAGTAGGTCTCTTCCCATCAATAATCACAGGACTCAGTAGTTTACAACATTCTGGAGATAAAGTTCAGCTGAGTACAGATTGCTTTCTAAGTGAAGAGATGCAATTACAACACCTAGTTGACCTTGTCTGTTTAGGAACTCTGTGATCAGCTTTTAAGTATACATTTTCAGAGGGGTGGAAAAATTAAAGGACTCAGGCAAAGTAATTGTGTGGATCATGATGAATGCACTAGTGGAATGACTTTGAAAGTGTAAACTCTTGAACTGAGCCTAGAAATTCTTTTAACTGTGGTTTATATAAACATTTCACATCCTGCTCCATAGCAAACCTGTGCCCCTACTAGGCTAAGATAAGATTACCTTATAGTGCTTGGAAGTATGCAGAAATTGTTTAACATATAACCTTATAGCATGTTTTTACTCCTTCTTAGCAGAACATCTACATTTTATCTGAAGAAAAAGTAATATCCTGTTGTAACAACATTAAAGGCTTGTTAGAACCTTTAAAAAAGCAAATATAGTACTGGCAAAGATTATTCTAAAGTTCAGCATTTCGATGGCTTAGCCACATGATTGCAGCAGTTTTTGTTATGTTCTTGACCACCACTTACTTATTCCGTTTTATAAATCACTGTCCTTCAGCTTGCTACCCTTCCACTGAAGCGAGAAAATCATCTGGTAAAGAGGAAGAAGGGGCAGTTGGCAGGAGTGAGAGGAACAGAGAGGAACATTGTGTGATGTTCTGGTTAAGACCTGAGACTGAGAAGCAGGTGATTAAGGCCAAGAATTTCAAAAGCAGATTCCAGATTCAGACATATTAAGTTCTTCAAAGTCCTTCTCCATAGTATTTCCTGTTGACTGGCTCTAGGCCACAGGTGGTGCCCTGCCAATAGAAAACACCAGGCACAGAAAATTGGATGGAATTGAGGATGTGTGAGTTTGAGCCAATGTCTATATACAGTCATAGAAACCATGTCTTATTGCCATTTTAAAAACACTTCAAAGACCCCACACAGTAATAGGAAACTAATTTTAAGTAAGTTGGCTTCCTATTTTTTTTTCCCAGATCTTTTGGTTTTCTGCAATGAAAACTCCACCACATACAATTACTTTCAAAATTCAGAACTTTTGAAAAATAGTACAATAAACAACAAATCTAGCATACTGTTTGGTTTGCTCTGGAGTAAGCTCAAAGGGAAAGTTATTCTTAATACAGAAATGATGGTTGTCAGTTCACGTGTTTCACAGATTTTTGTGTTATATCAACAAAAATCAAAGTTGCTCTTCCTGGAAAATACAAATGTATGTGGGAAATAAAGGAAACAAACAAGCAAAAACAAAACAAAACAAAACAAAAAAACACCATACTTTTATAGGATTTTACTCCTAATTTAACAACAGTTAATATAAGCCAGAGGTGTTTTAAACAGTAAAGCTCTTTTTATTTTTTTTTCTATATTGAGTTGTCAGACATATTCATGTTCAAATTATATAATTTATTTTGGGAAAATTGCCTTTGTGATACCTATGAAACCTAGTTATTCTATGTTCAGACTACACAAAGCATCTGCTCTGATGCTTCATTGCTTGATCCACCCATGGGCACATCTGCACCAGGAACCATCACAGTACATTAAGGATCTGATCCAAATTCTAATGATCACATGAAAGGCAGCCACTTGCCTGCCAGAAGCCTTGTGTTAGACTTTAGATCCTACCAAAAAGCTTACTGGATCCTCCAGCCCACCTGGAAATACGGGAACAGTTCACATTCGGGAGAAGTTTATTTCTTTGTATTTTGAAACAAAATATCAAGAAAAAAAAATTGTCACATTGTTAATGTAATCCCTAAAGGAACACAGAGATTTAAACAAAGCTAGTAAGTTCATAAATGGCACTGTAAACGATGATATATTATTAGCAGAACATCTCAAGGACACTAACTAACAGAGGGAAAATGCAGAAATAGAACTGCATTCATTTAGTTCTGTCTGTCCACAATCCTGAGAAGAGGATGATTGCATCAGTCTTAACTCAGCTTGTACATCTTGTTTTAGTTCTAATTTAAGCACAACTATTTCTGACGCCATCTGCATACAGCTTTAGAAGTAGACAATGTACTAAATTGGAAGTTTGGAAATCATGAAGAAGTAGCATGCCTTTGGTTGCATCCTATCCCAGCCTTCTGTGCCTTGCAGCCACAAAGGCGTTGATACACTTCTTGTGTTCATTTATATTTTCATTCTGAAGGCACCATGACTGTGCAGTGGGCCACCCAAATGGTATTGTTGGCCACCCAGGCTCTTGCAGGTTACTGGTATCCCAGAACTCCTGCATAGAGTTAGAGCGTAGAAAGAATTATAACTGTGTTGCATACGTCCACCACAATGATGACTTTGGGAGTCCACTGTAATGGGATGATGCCTCTGTAATTTATATATATAATTAACCCCTCTGTCATGAGAACCTGAGTTTTCTTTCTATAACAGTTAAAAAGCATATACTGGGCTAATTACTACCATACTTTAGTACCTGAAATCATCCCACCTCTGGTCTCATGCCCAAAAGACTACAGAAATTGACTTCAGTTTAAATAAAAAGTACTCCAAAAACTTCAGTAGTGCAGATGAGTCAAGTAGTGACTAACTGGGACAAAGTTTGCAAGAATTCAGAGTACACAAACATCTGAGAGATAGAAGAATTATATTTTGTAATCCAAAGAGGTATTAGCAACAGAAGAGGAAGGACATAAAATTAGATCCTGTCTAATTTGAACCAATTTCACCCACTTTCCCATTCTTCTCATTAAAAGTATCAGCTGCTTCTACAAAGACTCGAAAATGCATTTGGAGAAGGGTAGTCACAATCATGATTTGAACAGATTTCAGAAAAAGTGGATCTAGTGTTTGCTCTTTCCCTTCCCCCATCCTCATGCAAGGACATTCTTTCATGAAAAGGTGTTAGGAAATGCAAAACACCAGAGATAAGCTGGTAAGTGACATTAACAGTGGTTTGGTGGGATTCTTACTCAAAACGAAGTGAGGACTATGGAAAGTCTAGTAGAGAAATATGGGGCCCATTTAATTTGTGGTCTGGTTTCTGTCTTTCTCAGAAAATCTACAAGGTGTTATGTACAGTCACATGACCTACCTCCTTTGGCATGCTCTCAGAGGAAAGTCATAATCATTGTCCAAGTTTTTTCAAAATAATTAGAGGATATACTTCAGTTTCTGTGCAGAAAATCTGAGCTAATCTGCTTGATAAAGCAAGATTCTCAGATTGTCTTTGTGTTAGAATCAAACCTTCTACTTGTCTTTCTCACTTAAAAAAAAAAAAAGAAAAAGAAAAAAAGGAGAAAAAAAAAGAAGAAAATAGCTCCAGCAAGAAGCAGCCTATTAAGATGTAGAGATGTATTTGATCGGTACCAATGCAAAACAACATACCTGATTTGGAGATTATAGAGAAAAAGAATCTGGTTAAAAGAAGGCCTTGTGTCATCATCAGTTGTTGACATCTTAGTATGGTAATGTAAAGAACAATCTGATTCTTGTGGGTTTTTTTGTTGTTTTGGTTTGGTTTTTTGTTTGTTTTTTGTTTTGTTTTGTTTTGTTGTTTTGTTTTTAAGGAGTACTCTAAGAGAGTACTGGTATAATTAAAACTAGGTTATTGTCTCATTTCTAGTTATCATACTCATACTTCAAGTAAGATAAAGAAATGCTGAAGAACTGGGAAAACAAAAACAAAGCAAAACAAAACAAAAAAGAACATAAAACTGATAGAGAAACTTTGAAATGGTCATTATGACACAATGATCAACATATCAAAATCTTCTCAGAAAGAAAGTTAAGGCCAGCTCCTGCTTATGGCTTCTTACATATCTCTTGAGGAAGGTTGGGATGTTTGTTTTGTCTGATAAAGTCATAACTATACTGAATAATAGAATACAAAAGAAACATTTTTATTGAAAATGAGCATGCAAACCAGAAAGAGTAATTTAATCTGGAACAGAAAGAGGTGAAGACACTAGTTCTGAAGTTTTTATTATACATAAATTTTCCTAAATTGTCCTTTCATCAATGTTTTGTGAGAAGTTTTGCAGCTCTTGAGCATAAGCGGTTCATCTGCAAAGATTTCCTCGAGCTTGGATTCACTAAATCCTACACTTTAACCTTTTTTCCATAGATCAGCTGGTGCTCCTGATACCTTAAGTTAATGTAGTCTCAGTGTTGAACATTTCAGTTCGTGGGCTGGAAAGGTTAGAAAATATATATTTTTTCCCAAGTATTTTTCATAACTGCTGTGAATCAACAGATTCCACCTTCTACAACAATTAGTTGGCAACTGATCTATGATAATGCAAAGAATTCTTCTCCAAGGACATCTGGACATATTCAAGCTTAAATTGCCAGATTTGAAACCTGGAAGGAATACATTGCCGCATCAGGTTGGCAAGGGTACCGGAGACTTTTTGCTTTTCTCTGCACCCCTAAGCATAAGTTTCTTGCTGGTTTATCTGCATCTCACCTAAACATCTGCCTTGGATAAGATCTCAAGCATTGGTGCAATTTGAACAATGTCTGTTTTCTCTCTCTGTCATGTAACAATTAAGTCTTCTGGACACTGAAGGGCTTCAGTGTAGTCATAGTTATTAGGAACAACACAGAAACAACAGCTTGAAATGGAATGGGTAACAATATTTATTCCCAAACTATGTGAAGTGAAGAAAATACTGGAGTTATCTGAGAATTCATCAATTAGACATCCGGTGCAGAATTGCACATGCCTGAAAAATAGCCACAGAAAGGAAAATGAAGACTCCATGGGTCTGAGTCTCTTTACTGGAAAGTTAGCTGCAGCAGAATTATTCTATGGACAGATCCTTGAAGTAGCATTGTTTCAAATATCAGAAAGCAGTGTTATCCCTTTACTCAAGAAATTCTTGTACTTATAACATCTTGTATTTGAACATAGTACAGTCCTATCTTATAAGCAAATGAATAAAAAGGGTGATCTGCTGACTCTCAGAGAGAGAAATTAAATGTTTCTATTGTTTTTCCTAAGGGTGAGTTCACTGTTTAACAGCAAAGGAGGGAATATTTCTATCTAATCATGAGGAGCTGAGTTCATTCCACTGTCAAGAGATCTGGTTTTCTTCCAATATTATTGGGTCAGTGCCATGGATATCGTGATCAATTTATATGTTCAGATTCAGGAAATTCAGAAGTAGTTCCTACAATATCCATTCATTCATACTTCATACATGTACTGTCATACATTCATAATTCCTTACAAATGAAAAGCACTTCCATACAAATCATATTGGTGTAAGCGGGGAAGTGTCTGTGTATGTGTATGCCTTGTAGGCCTACAGATGTAACAATACTCTGCAATCTAGAGCCAGCCCATCCATTCTTCTCATCTAGTGTGCTTCTACATAAAAATGCTGTCTTACATACCAACAGGCTATAGCAGCTTTTTTTCTCCTTACCTCTTTTATTTTTTTTTTCATAGAAAGAACTTAGTATATAGACTTCAAAGTACCTGAGCATCCTGCACACCTGCTCCTTTCTTTTTCTCACAGATATTGAAAGAAGGAGATCTACTCTTTTATCAAAGCGGTGCTGCATATGTTATATGCAGTAGCGATTTCTTCATTATCCATTTTCAGTACTGACCTTTAGTATGTATTACTGAAATCACCTATTTTAACATGTGCCAAACATGTTAAAATACTGAGAACCGACAGTACAGTCGGTACAGTCTGCCAGACTCAGTACAGTCTGCCAGGCTGACCCAGTCTGTTTGTCTAATTTTGACTGAACAATGAGAAGGCATGATGGAAATCAATTTGCCATCTCTAAAGTGGGACAGCGTTGTTACAGAGCAGACAAAGAGAACAGCTTATTTTCCATCTCTATGCAGACAAAATTCATAATACAAAACAAAATTATGCTGCTTGACTAACATAGAAAGCTACATGCAAATGACTACCTGAAACAAAAAAATTATTTAAGTGACTGTTATTCTACATCTTTCCTTTATATGCCTCATGGTCATCTCACACTGCACAGGGAACTGCATAATTCTGCTGTTAAGCAAAATCTCACAGAAGGGAAGGGAGGGGAAAGACAAAGAGAGAAAAGGGCAAAGATCAAAAGAGTGCATGACACTAAACTAAACCTCAGTTACTTATAAACTGCATAATCTGTGAAAGTCAGAAATAGCTGACTCTCACATTTTACTAAAACTCCTGTAAAATATATGTTAAATTTAAGCTTGGAAGCTTGCATTTACAGAGGAATCCCAGTTCCAACAGCTGAAGAGCTCAACATGATGAACATACTTAAGATGTGAACTATAAGTTCAAAACTTTGCATTTCTTTGGCGATAGTTCTTTTTGCCAGCAACCTATGGTTCTCTCTGTACCTGAAAGTAGAGGCAGAAGGAATGTTTTCTAAATGAAGCTGAGGCCAGTTTTGTTCAATAACTTTATCAATTACACTGATGAGGGACTGAGAGCATCCTCATTAAGTTTGCAGATGAAACAAAGTTGGGTAGGAGCACTGATTTGCTTCAGAGTAGTAAAGCTTTGAAGAAGAATCTGAATGGGCTGCATTGATGGGCTGCATCCAGTTATGTTCAGCAAGGCTAAAAGCCAGGTGCTGCACTTGGGTCATAGCAACCCCATGTAGCAATGAAAGCTTGGGGAAGGTTGAGCCATGAAGATGATCAAAGGGCTGGGGCACCACTCCAATTAAGAAAAGTTGAAAGAATTGGCCTTGTTTAGTTTGGAGAAGAGAGGGCTCTGGGGAGTTGTGGCTTTCCAGTACTTGAAGGAAGCCTACAAGCAGGAAAGGGACTGACTTTTTATATGGTCTGATAGTAATCCTTGTTTTCAAGGAGGAATATATTTAAACTAAAAGAGGGGAGATCTTAGAAGAATTTTTTTACTTGGAGGTGAGGCACTGGAATGGGTCGCCCAGAGAGGCTGTGAATGCCCCATCTTTGAAGGTATTAAAGCCCAGGGTGCATGGAACAACCCTGCCCATGGCATGGCAGCTGGTACTAGATGATCTTTAAGGTCCCTCCAGCCTAAACCATCTTATGATTCTATGATGATTGACTTGGAAAAGCTGCCCATCAGAGAAGGACTTGTTTTGTTCGGCAACAGCTGGCTGAACATGAGCCAGCAGTGTGTACAAATAACCAAGAAGACCAATGGCATCTCATTGTGCACCAGAAATGATGTGGCCAGCAGGACCAGGAAAGTGATTGTCTCTGTACCCAGTATACATTCAGCATTGTGGTCAGCTTTGACCATTTGAAGGAGAATATTGACTTGCTCTGGAGTGTCCTGAGAACAACAGCAAAACCAGTGAAGGGACTATAAAACAAGATTTATGAGGAGCAGTTGAGGGAACTGATGTTGTTTAGCCTGCAGAAAAGAAGGCTGAGGGTAGTTCCCATTGCTCTCTATAACTACCTGAAAAGAGGTGGCAGCAAGGTGAGGGTCAGCCTCCTCTCAGTTAACAAGTAATAGGATATAAGGTGATGGTCCTAAGTTGCACCAGGAGAAGGTCAAATTGGGTATCAAGAGGAATTTCTTCATTAAAGGGGTGGTTCAGTATCAGAATAGACTGCCCAGAAAGGTAGTGAACTCCCAATCCCTAAAGGTATTTAAAAGAAATGTGGACATGATGCTTAGGAACACAGTTTAGTGGTGAATTTGTGGTGTTAAGTCCACAGTTGTACTTGTTGATCTTAAAGATCTTTTCCAATCTAAATGATTCTATGATTCTATAAGCAGTTATTTGTTTGAAAATGCTGCTTTCTCTTCCCATGTAGGCTTTTGTTTGTTTGTTTGTTTCCAAAGATATACCTGTTTTTGTGAAACTTCTATGATAAATGACAACATCACAGAAATAACTACCTGTATTCCTCTCTCTTAACTAGCCATTTCTTTTCAAGGTATGTCAATAAAGGATTCTGAAAAACAGCATTTGAAAGAATCATTGAGATTACATCCTGCCACCATCTGTGAGCATGAATCCTTACGCCAACCCTGAAATTATTGTTCGTAGACCTTCAGTGAGCTCACATTTTCTCTGGAAAACAGTAACACAACTTCAGTACCCTTGTCATTATAGAATTTTTTCTGAAGACTAAATTAAGTGTCCGGTTCATTTGTCACTAGTAGACACAGTTAAGCCCAAAAGTTTTTACAGCAGCTTTTTATATATTTGAAGATTGCTATCACTTCTCCCCACAGAATCACAGAATTGTAGAGGTTGGAAGGGACCTCTGGAGCATCAAGTCCAAACCCCCTGCAAAGCAAGCCCCCTACAGCAGGCTACAAAGGTAGTCATCCAGATGGGTCTTGAATATCTCCAGAGAAGGAGACTCCACTACCCCCCTGGGCAGGCTGTGCCAGTGCTCCATCACCCTCACCATATAGAAGTTCCTTTGCATATTCGTGTGGATTTTTTCCTGTTAATGGCTGATTCCCCTTGTTCTGTCCCCACAGACCTCTGAAAAGAGGTTGGCTGTGTACCTCTGACTCCCACACTTAAGATACTTATAAACATTAATAAGATCACCTCTGAGTGATCTCAAGGCAGAACAGACCCAGGTCACTCAGACAAAGAGGAGATGCTCCAGGCCCTTTGTCATCTTCATGGCCCTCCACTGGACTCTTTCCAGGAGATCCCTGTCTTTTTTTTGTACCAGGGAGCCCAGAACAGGATACAGTATTCCAGTACAGTACTCAGCCATCTGTTCTCTAAAAAAAATCTGCTTTTGATCTCAAGTCTGGGGGATCTTGGTTCATGAATGCAGATATCTCTGATTTTCATGCTTCATGATTGTCTTTTTTTCCCATTGCTCAGAGCATCGGTCCTGGCAGCATCCAAACAGTGCATTAAAGCTTGTTCAATGTATTTTGCCTGACATATGGGTCCCTGGTAATAACGCACTGGAAAAGGACAGTGAGGGAAGGGAAACAGTAACATGGTTCTAGGGAAGAGTGTAAATGTGTACCCCATTATATTCATCTGATACAGCTATTTTAATCAGAATGTCATGTGAAATGCAGTTATTTGACTTGGAGAAATTTACCAATTGAATACTAAAACACTGTCTGTTATCAGACAGAACTCTGATCTTGTATAAAAACAAAAACAAACCCACACTGAAAGTTTTTCAATAGAACTCATTTTCCATGAAGCATGTTAACTGGAAATGATCATATTTTCAGCCTCTGAACTGTCTTGTGTGGCCATGTGAAGCTACTTGAGTTTGGTAACTCATGCAATAGCTTAGCACACTCAGTCTTTCTCACCTCATTCATGCAGGTGTGTTGTCATAAATTGCTGGCATACAGGATCTTGGGCTTGATATTGTAGTGCCAAATATTTAACCATACCCTTTAAACAACTCTTAAGGCCAAGGAAAATTTTAAATCATCATTGCTTGCATAATGTCAGCTTGTATAACACATAGAAGCTGGGTGTCTGCAGCCTGTAAAATGCAGCCTGGCAGAGAACGACAGTAATCATGGATCAACTAGAAAAAGCATCACTATTAGCAGAAAAATCATGTCAATTTGATTCTTGTTTCTTCCAAGGCAGCTAAACCATACAGCAATATGGACCATTCCAGGCATATTTTGGAGTCAGACACAAAACAAATGCAAAGAAAATAACAGAGTTAAACAGGAAAAATGTGATTTCTTAAAACGGAGACTGAATTATTTTGTTTCTTCCAGATTCATCTCTTTACTCTCATGATAATTTCAGTACTCCTTCCATTTTTCTGTATTTCTTTATTATTATTATTATTCCTTTTGTGGTTTTTTTACCTATTATTTCAAGTGACTAAGGTGTGTGGTCAGAAGTCACAGCTGGTTACACTTCTCTCATAACCCCTGAGAAGTGGGAATAGAGAAGATCTGGCTGATCTTTCAAGTCAACTAAAAGCCTGAAAGGCTTGAATCAGCAACATTGTTTTCCTCACATAAAGCCATTCATGATTATTTTTTTTCCTTGTAAATAAGAATTCATTTGGGGCAAGCTTCATGCAATACTACTAGGAGACAACTCTCCACACATACCCACTACTAGTCTCAGTCGCCCTATGATACAAACACCATCAAACCAGGTCAGCTCAAATACTCAGTCCCACAGCAGAATATCATTAAGCACATCAGTCTCTAACAACCTTGCTCCATGGTGCATAAAGGATAAACATACCACCCAACTTGAGTCAATTAAAATTACTCAGACTGCCTCACTACAAAAATTTGGTAGGATTAGAAGGGACATAAGAGATAAATGATATTGTTATACAGCTACCCAAACTGACCTTAAAATACTGTGACACTTTTCCATGGAAAGGGTCTCCAGACTTCTGTTTTGCCTTCATTAGCTATATTTATCATCCACAGAAGAAGCTGTTTCATTTATCTTAGAACTTCATTATTCCACACTGAGCTGCCAACAGCAACAATTCATCAGGTTTCATTTTAATAAGAAGATAAGTGACTTTTGGAGAAAATAGCCAATTAATAAATACTGAGACGCATTACTAGAGGCTCTTCAGTTATTACAGAGTTATAAACATATATTCATTTGCAAAATACTACAAGATTGAGGCAAAACCACCAAGTATTTGATAATTCCATTCCCTGAAGATCTCTGGCTCCATTTTTATAAGGACAGAAAAGATCTAAAAAAAAAAACTAAGATGGCTGAAATGACATTTGCCGTATGCATAAGTCTCAGTTTCATGAAAACAAGACAAAAATCATGGAAAAGTCATATGTTCTGTCTCTTTTGCCTCCAAGCTTTACAGTTATTATTCTCAGTATCAATAGCTTCTCTCCAGCAGATTGAATATCTAACCCATTTTTTACATAATGCATTTAAAGGTGAATTAAATTTTGCAATAAAGAAATCATAAATAAAATGTGTATATAAAGTTGTTTGAAGAAGACACTAGAATAACTTGCCAAGTTTTATACGACTATTTATAGCATAATCCAAATAAAATCAAAACTATATACATATTTCATGTCTTTGGAGTCTTGCAATCACAACCTCAACACAGAGAGGCATTCTTCAAATTATGTTATTCACAGAAATGAAGCATCATAGGGGCTGTAAGGGACCTCTGAAAATCACAGAATCATAGAATAATAAAATGACTTGGGCTGGAAAGGACCTTGAAGATCACCTAGTTCCAATACACTGCCTTAGGCACAATTCCCACTCACTAGACCAGGTTGCCCAGGGCTTTATCCAGCCTGTCCTTGAACACCTCCAGGAATGGGGCATCCACAGCTTCTTTGGGCAATCTGTTGCTGTGCCTCACCACCCTAAAAGAGATCATCTAGTACATGGGTCTCCAACCTTTTGGCTTGCCTGAGTTACACCAAGTGAATAGAAATTTTCTTGGGCTGCATATACAAATGTCGCTCTGAATGTAATGCCTCCTATTTATTTCCACAGAGTCTACAACTGATACAAAGAGCACAGTTACACTATTTTATAGAGCACAATCTCAGCTATAAAACACTACTTTCCAACACCGTCACCGCAATTAGCTATGCACTTTTGCCAGTGATGAACAAGAGCTGCATGCCGCACTCGTAAAAATCTGTACCAGCAGAGGTGACCCACTGTTGCTATTGGCACTGCTGCGATACACCATCCACTACCTCATGGTGCTCACAAACACTAGTTGGTCTCTGCAAACATTCAGGAAGCATTGATGAATGTCAGTGGTGCCATCTTTTCCTTCTGGAGGAATTCAGTTTTCTTCACACTCACTTCTGTGTCATTCATTCTTCATTCTGTCAGGCTGCCCCATGCTGCCATCTGTGGCATGGAAACAACACATACTGTGATACAGGATGGAAGATTCAGTCTCTACTGCCACATCACCAACATCTGCTGCTGGCACCAAGGGCCAATACATTAAAAGAAAATATGTAATATAGTTAATGCATGTAAGTAACAAAACTTGTTTTAATCTTTAATATTTTTTAATAAAATGAAAATGAAAAGAAAAAAAAGATCAATAAGAAGAACTAGTGCAATATGTGACCTTGTTTTTGTGAAACTGATGCCTTACTATCTGATTTGGTGTCAGTAGTTGCAATTCTTAGTAAGTTCTTTGAGTGTTCATCAGAGATTTCTGATGAAATTTTACTCTTCCTGTGATTCATCCTTGAAAACAGTTGTTCACAAATGTGCATACTGTCAAAAAGCAATGACATGAATAAGAAGAGACCGTGAAGGGAGAGAGGTTTTTCTCTGGTATGATGTGGCTTATAAAAGTAAAGAGACATTGTTTGAGTTGAATGTTTGATTGCAACTCTATACACTCCATTTGGAAGTTACGTCATGTATTTACATCAGCTGAAAATGGAGTCACAAATGTACTGGGGGAAAAAAACATAATTATTTTTGCGATCTTGAAATCTGTTCTCAAATTCCTTTACCAAAACAGGAAGCACGGCTGCATACTTGCTGCTGCTCACAGGGCTGTGTTTAGCCAAAGAACCAAAACGTACACAACTCTTTGCTGTATGTTTTGCTGCACTGCCTTGTGCCCTCTCCACACTCTGGCTGCAGCTCAGGCACCAATGTTTGACCACTGCAGAGCAGTAGAGCACAAACAGGCCAAGCTGTGCCTCTCAGCGGGCAGAGCCGCAACAGCAGGGGGGGACATGGCAAAGGGAGGGGCCTGGACCACAGTGCCAGTTGGGGTGCGCTGAGTGCAGGCCGCAGCGCTTGGATTGGATATGCTTGATCTGGTACAAGCCCCCACCAATGCAGATTCCCTAGAGTAGCTTGCAGAGGAAAGTGTCCATGTGGGTTTTTCATATCTCCAGTGAAGGTGATGCCCCAGCCTCTCTGGGCAGCTTGTTCCAGTGCTTTGCTTTCCCCAAAGTAAGCTCTTTCTCATGTTCAGATGGAACTTCTGTGTTTGTGCCGATTGCCCCAGGTCATCCCCTACCCAGTACTGATGCATGTGCTTATTCCTCCCCAAATGTAGGACTCTGCAGTTGCCCTGTTGAACCTCATCAGGTTCCTCTTCACCCCACTCTTCAGCATGTCCAGGTCTCACTGAATGGCAGCACCACCTTCTGGTCTGTTAGCCACACCTCCCAGCTTTGTACCATCGGTGAACTTACTGAGGATCCCTTCATCCAGGCTGATGAAGTTGGTAAACAAGAATAGACCCAGTATTGATCCTTGTGGAACACCACTTGCTAGAGGCCTTCAGTTAGACTCTACAGTGCTGATCACAACTCTCTGCACATCACAACCCTCTGAGAACTGCTGGTCAGACAGTCCTCAATCTACCCTAATCTGCCAATCTTTTTAAAGGTTAGATGAAGATGATGAGTTTCTATCATACAAGACATCCATATTCCGCATTTCATAGCCCGGTTCCACAGTGCTCTGTACTTTTCTAGAACTAAAGATGTTTTATCATAAGACATCTAGCCCACTTTTCAGAAGGTAATAATGGAACCCTACGTACTGAGTATACAAAGAGGTAACCTCAAAAACATTACACAGAGTAGGAATCCCTTTAAAGTGAGACAAAAAAAAAAAAAAAGTACAGCGTGGGAACTGTAGGAGGCAGTTCCCACACTCCTCTCAAAACAAATCCCATTCCGAGCAAGTTATCTCTATAAGCAGAATTCACGATCTTTAAAAGAAGGCGAACATTCCCTGTAGATAATCATCTGAATTAGTGTTTGGTATACTAATCAAGAAGACAGGAGATCTTGATATGACACTAGCTTCAGTATATTCAAGCCCACATCCTGGAAAAATGCCTTACATGTAATTCTGTGAAGCTAGTTTGAGGAGAGCAGCCCTATTTTCAGCTGCTTTAGTAAGCAGGTCAAATAATTACACAATTGCAGTATTTGCTTCTTGAACTAGAAAGAGAGCATGAAGGAGCTGTCAGCAAAGATGCAGTCAGCCCTGGGTTCTAGTTCTTCCTTATTTCTGGCATTTGGTATTTCTTTGAAACTGTTTTTCATAGTCTGACATGACATGTATAAACTACCTAACAGTTATTCCTCAACTTCTCACAGGGGGCTCAAAGCACCAAGTTAGAGTAGCACCTCACACAGAATATTTCAGTACAAATTGTCAGAGATGGGAGGGGTAGAAAATACTATCTGACACTGAAAGTTTAGAACAAGTATTACGACACAAGTAGTACATCTTGTCACTTTATTCTTGACTCCTGGGATTAACAGCTATAACAGAGCCATAACAGATGTATTAGGACTCAGTAGCCTAGAAATTCTGCTCTATTTAACAATGATTTAATTTAATTTTATAAAATACTATAGATCAGCAGAAAATTCAAATCAGTATCTTAAAGATGAATTTCTACACAGTCACTGACCATACCCAATGGGCCACCCAGATCTCCTTCACTGTCACCTATGAATACATTCTCCAGAAGAGACAGAGTCATTGTACATATGAAAAGAGTGCCTGATCTCTTCTTCCGAAGAGCAGCCTTTAAAGTAACCCTTCTACCTAATCTCTCTCAAGCAATACAAATGGTTGATTTGTGAGGTGACAATTTTTCATATATACCACATCCAGGCCAGATGTCTTAGCTATTGTAAACCTCATCATGACTTAATAGGACAGTTAAAAATTCTATTCCTTTAACCAAATTCAGAGATCATTAGCACCAAACCTAAGGGAGAATGTAAAGTAAATTAAAAGTCATATCTCAAGCTCTGATATGTATAAAAACAAGCTTCTTCACAAGGCAGAGTAAAATATCTTCAGATAACCTGCTAAGTTTTATCTTGTAAACAAGAAATCTTGTTTTAGAAATATGTGCAGTATAAGAGACATTAAAGTATTGGGAAAAATTACTTTTACTTTCTATTTGTCAGGAGAAAGCTTTTTCTTGAACTGATAGTTTCCATATGTAATACAATGGAATCAGTGTATAATTATGAGATACTAATAGCATATAAGAGGACAACTATGTTTATTTTTTAATGTTATTTAAATTAGTTGAGTAATATAATCTTATTTTATGAAAGAAAGAAACCTACAGTTTTCTTCTACAGACAATTCTATAGGCAAAATCTCTTTCTTAGTTTCAGTATTAAGAACGAGATGGAATAATATTTAATGTCTGTATCGGTAAATCTGTGACCAATTACTTGTAATTTTCACTGTGTTTAAACCAGAATCTCAGTAACTCCTTTATTAACAGCTAGTAATATTATTCCCTTGTCTCTAAGTGGAACTCTGATACCAGAAAGTGACCATCTAAAGTGTTCTACAGTAAACTTTACAATTAATTATCTCGGAGGTCTGAGAAGACTTTTATTTAATCCAGCGTCTAAATTGACTTCCTCATGCTCTGTCCAGGTTTTTTCTCCATATCCTAATAGAGGAGAGCTTTCAGAGTTGTTTTCAAAGTGCTCTTCAGTTATGTTGGAGATAGCAATCTGCATTTGGCTCATATTCTCACCACTGTTTCTCATTCTCACAGACATCCTTAGCGGCTTTTTTTTTGTGTGTGTGTGTGTGTGTGTGTGTGTGTGTGTGTGTATGTGTGTGTGTGGAAAAAAGAGTAGCACATCTGGCATTAAACTTCTTGCATAAGGAAACTTTCACAAATAACAAAACATTTACGCAGAATTTTTTTTTTCACATATCTAGTAGGATTGAAATAGAAAGTGTCTGAAAATAATATTTGACCTCAGTCAGCAACCAAGACAGTAAAGACACTAAACGCAGTAGAGAAACCTGAACTTTCTTTGCATCTATGTAACCTTGGCAAATATTTTCACCATTCTTGTGTTGTTTTTTTTTTAATTCTTGCTTCCTAAAAGTTTCTTCCTTCTTTCCACTTTCTTTCCAAACCCAGTGCTGAAGATGTGACTTACTACATGCAGATCACTACAAAAGTAATGCCTCCTGTTTATGTTTGTGGAAAGTAAAAGACAGACAGAGAGCACAATGACACTATTTATTTGAGAAAATTCTCAACTACTAAACACTAATTTTCAACTTTCACCCCAATTAGCTATGCAATGTCATCAGCAATGAACAAGAGCCTGCATGCTTTGCTTGTAAAAGTTTGCACCAGTGGAGATGACCCACTCTTGCTGTCACCACTGCTGCAATATACCACTCACTGCAAGCAACAATGAATTTTTTTTCTTCATGGAGGAATTCAGTCACACACCTTTGCTTCATACGCACTTCTGTGTCAGATGACATTTTGTCAGACTGCCCCTCCGCTGATATCTGCCACAACATATAGTGTGATAGGTGAAAATGTGAAAATTCAACCTCTACTGCCATACTGCCAATATCCACCTCTGAAAGTGTGTGTCAACATTACTTTTGGAGCAGCCCTCATACTTTGAGTACTTTCTGACCTACAAAACAGGATTTGCTGTATGTGTTTAACTGTTCAGAACCAGAGAGAGCATAATTTTCACAGACAAAAGTGATTACTAGACCTTAACCTATTTTTTAATGTGGAAGAATACCCTTCCTGTTTGCTTCTTTAGTAAGAGTACCTTTAAAATAAGTGTATCCTGAGCTAAAATGTCACAAACACAAGTTCATGACATTATCGCTCATGGATGTCAATATCCACTAATCAAACTTAAAGAAATCCAAAACTACTTCATAAACTCCTGCTGGGAGAAAAAAGAAAAAAAAAAAGAGCATTTATTTATTTATTTATCTTTAAGTATAATTATGTAAAATTCTACATCAGTGAATACATTTTGTACTGTCATCAATAACTTCATGTTTGACAAGAAGAAAGTGAAGTCTATGCTTTATAAAATTTTCCACTTTTTTATTGCTTTTATTCCACTGTAGACTCAAGTCACCAACATGGTTTGTTATGTAAGCAGTGGTCTTCCTTATGTGTAATTAATCATGTATGTTAGTATATACATATGTGTGCTACCATTAGAACAAATTGTAGATTTGGTATCACAAGATAGCCAGCAAAATAGGTGTGTCTCTCTACAGAGTGTGATAGATTCAATTATCAGAAAACGTATGAATGAAATAAAAGTATTGCACTCTAATCAGATTTAAAATAATTATATGTGGGTTTTTAAGTTTAAGCTATCCATCATAATAATCTTGTACTGTAAGGACCTCAGCTGCCCTGAATTTGGTATTCCATAAATACAATTTGTTCAGTCATTATACAATGCTAGTAATCATTTTGGCATTGATGGTACATTTACATGCAGTGTTAGGGAATAAGATGTTTTTGAAGAAAAAAAATCCAAAATTTATTTAGTTGGAAATACAGAGACATACATACATCAGTTTTTTTCCTGGATTTGAAAATGGCATGTGATGGAGACTGTGATGTGAACTGATCTGAGAGACAAGGAAGAACAGGCCAAGAAGCCATCTGTCAGTGGCCTTCATTAAACATTTCTGTTATTAATGAAGGCTCTACCTGGAAAGATAGCTGCATTACTAAAATGCAGTCTTTCCATTGTGCATCACCTCTGTGTGTATCAGTAGAGCTGTAGGCTAAAATTACTGATATTTAGCTGTAAAATTTGTCACTGGAAAATTATAGACAGATCATTCCAACCTGTGTGACTTCTAATCTGATAAGCACTTCAATGCACACAAAAACAACAGCAATTACAGCTCAGTCTGAAAACAACCAATGGAAAGAGTGACTAACTTTAAGTAGCAAACTTTAGGAAAGGACATAATCATGTAAGCCACCGTTGCTTGAGTGATGGGGGAAAGAAGGAGATTGAAGTAATTGAAGTGACTGAAGCCACTCTCTTCAACTCTGTGCTGCTTTGGTATCTGTTTTGTAATTTTACCACTTGATTTTTGTCTTAATGATGCTCATTTAAGATAAGCCATATGCCAGTAGTTGTCTAATTCTTCCAGTCTACTGACAAGGGAAATAAACACTTTCCTTCTCCATAAAAGTCAAACCAGATTCACTCAGATATTTTGTTTCTATCACATAGTCTGGTCTGTCTTCTGAAATGGTTGTAACACATCAATCCATCTAAAAAAGAGCAGTTTGAGAGAGGCAAAGCATGCTGCTGTGCTCTTTAATCTGTCAAGGCATATTTTCCTTTGCTTTTGAGATGTTCCAGTATCCTCTCTCTAAACTGTCAAAGGCAATTTTTTTTGTATCCCTCTGTAGCATTCATTCTAATTAATCTTTAAAATATAATTGTCCAGGAGAATTGTCAGTTGTGAAGGACATATCTTATCTGTCTTATTTTGTTGCTCATGCCATGAGTATATGGTGTCTGAAGTTACTTCACACTTTCCAGACAGGGAGAGCACATTTCAATGGTTGGAACAGGTAAAAGAAAGTTTAGACTAAAGCTAGATTCATGTGCCTTCATTTTGTTTCACTGCCGCAGGATTTCACTGGTAACTCTGGTAGCATGCATAGGATCAGACAGACAGAAAGGTCTGTTATGACAACATCCCAAGCTCCTAATATAAGTTTTAAGCAAAGTGGTTTTATTACTTCTGGGAGATGAGTTTTGTCACAGGAATAAAAACAAAAACAAAAAAAAATAAAAATCAAAATTGTCTTTAGTGAAGAAGCATTTCTATCTCTTATTTGACTTGTGCTGAAAGATCTGCAAAAAATGTTCTGTTAACTGCATGTGTTTGGGGTTTCCACAATGACATTTAACACTAAGTGCATTTTTTTTTTTTTTTGTCAAATCTTCCACGGAAAGTCAGGCTGTCAGGCAAAACTACTAGAATGTGTTCCTTACTCTGGGCCTGAACCAATATGACTCCTTTTTGTTGGGTCATTTTGTTGATTTACGAAAGTAATTTCTGTTTCTGAATTCTATCTTTCTTAAAAGCTGAGCACAGAGTTGTCAGTGACACTCTGGTTTCTGTATATAAATGACTCAAAATACACATTTTATGCAGTGCGCCTGTCAAATAAAGGATGCAATTACTCAAACTTTCATTTTAATGTATGATCAGGTTAAATAAACACACCGTAGTGAATAATTAATTTAAAAGCTTATGAAAGTAATTAATATGATCTAATACCAATAATTAGTGGTCAGTCTTGTTTCCCTGATAGAAAACACACAAAACTAACAGTCATGACCTTGAATTATTTATAATCTATGGCACTGACTCTCAAAGAGGCACAGTGTAAAACAGAGGCCAAAATAATGAGCTGTGCTGCAGCTGGAGAAAGCAGTCAGTAGCAGAAATTAGGAGGTAATTATCCAGTGGCAGAGATGAAGGAAAGGCAGAATCGGTGGGACTTGGCTAAAAGCAGTCAGAAACATTAATACTGAATTTCTTATGGGTTTTTTTGCTAACTCCATGTGGACCTTGAGACCAGATCCCATATTACCCTCTACAGTGCTGTCTGGTAGCCTCTTTTTACATTAGAAATAATGGGCTGCTCACCTACAGGCCTTACTCGTATGAAATAAGGAAGAGTGACTGAATTTCTTGCAGCTGTTACTTGGGACGTTTTCCCCTGTAATGGACCTACACTGTTGAAATATTTCTGTAACTCAGGTTTAAGTCCAGCTCCATTTAGGAGAAATGACACTTGTTGCCAATTTCTGTGCAGCAGGTCATTTTCATTGGTCATTCTCTACTCACTAGAGCTGCCTCAAAAGAGGTACACTGGTAACACCATTAGTGTTTAAACAAAGAAAAATTTCAGTTAACAGTGTACATTAACATCCTGTAAATAAGTTTAATATCAATGAGTATCCTTCAGAAATGTTCCTCATTTACAAAATAAAGGAATAATTTTAGTAATAATGTGTCATCGGCCATCATTCCAGGGAGTATCCAGTCACAAGTAACGATACATCATGATTTCTGTTGCCATTCCAAGTCATTGTAATGGAAAGAACAAGAGAAAGACTGTAATCCCTGTGGGAGGTCTGCTATTATTGGCCTCTGTTTTCCTTTTTCATTTCCAGCTATGGATTCTTCTGAAATAGAGGAGCAAAGAGATTCAACATCTTTGTTGGTTACACAGGTTTAATGCTTTCTCATTCTGATCTTGGATATCTTTCTTATTTTAGAAACACTGACTTTAATAAAATGGCTAGCAAGTAATTCAACTCCCTACAGAACAAATTCACAAAATGTGAATTTTTAAGTTTAAAATATCACATGGAAACTTATGACAAAATCCTAAATCAAGCAGTTATTTTTTCATGTGAGGCATAAACACCTTAGATTTTATTTCACATGAAGTACATGAAAAATCTCATCCCTACCCAAGAGCAAACACTGAAAAAGAGTTTCTCATGTACAGAAATTCACGGATGAAAAAAAAAAAAAGTAGCTGAGAACATTCCTTCTGCTCATCTACTTTGCTCTAGATTCTCAAATTTTTGGATGAAAAAGCAAGATATGTGTGAATATGTATGTTTAAAGAAAAATAGAAGATGGCACTCCAAGAATTTAAATACATTCATTCAGTACATTAATGCTGTAAATTTGCACAGATGGTATAAACGAATAATACATTTGGATGCATACTGCTACTCATCCTTGGCTTGTATATATAGAAGTGAGATAGTGCCAATAAACAATTTTGAAAATAAGGAACACAATGTTGCCTAGAAATGATTCTTTTCTTTGAAAAGATGAGTAATATTCCAAGATGAAAACAATTAGTATTGGACTTGTATCATATTTTTTACAATAGTTTCAAAAGAGCTGGAAAACCAAGAGATATACTACAATAAGCTTATAAAAAACAAAAACATGAAAGGAAAATTAGTGAAGAGTTTGAAAGATGAGTGTCTAAATTTGGTTTCTGAGTCTACAGTAAAGCAGCTTTATATTAGATCTGATTTTCCATAGGGCTGAGATTCCAGTATCTTCTATTAAAGTAAGTATTTTTGAAAAAGTGTGATGACCTACTTAAGTCTTTTCACCTGGATTTTAGTTCATAATGCTAAGATACCACGCTCATTATTCTTTGGGAAAGAAGCAAAATCACTCTGCAAACATTAAAAGATCACTAAGAAAGAAATTACAAAGGTAAAAGACCAAGACATTATTCAAAAATACAAAGTATCTGATAAACCTGGGATGTCAGCCTCTATATCATTACCTTTATCTATCAAGTGCTGTTATGTCTCACAATTGATTATTATAGAATACCAGGCGGTAGGATCAGACCTAAATCTAAGAAGATATCATGGAATCACAGAATATCATGGGTTGGAAGGAATCCCAAGGATCAAGTTCCACCCCCCCGACCCCAGGTAGAGTTGCCAGCTGCTAGACCCTGTCCCATCCTGCCTCATCTTCAACAACTCCAATGACAGGGCATCCACAACTCTCCAGGCATCCTGTTCCAGTATCTCACCACTCTCTCAGTAAAAAACTTCCCCCTGACTTCTGTTCTAAATCTTCCATACTTTAGTTTAAAACCACTCCCCCTTGTCCTTGATATTTAATCACACATAGGTAAAATTAACCATCCAAACTTTCTCTGCTCTATTAGCCACTTCTACACGTGCATTTCTAAACAGCCAGTTAGCAGTAAACATCTGGAAATCACTTCTGTGTTAACAAGTGTTCTTCATCTTGAATGCTAAGAGTACACTTTAGAAAGCCAGCAGAAGTAGTCCCTACTTGACTGTTTCCTGTGTTTATATGCACAGTGATAGAATGAGCTCAGCTTAAATTTAATTGAATGTAGCTCATTGCACTGTCATGCTCTTGATATGTTCTGTGGAGGGACTCCTCTACAAAAAGTTGCTATTTCAACGAACTTTTACATTTCATGATTCGAACATTTATGTTTTAAAATAACAACACAATATATATTTATTTTACTTGACTCTTGTTTTTAAGTGTTACACAATACATTGTGAAAGGCTTGACTCAGCATCTTTAATGGTCATCTGGTTGTTGTACAATGGCACTAAATAGTCACAAGAAGAAAAAGAAAAACACTTTCTCACGGAAGAATGGCAGAGAACAGACACTGGTATTCCAGAAACTGTGACTACATGATTTTTCCTGTCAGAGGCCTTCCTAGAAGTATGACAAGGAGTCACCCGTGATGTGTATGAGTGCTTTACCGATTTCTTATACCACTTAAAGTTTGCATCTGTGTTATCTAATGCAACCTCTTTTGCTATACCAACAAAAATAGATTTATATTTTTTTATTATTATTTTGTAAGGATTTTTCTATTCTATTGAAGAGACAGTTGAAGTTCTTCACTGATCCTTTTTCCTTTGATCTAATTATGGAAATTCTAGAGGGAACTTTTTCATTTCAAAGATACATGCTGAGTTTTTCAAACATCCTCACAACAAAAGGAATGTGTAAACTTCTGAACTGAAGGAACTGTAAGGGTGAAGTTATCACAAATCACAAAAAAAAAAAAAAAAAAAAAAAAAAAAAAAAAAAAAAAGCAGGATGCAGAGCTAAAAAAAGGCAGTCATAACTAAATATTTATGTTTACGTATTATATATACATTTTTGAATGGCAAGAGGAAAATATTTTTTCCATAGTAATGTTTCATTATTGTTTTTAAAAATCCATAACGTTTCATACAGCCTGTTTCCAAGACTGTCTGTCTGTCTACATTTTGCTGACTTTAAGGAGCTGTGCACTTAGCATACACTAGCAAATCAGCTAACAGTATGATTATTAACACAGGTATATCTCTCTACACAAAGAAGCAACAATTTATTCAGATAAAAATACAGTAAGTTGTGAGAACAAGCATATTGTAACTGCAAGGACATTTTCACCTGCTTATATACCATCATTATGGAAGGAAAGTAAAATCAGTGACATTTTGTATCAGAAAAGGACATGAACAAGGTTACTTATCATGACCTATCTCTAAAAGGACAGTGACCTAAATCAGCTGCTAGATAAATAACTATTGATTTTGGACAACAGTTTGGCAAGGAAAGCCTTTATAAAATTTAATCTTATTTGACTGAAGTTGTGTATAGCCAAAAGTGATCAACATTTTGTCAGAAGTTTGGGATTGTTGCTGTGTTTCTTTACTGAGGCAAATCTCTTCCACTATGTATTATCTCCACACTAAGCTTCCTGGAGTGTTACCGTCAAAATAATCTTGTCATATACTAGCAGATAATGATATAGCCTCAGTTATTGAAACTCTCGTCACTGTCCAGTTGAACATTAAGCATTAAGTGCCTAGGATACAGCAGCTGGTATAAAACATTACAGATTGTCCTTTCAGTAATACCAGCTACTGTAAACAACTTGTACCAACATCCCATTCTCTACAAAAAAGATAACAGCATATCATATTTAGAAGAGGTCAGTAGTCCAAGCCAGTTTGTTAGCATTATCACCTAAAGCTCCAGTCTTCCTTTAATGACTTCCAGTGTCTGAAACAATGGAACTTGATGGAAAAAGTGTGATATTTCCCTCTGTAAGATACAGGCATTTCCATGGGGAACTGAAAAGTGTCCTTCCCAGGCATGAAGATGCTAACTTCTACTCAAAACTCATTTCTCCGGCATTTATTTTTCAGCTTCTAATATATCATGCAGCAAATATGAATACATCACTGAAATGAACCTAAATTAAAATGCTTCTTGTGCATCTGCAACTGGGCAGGAGGTGTGGAAATGAGCATGTGGCAGATGCTACTTATGCTGCTTAATGCATTATTGGAAGGAGTTCAAATACTGTGATGATAGGGAATAGTAGTAAAGTGCAACATAGGAAGGATCAAAAGCTATGAAAAAGAAGTTGTGCTTCAGGTTTTCTGTTTTTGTTTTTTTTTTCCGTTTCCTCACAGAAATGTTTTGATAGGTTTAATAATTTCAGTTTCTCTATTAACCTTAGAAGAAATAAATGTGTTAGCATCTCAAGACTTTCTCTTTTATATATGTATATATTATTTTTCTGACCTTCTCTAAACACAAAACTTTGAATGCCTTGCCTTTGTTTCTCTATCTCTCTCTCTCTCTTTCTCTCTCTCTCTCTCTTTTTTCCCCCCCTTTTTATGTCTAGGTTTGTGGAAATTTTTTCCCTTAATGTGGTGTTTAATTGAGCTATTTTACTGCTTCCTCCAATATGTTTATGGCTTGTTCTGATATGTAGATAGATTAATAGAACTGAGGACCCAAGCTGGCCTCCAGGTCACTTATCTAATCTGACTTCCTGTATATCATGAGTCACAAAGGTTATGTCTACATCTTACATCCTAGCATGATGAAGAGATGCCTGAGCTAACTCGAGAACCATGAATATTTTTGTCACATCATTATGACATTCCTCTCAGGATGATTAGGCCTGTTGGAACACTATACATAACATAGCTATACCATGGCTGCATACAAACTAATATTTCTGCATGAGATCCCAAGGACACCTCAACTCAGCATATTTCAGCATGAGGCTGTTTGACATATGTTGACATTCCCTCAGTTTCACTTCGTTTCTGATGCTTGAGTCAAGCTAATGATAATTCTAGACTTATTTATGTTTCCTTTAAAAGTTCATCTTTGCACACAATAATTGTGTGCTTTGTAATATAATATTAGCTACAAGAGAAAAATTGAGATAAGAAAGCCTATCTTAAACATTCAGATAGAAAAGTCATGACATATAGGAAGTCAAAGTGATAAACAGAACATACAATTATTCCCACTGTTTTTAAATCTTTATATGGCAATATGCATAGTCTTCAAAAAGGTCTAGAGACATGCAAAACTCCACAGAGGAGCTGACCTCTCTGCCCCTTCAGGATCCTATTCCTCATTTGGGTGTTTGAAATAAAATGGAGAATGCTCCCTGTGAAGGGAATGTAGAATGCTCCTTAAGTTAACCTTAGGGTGGTTTGGGGTGACTTCTTGGGAAACAGAAGAGTCCTAATTTAACAATTACGGCATATATTCCCAAATCGCTCTTCTCGGTTTTTCCATTCCTGAGCAGTATTGAGCAGCATTAGGAAAATCTGTCAGCAGTGAGACCTACCTTTCCTTACAGTCCCTATAGAATTTATTCAAATGCCTGGTACATGTGCAAATGTGTTTGGTAAAGGTGGTTAATTCCAAAAGCTCAGGCTAACAGTAAGAAAACATGATAATAGTCAGGCTTTAATAGCCTTATTCTGTATTAAATACTGACTATACAATAATCACATAAACAAAATGGGCATTGTTATGAGAAACAAAGCTAGAAAACTATATCTAATTTTAAAGCTCTGATTGGTTATTTCCCCACCATAATTATTCTTGGTATCTTGCATTATTTTGTCCTTAGTGAAGTGACTTTTTCTTGCTACTTCACAAATAAGGAGTAAATATATGGTGGATTAAAAACATATGGTTCATGTTTCAAGAGAGACACTTCACCTTCTATGCACAACCTACCACAGTGGAAGTTAGCTTTTATTATGCAGATGCACAAATGTGCTATTGTTTTATTTTGACCTACACTTCTCTTACCATACTCTTGAGTTCACAATCATCTATAACTTTCACACTGAAAAGTAACAGTATGAATGTAAGAAGTCACTTGACTTTTCAGCCAATTCCACTTAAGGCAATATCCATCTTCTCAATTGGTAACCTTACCATGCAGGGTAATAAAAGGGATTTATGAGCCACCAAGCAGTTGCGACTGCATGTGAGAATCCACAAATGAATCATGAGCATGAGTCAAGAATAATTGGAGTTTTAGACTGGTTTTAAATACAGCAGTTCCTCTTTGGCTTTTTATTCATAACAAATGTATGTGATCACCAAACAGAAAATAAATTTGTTTTCAAAAAAATAAACAAAAATCTCTGTGAATTAGGAATAGTAATGACAGAAGCAACTGTGGAACTGACATCTATATTCTTCGTTGCTCCTACTGCATCTAATATCCCATTTGTTTTCTGGCTGTTGTTCAGTAACTACAGGCTTTGTCAGCTAAAATTATATGCTAAATAGCTGTTCTCCTTCTGATGAACTATCGGCCTAATAATACTTTTGTCTGGATTCCCAACACACTTGTCTGTGGTTCTGTATCAAGATAAAGAGAAGTCCTTCTGCTCCTTTTGAGATACATACTGGGGCAACTCAGCCTTCACCCTGAAATGAAACCATATAATTGATTGAAAGTTTCATAAATTGATAAATTTTAAACAAAATATATTTTGTGACAGAATATGATTTAAATAGTATGTTCGGCTTCTTTATTTGCTTTAATATTGTTCCAGATTTCATTATTTTCCAACTGGAGTTAGTAAAGTTCTCTTGTTTGTTGTTTGTATTTTTTTTTAAAAGAGGGTATTTGACACTTAAGTGTATGAGTAAACAGGAGAAAATATACTAACACTAAATCATATTTTCCTTGTGAGATCATAAAAGAATTAAAGCTATTTTGCTTAACTGAGGGCCATTGACACAGAGTAGTAAAAACAGGGAAAGTACGTGACTTTTACTATCTTTTTCATCATAATCATCTTAGTTTTCACTTTTTTTAGTTTAGATTTAGCATCAAACCTCAGGGCAAAAGTGTGCAGTTTGATTTGATTGCTTTATTTGGTTGCTTTTTTTTCTAGAAGTTGCAACATAACACAAAAATTTATATTTCCTTACTTACACTTACTCAATTTTAAACACTGCCTGTCCTTCTGAGCCTTGCTATAAGAGGAATATTCAGCCCTGGTGCAAGTGAATGCAATAATACAGACAACTATAATTCTTCTTGTTTATTTCAACTGGGGTCTCACTTCCTCTGCCCTAAACCAGACTATAGTAGGCTGTCAACATCTTTTGTTACTGTGCTCCAGTTTTGTAAGCTATTACTACCTAGGCTGTACTTAGGAACAAAACCTGAATATGAATCAGTCTCCTTCTACTCTTCTTATATTCTCTGCTGGATAATGCAGGGGGCTTGGTTACCTAAAGAGGCAAGACACAAAATAAATTTTTAAAAAGCAAAGATTGTGTGGATATTCAAAGTGCTTTGGTTTGTGTCATCTAGAGCACAACGCTTTAAGTCCAAAAGATGAACATGTATCTCCTCTTGGATATGCATGTGTACTCAGTGAAAGGACAACTATGTTTTATACTAGCTGGATTTGGTCACAAGTGTTCAGTTTCACCATGTGTTTTTTTAGTTTACTGCAATTAATTAGATTTTTTTTTTCATTGTTAACTGTACTTATTCTGACTTCTGATGTATACTCATAATTGGTGACATTTTCTATAAATATTTATTTTGTTAATATAAAATCTCACATTCTGCAAGATACTACAGAGTATGAAGTGAAAATAAAGAGATGACCCATTTCAAACAAACCAAGAAAAGTCAAGGCAGTAGATATTTAGTGCCTCAGTCCATCTGCCATTTGAAGACAGAGAATCTGTTTCTTGTCAATACGCAATGGGAAGCAAAGCAGGATGTAAGAGCTGCTGTAGTATGGAGGAAAAGGGCACACCAGACATCATTCATGTCAAGTCCATTGTTTGATCCATGCTTCTTTATCCTTTACACCTTTACATATCCATACCATTTAGGTTTTTTCTACATGATCATGACATCCAGCTTTAAGCATAGTCAGTTTTCAAGCATTTTTAGGTTACATCTTGAACATGTCACTAATTATCTTATAAGTCTATTCACAACTAACAACAATAATGATGTTTTTAAGAACTTCAGTTAGTGTGCAAACACATTTTAGAAAGCTGTTAGTCAACACAGTATCCATAAAGAAACACAAAAGAAAAATATTCCATAAATAAAGTATTCCATAGCTTTTTAAAGAGGTTTTCCTGAAAAGTTTCTGACTAAATTTTCCTGAAACAACTTCATTGTTCCTAGTTCTTGCATTATGCATTACATTATTTCTAAACCTTTATCTCAGGAATCACTTGAGATCTCAGTGTCACAGGAGACCTCTAAGATTATGGTTTAAAGATGTTCTGATTTGTCACAAAATACATAGTAGGAAAGGAATTATTTAGTGACAGTTTCAGTGTTTCAGGTGACATAAGAACATACAACATGCCTCAGTAGGAAATTTATGGGTTTGGCAAACATCCAGTTTCCATACATTTTTGGGCTACTGGAACATGATATTTCTTGACATAAGAGATATTAAAAATAGTTAGAGAGAATATTTTAAATGCATATAAGCTTTCTATTTTTTAGGTTATTTCTTAGCTAGGAAAATGAGGAAAAAAAAAATTAAGAAATGCAAAGCTGGACAAAACAAGCCTAGAAGAGTCAACTGTTGAGCAGTAAAGTTGGGATTTTAATCTTTCAAAAGTTCATGGAGAAGACAACAATATTGGTGGCACAATTTTGTCCATTTATATCTGTAGTGTTTTTCATGTTACTAGCCTTGAGGCATCCTTTATTTTTATAACCCTCTCATGTAACAAGATATACAAATACTCCGATTGTAAGTGCTGGTGCAGCATTCCTGCAAAGCTGGAGTTTTATTCTGTCCTTTCAGTGTATAGTAGGGAGAACTAAGTTTCTCTGTGCATTTTATGCAATCACTGCCTCGTTCTCATCAGCACATTAAGACATGCAACACAAGATGGAATTCTCACCTTCCACTACAGGATAGAGTAAACCTAAAACTAGATTACTTATGTTTGAAAGGACCAAGACCCAAAAATCTTGTTTGTCTCCAATTTTCAGCAATCTTTCTGCTTGTCATTACCTCTGCATGCTTCCATACCACTGCACACTCAACAAAACTGTCACAGTATAGTACGTAATGGCGAGTATAATCGCATTCAGATGAGAGAGAGAGCTTAAAATGGAGGCAGGAAGTATGAGAAAAAAGTATCCTTAGATCCAGGCCTCTGAACAGTGACCTTTGCAACATACCCAGGAGATCGGAACATATAGGTCAGTTTGTTTAGGTAATCATTCAGTGTTATAGCAAACACTTGCACAGCTGAATCAAGGTTACATTAACTTTCTCAAGAAGGTACTCAAGTTTAGTTTATGTGCTTGTCCAAACATTGTTCAAAGGAAATGTTCTTGGCTTAGAAGTCCTCTCATTGACCAGAAGGGTGCACTGTCTACATAAAATTAATTGTTTCAGAATTTGAGTCTATGAAGACATGTACCATGTACCATGAGTAAAGTCTAGCTAAGTATTTCAGTTTTTAAATAATGGCATAAGAAAGACATCTTTTGGCTGTCTATTGTAACAGAAAATACCCTCATGTGGAAAGCATTTTTACACCCTATTCATCAAATAGAAAAGCCTCCACTGACGCAGTACAATTGCTAACAGAAAGATGTTAAGAACCTCACACAAGAAATCTGACTGTAAAAGTTTATGGTACTGCTGAAACTCCTGTTGATGTCATGTTGGCAACTAGATGACTTCCTCAGCATCTGGTGCTACTACACTTGGTCAGGTCAGTGGTGACTGGATACCAACATGCTAAAAAAAAAAGCACTACTTATGGCTTGCTCCAGGGACCCAAGTCAAGAAGCTTTAGGATAAGAGATTTTAGAATTAACAACCTAGAATTATATATATATAAAATACTGACTGCAGGCAATGTCCTGCAGCTAAGTATGAAAGGAAATAAAGGAAATAGAAACATTTAATGCAGAAAGCCCATAGCTTCAAAAGTGAGAAAGGAGAAATTTCATGACAAACAGTCCAAAAAACCTTTTTCACATGATAGGTGACAAGATTAATGATTAAGCAGCAAATATTCTGTAACTATATCAGCAAAATGATTTTGCAGTCCTAAGAAACTATACCTACTCCAATTTTTTTTTAATTTATATGTTAGTTCCAACTGATATTCTGTGTAAAGTTACCATCCATTTTCCTCCAAAAAATATTTATCTTAATTTTAACACAGATGTTCAAACTACAGTTTCTAGTAACGAACTAAACACGAAAAGCAAATTCACCTAGAAATAGTAAAACTCTACCTTATGCTATGGATATTTTAACAAAACATCTGCCACTGCAAAGATCCATTTTTAAACGATTCAAGAACATGCCATGAGCATCAGGAACTTGCCAACTATTATTCTGGGAAATTACGTGGTTTGTTGACTGCTCCAATAGCAGTCAGCTGAACTGCTGGCTAAAATGGCTTCCAGAACTACAGTTCATACTTAAACTCCTTCTGTAAGCAATAACTAAAGTCTTACAAAAATAAAAACCTTTCTAACCATTCAACATAAAAAAGATACTTTGTCTTCTGTTAGTACAACTAATTTATATGACACTTGTCCAACTCTTTCTAACATAGTCTCTTCCATTTGGCATTAAACTGTGTCCTGTTAACTCTGTGGTAAGAATTATATAATAGAGTCATATTTGAGGTACAAAACCCTGCAAAATAAAGATATCTTATGTATATTTTAAAGTGTATCAGTGGTACTTAGAAGCTGCTTCATTAGCTAAAATTTTATCTGATATCATGAGATGGGGGTAAGTTGATGACTAAATACATGTTTTGTTAATTTGGCACATAAATCTAATGAGCAGATATTATTAAGCAGAGTACTAACATCATTACTAAGACCTGAGATCTGAGCATTTTGAGCAGATCTATATTTTATAGTGTTTGTGACATAGCATGGATCCTGGCTCTTTAGAATCTTAACTTTTCGAAATTGTAGCCTGCTGTAGGGAGCCTGCTTTGGCAGGGGGGTTGGACTAAATGATCTCTAGGGGCCCCTTCCAACCCCTTCAATTCTGTGATTTTAGTTAAAGATAGAATACTGGTATTTGGATGGGTTATCAGCTGGTCATAGCAGAGAGGTTGGGGCAGCCTGTATTCCCTACACATTAGCTCTATCCTACATGAATGTCATTCTGATCTCATCTTCTCCCTCATATATGCCTAAGTCAAATGCACTCAGAAACAACATTCATGATTTACAAAATATGGGCATCCCCATGTAGACTGAGACTTGACACAGGTGAGAACGTGACTGAAGTTTACACCAAATTAATTATAGAACAAAATGGATAATGTACTTTTGAATTTGATTCTGTTTCTTATGTCTTCCAGCAATAATTGAAAAATTTTGTACCACCCCAAGTACTGCAAACAAACATGAAATTGCCTTTCATATCTGAAAGCTGGTCATTTTTATGGATGTAACATGTGGAAGAGTAGATGATATTCAGATTTTAAACATTGGAATATAAATTTAGATAAATTAAGCGGTATATGAGATATCCCACAAAGCCAATCTAGAATTTCAAATTATTTTCCAATTACATATATCATTTCATTCTAGAATGTGAAACAGAATCACATGGGATAGGTCAACAGTCAAACTATTGTTTCTTAAGAAAGATCAATACCTTGTCATCCAATGCAAATATTAAAGGAAGTAGCTGAATGCTCTTCATAAATTATTTCAATACCTTTCTGTTTAAATCTTTTTCATCTCTTCAGCGCTTCACTTGTGAAATCCAGACTCTTTGGACCTTGGTTTCCTCTTCTGTCTTCTTTTAAAACTCTATCTGATTACAGAGTAACAGCTATTTCCAGTATAAATAGACGCAGCTATATCTTTCTGCAAACAAGATTGTAAAGCATCTCTTATTACAGAAAATCAGCTTTGTCTTGAATGCTCCCATTACTATAAATAGATTCTTGAGTGAAACAAATAGAAAAACTCATAGAAACTACCTAAATTATTGTTTTGAATCAATATCTTCATTATTAAGCTCATATGCAAGATTTTTTGTTATATCACTTCTGTATCTGACACTGAGAAAAAAAAAAAAAAAGAAGAAGAAGAAAAAAAGAAAGAATTTATGTCCTTATTAAACTCTCTGTATGACTGAAGATGTAATGTTATTATATCACTGAAGGAAGCCATGTGGCTCACTCTTCCTTTTAATTTCATCCAAACTGATTTGGAACAAACAAAAAAGCTTGTAATAAGCCACTCTTAAACCACTCTTAAGTTCACTAGGGTTTGAACTGATGCAGATTAGAGCAGAAATCCAGAGACAGCTCACTCAACTTTTCTTAGAAAGTGATCTCTAAGAGCTATGTAAGTGTCCTCTGCAAGATCTCTTTTCCATTCAGGCGATATTGGCATAAAATGTAACTACATGAAGTGCAAGAAGATAGAAATCTCAGGTCTGCTTAACGTAATAACAAAATAGATGTCTGTCAGCAATATGTTTTGCATTATATTGGACAGAACATTAAACCAGAAAAACAACATAAATCACTATATAACATAAGAAGCATTGTAACAGTGCTATAATTTACATCTGTTTTTCACAGTGCTTGATTTCAGTCCTTCTAGTCTTCATTTTCTCTTCTCTGTGGTTCACGTCCTACTTGGGAAACACCTTGCTAATTGTAATATCAGTTCAGCAGTTAACCCCAGAGAGCAGCAAGATACCTAGATTCACAAGATGTCAACACTGAGGTGATCTAGAAGAGAAAAGAACAAATGTCTAGATGTAGTTAAGAAAGATCAATCTATTTATTTTCTCTCTAAGCAATGGTGAGAAAATAAGGAAAGTAATGAGGAAAGAAACATGAGAGTGCCATGGAGTGGGAAGAAAATGTGAATTTTTCTAAGCTTCCATGTAAGAACTGCACCCATAATTCAAGGATATTAAGTTAGATCAATTCATCAAGAGAATCACAAACAGCAATCCTAACAAAAAAATCTAAACAGATTAAAAGAAGGGAAAGGTCTTTCAAAGAGAGTATTTCTAGCAGTTTCTATCCCCTCTTCCTCCATGTTTTCTGTTTTTATCCATAATAGATTAGCGCTTACAGATGGAAATGCAGCTGAATTACAAAACGGGAGTTCTCTGACAAGTAATATGGTCTTCAGTTTGTTTTGGAGTTAGGCATGTAGCAGAAAAAAAAAAAAAATCCAGTAATGAGGGGATTAAATATCTAAAGTACTTATTCATTCGCAGTTTAGTTAGACAAAAGTCAGTTCCAGTAAGGGTCAATAAAGATATTATTCTTTTCTAACACTCTCCAGAATATACTCTGAATCTATATTTGAATTATTGTTAGTGATTCTTGTAGCAACTGGAAATCAACATTTCCCTACACATTGTTAGTTTCCCTCTGACATGTAGCTTTTCACCCCTATCTTTAACATACAGCTAAATTTAAAACTGTCTTTTTTTTTTTTAATCTAACAGTGTAGCTCAATGTTACAACAAAACTCATCGAACCACAAACTGCTGTCAAAAGAAGCAATCTTGCTTCCTCTTCTGTTCCACCAGCTGTTTATATCTGCTCCCACATTCTCTTTGCACTAGGCTGTCCTTCCTTCCTTCCTTCCTTCCTTCCTTCCTTCCTTCCTTCCTTCCTTCCTTCCTTCCTTCCTTCCTTCCTTCCTTCCTTCCTTCCTTCCTTCCTTCCTTCCTTCCTTCCTTCCTTCCTTCCTTCCTTCCTTCCTTCCTTCCTTCCTTCCTTCCTTCCTTCCTTCCTTCCTTCTCTCCCTTTCTTTCTTCTCACCCTTTTTCTTTCTTTCTTTCTTTCCTTTCTTTCTTTCTTTTTCTTTCTTTCTTTCTTTCTTTCTTTCTTTCTTTCTTTCTTTCTTTCTTTCTTTCTTTCTTTCTTTCTTTCTTTCTTTCTTTCTTCTCTTTCTTTCTCTTTCTTCTTTCTTTTTTCTTTCTTTCTTTCTTCTTTCTCTTTCTTCTTCTTTCTTTCTTTCTTCTTTTCTTTTCTTTCTTTCTTTCTTTCTCTTTCTTTCTTTCTTTCTTTCTCTCTCTCTCTCTTCTCTCTCTCTTTCTCTTTCTCTCTCTCTCTCTCTCTTTCCTTTCTCTCCTTCTCTTTCTTTCTCTCTTTTCTTTCTCTCTTCTTCTCTCTCTCTCTCTCTCTCTCTCTCTCTCTTCTCTCTTTCTCTTCTTTCCCTCTGTCCTCTCTCTTCATTTCTTCCTCTTGTCCTTCTTTCTTTTTCTTCTTTATTTCCTTAGATCCTCCTTCCTTCTTTTTATCTTGCTCTTTCACTCTTCTTTCTTTCAGCTTCAAGTACCTTAGCAGGGATGGGATGGGAGTAAAGCCAGTTCCAGAGGAGGTGTAGGACCTCTTTGGGAGTCCTGACCTGACTCCCCACTGCACTAAACAGTCTCGTGCAGCGAGTCTGATCGTCATTGCCGGCAGAGGGAGCGCACAGCATTGCTTCTGTGAAGCCCTCTGGTGAAACTCCCCTTCGGATGTTCAAACGGCGGGGTGGGAGTGACACACAGCAAGAACAGGACAGCATGTGAGAGTCGTTTCCCATCTATCACAACATCAAAAAATGAGATTTAAAAACAAGCAATAGCTTAAACTGCGTAACAGCTTTCCCTGTTTCCTTGTAACAGGTTTCATACTCATCAATTAGAATAATCAAAGTTTATTTAACCATTTGGTCCGAATTCAAATATAGGATACGCTGTAAACACACATGAAAATCACTTCAAAAGAACACGGAGGTAACAGAGTAACAAATCCAGTAAAGCCAAAAGTAGCCTTGCTAACTCTAACGCTTCCATAAAAAGCAAGCAAATTTATGTAAGAAGATATGTACAGGCTAACATGAATAACGCAACATGCATTCAAAAGTCAGGAAAGCCAAATATTAAGGTTTAACTTCCTCAATTTAACTCTTCACATTGTATCCTGTAGGTTTTATGGTAGACCATAAATAACAAAATGATACATTAAGGTTTCCATTTAATAAGGAAACCTGGAATAGAAAATAACACGTGTACATCTTGGCCAAGTAAACACTGTGGAAACAGTCTTAAATTTTAATGTTTCCTGAGTCTGGATTGAGGATGTTTTAGACCCACATCTGGATCAAATGATGTGACTTGAGGTCCTTCTCAGATTAAGAAATTATGGCGTAAGAGATTGTTTTTATGGCTAGTACAACTCAGCTGTTACAGTTTAGGGTTTTCTTTTCCTCAAATTCTGTAAAATTTGGCAATATTAGATTGAAAAAAACAGCAATTATAAATTTCCCCCTCCAAAATAATTTCATTTGGAAAAGTTGCAATACGCTGGTAAATGGGAGAAGGTCAAGAAAAAACCATTCATATGCTCAAAGAAATTATGCTTTCTGAGATACTCATTTTTAAGCAACAGTGCAGTAAATGGCAGCTCCTAATGATCTTGCTTGCACAAAATTACAGCAGAACTACTATGTCACTTGCTCATCGCAATGTTCTTGATTTACTCAAGCATAGGTGAGATTAAAATATGGCTCTGATTACACTTAAGATATTGATCATACTTTCCAAGAAGCTAATTTTTTACTATAGCATCTACTCTGCCTTTGTGGTAGTCATGGCAGAAAACTCTCATGATAAACTCTAGATAGCTCTGTATTTGTATAAAATAGCATTATTTTTCTAGGGATTAAAAGGAGTCTCGGGAATGTGCACCTCTTATTTGGTTTAGAGCTGTAACTTTGAGAGCATCTGCAGTCAAATTTAAAGAAAGGTGCACAGAGGTGTAAGTACAGTTGAGTAATTGGAGCATATTTTTGAGACTCATGATAACATAGGATAAATTACGATGTATCTGGCGTACAGCAAGTATGCTGCAACATATTCTATACAGGTAACAGTCTTCAACAGCTGCAGAATCCCTGAAAAACAATCATTTTTAAGTTATGAGACACACAGAATAGGTGCTGTTACAGTGATGCCCTCAGATGTTATCAGACTCACCTTTGCACATCATATTTTCCACAGAGAGGGGGACTGAATAGGATTAGGAGGAAACGTATCTTTCAGCTTCCCAATACTTTCACACCTGGATACCAGATGGCCTCCAGGGGCCTAGTGGGTGTTTAAAGTTACACCAGCTTATATCACAAAGTCCAGTACATCATACAGGCAGTCAAGTGTACATCTTCAGCCATTCGAGCTGCCAGAGTTTTTTGCTGCTTTTGTTCTAAGACACTAGACTCTAAATAAGAGGCTGATTCCACAGAATCTGCAAGTCTTTTTCCACTAGAATACTGTGGCTTGATTCCTGGTGGTCCCATTTCTGTTTTGTGTCCTTAATTTGAGATGCTTACTCTAATATTCAGTCATTCAGATTTTTGTTGAGACATTTTTTTATGTATGCCCAATGACATTTCCATGGTTACAGGTCCCATATTTTAAAACACAGGTTCTACCCTTCCTGATGCAGAACCGAAGATTATCAGGTAATTTCTGTTGCCTGGTGGCCTGCAAGTTTGGAGATGTCAATTCTTCTTCCTCTGAAATTCTTGAAATGAGATTCTGGCCACTCCGTTTCTTAAAGGAATCTGCTTGGTGTAGCTGTGGATGTCAAGGGCTGTACAAAGCTCTTGGAGTTTTTAATTGATTTTTGGAAAGAACATCTGTAAGTATTCAGTAAAATTACATATTTATTTGACGTATTCCATCATTCCTCTGTGAGAGCCCAAAAGACCTAGGGATATTTCTAGAACAAGGATGGGAGTTGCCCAGAGGAGTCATTCTGAAAGAATCGTCAAGCACAAGCACCTTCTCTAGGCCAACTATTTTCACTTCAAAGATATGGTCTGCTGAAAACAGGAGTCATACACAGCAGAGCACTCAGCATTGTCCAGCTCACATTTGACCAGCAAAAATCCTTGCTAAATTCTTCCTATACAAGAACACAGATTAGTTCCTTTGGTTGTTCTCTGTGTACACTTACACAAGCAGCACAAAGGTCTTGACTCGCTCCTCAGAAAAGGTTATGGAGACCTCTGGGAAACTGCTACCTTTGAAGTAAAACTCAGGAACATCTCCTGTTTTCTTTCTCTCCTTATTCATTTCTGTTCTAATCAGATATTCTTAGTGATTACTTCCCTCTCTTATTACCTCAAAAACTGAAAGGCCCTTGGACGACCTGTCAGCTTGTTGTCCTTTTTCATTTTCAAGCCAACGTGTCATTCTGATATAAACCAAAAGTCCATCGTCATTTCATATAAATTCACTCTGGAGACAGCAAACATTTTCAGGTGGTTCTATTTCTTAATTGTCAAACTGTACAAAATAGATTTGTAGTTATGCCTGTCAGAGCATTGTAACATAATGGATAAGCTCTACTCATATATGTTAAAATTTCCCAAGGGTACCTTTGGCAGATCTCAAGTACCAAGATTTTGTGGTGTTTTGGCAAGGAAAATACTTGTCTGCTATATGCTTTGTGCTTTGTACATATACTTTTATTTTCCTATATATTCTGGCTGCGAATAGACTTCACTTACAGTCCTTGGATTTGGGCACCTATATAGGGCAGTGCCCAGAAGGAAATGCTGCTGAAAGAGACGTCCAAGGCATTTGGAGATAGCTCTACACCACAATGCCCAGAGGGCTGTTGTAGGGACACCCTTGCATATGGGACATGCTTGGCCGATCTCAACTGTCTCCCACATGCCCACTAGGAGGAACTGAAAACACAATTTTCCAGGATCTTTCAGTTTTCTGGATCCTGTTTATAATGGTGCTTACTCCCTCACTCACCCAGAGCTACACAAGGCTGCTCTAGTCCTAACCCCATAGATGCCCTGGTCTCCCCACACTGAAGGAGCCATATGGGACTGTGCCATCACATATAATTATGTATGTTTCTTGTCCTCTCCTCTTTTCAATGTCTTTGTTGTGTTTCTCATGGAGGGAACAGAGCTGGCCAGAGCACTTGCACTCTGCAGGAGTTTTCCATCTTGGGCTAGAAGGTCATTGAGCACATTAGGTAGTTCTCATACTTCATTTCTGTGCACTCCCAGGCCTTCTCACTCACTAGTCAGTCCAACAGGGAGCACAAGTGCAGACATGCATCTATACTTGGTATCACTTTCCAGATATCTCTGTGAGCTGAGGCAGATGAAGGTGACTTCCCTTTCAGTGTCTGAGCCAACCTCATCCATCATATGTAACATAACCCCCTGCACAACTCCATAGGAGGGTCCCCTAAAGTTCACTGCAGCTTTCCCCCTCCAGGAAAAAATGATTAACTGTCAACTTCCCTGCGATCCAGTTCAAATCAATCTTTTAGCTAATTTGGAAATACTCAGGCAACCCCTGCAATGCTATAAACATTTCACTTGCTCTCCTCTCAGTAAATAATGGCTATAGCTACAATTAGAGAACAAGTGGGCTAAAACATAACATTTTCTTAAAAAGTTATGGAGAAGGAAAAAAACACAGTTTCTGTTAGTCAGAAAGAGCAACAGGGTAAAACTACATCAAGGAACTTCAGGTTATGTTATGAGTGCTTTTTCAGACAAAGGACACTTCCCAGAGGGTGTTCCCTAGTGCCTCCAGCATCAGCTTGGAAGAGCAAAGACACCTGCCCAGGACATACACAGGCACCATCTGCAGTGGCTGGTGCCACTCTTCTTCCTTCAGCATTGCTTTCTCTGGTTGGAAGGCAGTCTCTACAAGGAGCAACCAACTGATCTTTTGATACTGAATCTTGTTTGTCAGGTGTCCATAGTATAAAGCATTCTGTTTTTATGGGGTCTTTTCCTCTTATTTTTGATATATATTTATAATGTTTCTCTGCAGTTTTCCAACAGCAGAGGGATTAATAAGGGTAAAATACATATGGTCAACTTCATTTCAACATAGGTATGCCCAACACTTTCAGCAAATTAGCTGTGGTTTGAATGGCTATCTAGTTAATCAGCATGGCCTGATTTACTTCGATTCTTCTGGTGGGTTAAGTTGATTCAGGATAAATGTGTAGGAAGATTTGTATTTTATTCCTCTCTGAAAATTAATTGAGAATCACTAATACGTAGTTGACATAGTTTTCTGTACAGTACTAATAAGTTTGCATTCTTTGTAAAGCTTTCTGAACAGGCTTGAAAAGTTTAAATTCTCTTGTTCAGCAAAACAGCAAATGGAAGGCAGAAGGAAAGGGAGTATTTTAAATACACAATTGCTTCAGGGCTCCCCAGTGCCAGAGTTTTGGAATCGTATTCTGCCTTATGATCTCCCTCTCCAATAAAAATTTGCGAGAGTTCAAAACTCCAATCTTTTTAAAAACTATGTCCCTGTTGCAACATTTTGTGTAATGAAAAGTTAATAATAAAGGAAAACAAAAAAACAAACAAAAACAAAAAAAAAAAAACAAACAAACAAATAAAAAAAAAACAAACCAGGAACATTAAAACATTACAGAACAGTGTCTTGCAAGAGAAGCTCTCAGTTCCAATAGCCAGTATTTGGTGGTCTCCAGGTAGGATGCAAATAATGCAAACAAACATGAAATAGTCAGTAAATTAAAATTATGCTTGCAGTGATAAAATAATCTTTGCTTCAGATAGGTATTTATTAATGCTTTTGGAGTTGGCCTTAGTCCATATATTTGAAGTTAATTTAGTACAGTGGAGTGGAAGAAGGACATGCAGCTGTGGACAGAAAGGGAAAAAGGAAAGTGTTCAATTGTTGCAGCCACATCTCTGGAGTAAGGCACTGAATTTCAGTAGTCAGGGAAGTGGGCAGGGACTAAAACATTACAAAAGTCTTTCCCTAGGGCCAATCCAGAAAATCTTCAGCAATACTGTCACAGATGCAATTCACAACTAGAAAAAGTAGGGCTGGTAAGAGCCACACACTGTGGCTAGGGGGGAAAGTGTTCTTCATTATCAGTTTTTACCTGTCTTGGATGTTCATGACATTCTCGATTATTTCACAACACTGTTTCAATCACACTGTTACAGCACCCCAGAAAATTCAGCACTGTCAAGAGGAGTGAGATGAAGTAGGAATTTTCCATTCCTGTGATCACAAAGGAACTGGGATCAGGTACAGCAACAGGTTTAAAATCTTCAGACACCTAATATTTTACTATACCTAGCAAAGGGTTGGCATATCCATTAAAACTACAATTTTTTGATGGGAGGTTTTGTCCCTTCCCTTTTATACTGAACCAAAAAGTGATAAATCTCTTACAGGTTTGCTTTGGCTGAGATACTAACATGGGAAGTTTCATCAGGTTTTATGCAATGAACATATGAAAACAAAAAACTATGGCAGTTCCAAGTTTTCATCACAAAAATAAATAAATAAATAAATAAAAAGCTTTTACAGCTAAGCAAAATATTTAATGTAAAATAATGTATTTGGTTGTTCTGGACATACTGTGAATATCCATAACATAACTGCCTCTGCCATAATTCCTTCTCAAATTGCTACTTTGACCAAAACAAAACAAAATATTTTGCCTCTAAAGTTCTTCCTGTAAAAAGGACTCTTAGAGTCATATCATGCCTATATTTTACAAGAGAAATCCCTAGAGAAAATGAGAGGATATTTCAAAAGCACTTTATTTCAACAGAGTTGGCTCATCATAAGCAATTGTCTCAAGCACAATTATTTGAGTTATCTGAAATCCAGAACTTTAGTAAACAGGACAAATTGATATAGCAAAGCTTATATTAAAGTTACTTGTTTGTAGAATTATAGCCTATTTCTAAACCCGGCATATCATGAAAATGCTGATTACCCAAGAGAACTGTGTCATTAACCTGAATTTTTTCTGCATTCACATTTTCATTTCTTTATGCCAAAGTCCTGAATCTGAATCTAACTAAACATGTGGGGATGCCTGCTGAGGAACAGATTGGTGCTTTTTAACTCCTACTTAGAACCACAGAGTTTATTTCTGGACAGTGACCCAGAGCAGCAAGAAACAAAATCATCATTCACTTTTCAGTCTGTACACTCACACTGGCCTAAAGAACAAAGACACACATAGTGTTGTGTTTGCTGGTCTTGGTAGATGAGCAAGAAAGAGCAGAAGCAGAATCCACAACAAATAGGAAGGGTATCATTTAGCTTTCTCAGAGTAGGTTCTGGCAAACTAATTGTATATGTGATAGCAGGAACATGCATTCATTTCAGGAAAGGGTTATTCCTCAGATTTATGAGTTAGAACTCTGTAGCTGTTGACCAGAGCCTTGCTGGAGAAGTTGCATGTGGAGCCAAAACTGCTCTTCAGTACGGCTCTGATGATCCCTACCCTTTAGGAAGCATGGAGAAGGACACCAGTGCATCTCCTCAGCTTTCTTTCTGTGCCACAGATTGCTAATCAGCTTCATTAATCACCCTGCAGAAGTGAAGTCACTCGCATACACATTTCTTCCATGAGCAGCCGTGAGGTGAGTAAATGCAGATTATCTTTTCTAATCTGCCATGTCAAATTTGTAATATACATATCACGGTGTGCTCAGTGCAGTAGTTGAAGCTACCTACATGACCTCAAGACAAGGTCAGAAAGACATAAATAGTAAGGCAGTGCTTTTCATAGGAAGGCAGATTGTTTTTGTTTCATGTTCAAAGTGGTATGGAACATCAGATGATTCATGAGAACATCTTGATAAAGTTGGTGATCATAAATGAATACATGATGGTGAAAGCAATTTTTTTGCAGGTGGTCTATTGTCTGATATATTCCCATGGTGTTTTGTTTTTTTTCTATATCTATATAAAAAAACTGCATATTAATAGAATTTTGGAAAATGAAGTGATTCTAATGCTATTGTTCCTTGATATTATTTTTGAAAATATAAATCGTTAAAAATGAAGTTCTATTTATAAATATCTTATGATACATACTATTAAAATAATTATGTGCATTTTACAGTAACATAGTCTTAATGAAAAAATTGTCATTATAAAATCACATGCAGTATAAAATGGTGTATGTGGTAATTACTTATTTAAAGGATGAACAAACATGCTATCTCATAGGTAGGCACTTAAAAGATGTCCTTCCAACACCATTAGGAATTTCTAGTCATAACATGATCTTTGTTTGAAAACTTATTATTAAGGAAATCTCATATTTTTTTATTATATTTATTCAGTGCCACTGAACACAGACACAGTAGCAGGAGATGTTAAATATGAATTAATTATACATTAATTACATAATTATATTTCCTATAATTAAGTGCAGAAGTTTTTTCAACTTTTCCAACCAAAAAATTGCCCTAGCCTTCTGAAAACAGTCAGGGATTTTTTCCACCACACTATCGCTTGACTACTAAGGAGTGAAGAGTGACTTAGTATGCTGGAAAATATCATGTTAACATTTTTAACAATTGTAATTTTACTGATTACTGTGAATATTTTCATTGTCAATATGAACATAATCATGAAACCGCAGATATTCAGCTATTCCTATGGCCTTTAAATCTTTCAGACAGATCTTTCAAGTTGTCAGAATTTCACAGTTATTATCCAGTAATTTCTTTCACAGATGATTTACAACATAGAACTACTGCTGTTGAGGACTGTACCAAGATTTGATAACAGACCTCCTTATATGTTGTTCCATCATTAAAATCACCATTAACACTTTTCTGTTCTCAAATTTTTGCACATTCAGGCATGTTAGCTTGCCTGTGGATCTATAACTCTAATTAAGAGATACCACTTGGAAGTCCTTAACACAAATGAAATCTAAAAGAACAACCGAAATTTTCACCAGTTGCAAGCTGTCACCTTTGGAATTTCATGGCTCAGAGCTAATGGCCTTCACTCTCCAACAGAATGAAACCTTCAACAGATGTAAAATAAACTATTCCTGTTTTCCAAGCAGTGACCCAAAGAAATTGGCCTGAACTATTTCCAAACATAAGGCTACCTTACAACTTCTTGCAGAAGAGGCACATTTGTGAAGGGTCTTTTTACTTGGGTTGATTTGGAAATGTCTTTCAAAATTTATTTTTCCAAAGCAGAAAATTATATTTTTATTAAAAAAAAAAAAAAAAGTGCAGTTCAATTATGACTTTGCAAATTGTTTTTGAAAGGATTTGGAAGGCAGCAAAACAAAGGCTTCCAGCACTGATCTTGGAGAGCTATGGAGACCTCCAGTCTCATAGCAAAGTGCTCAAGACCTCTCAGTCAGTCCCATTGCAGGAGAGCCTTCTGAGCCTTGTCTGATTCCATGGAGCTCCGTTTTCCAGGCTTCCTGGTTCTACAACAAGGCACCAAGATAGAAAAAATGGACCAGTACTTACATTTAATTTTGGCAAAAAAATCAAATCAAATCTCAATTTCAGAGATAAGAACTTAGAAGACTGTTCTGTAACTTGAGATAAAGTCTTTACTGTTTCTCAATTCAGATCCAATTTTAATTAGCACTGGAAGGAGTGATTTTGTCTTATTTAACAAACATGTTGAGCAACCCCTGAATTTTATTCCTACTTCAGTCTTTCATTCATAGACCTAACTGTACTCAAAGTGTTATTTGCTTTTGTACTATACTTGTTGAAGAAAAAATAAATCTGTATGTTTTTCTTAAAAAAAAAAAATTAAATTAAATTAAATACAGGAACGAGTATCTATTTTTGTTGATATGAAGCTAGAAACCAAATCTGCACATAGCAGATGTGTGCAGGATACATTCAGTTAGTTTTGATGGATACTGGGAATGAGTACTTGCTTTCAGAAAATTTTAGTCATGATCAATGAACATCAGAAGTTTCTTACATGAATACAAGAAACCTAGATGAAGAACCCTAGTTCATGATATGAAAACAGAGATGGCAGAAATAATAGACTGCTACTGAAACATAGTTGTAGGACTTAGAGAAATAGGCAGATAGAAGGGTGAAGGTCCCAAGCTGTACACTGGTGATGAGAGAAACTGTGAAGAACTAATATAAATAAAATAAAATTTAGCTAAGTCAGAAAATCAGTCTCCGATAAAGAACAATAGTGGAAATTTATTGGGATTAACTTTGGAAATGTCTGCAATTCCTCTGAATATGGATATAAACATAAATCTTGGAAATGTTATTTGAAAAATACTCTTACAAATTTAAATGATTATGGGAAACTATTACATTGGACTGGATGTGGAATCTACTAATAACATAGTGCCCAGTTACTCCTGGATGGGATACAGTATGTCCAGGGCTGTCACCTGACAATCAGCTGAACCCATAAGAGATGAGACTCTTCTAGTCTCTGATTTGGTGAGTAGTCAGGGGCATCATAAAACAGTCAGCCATTGAAAACAAGTGATTATGAGGTCCTTTTCTTAAAACTAAATGGTAGGTCAAATAAAAAAAGGTATGCAATGAAGACCCTCAATTTCAGATTAATGAACTGAGAAATTCTGAAAGCTAATTAGTGAAGACAAAAGGAACTATATAGAAGACCTGAAACGTTTTTAAAACAAAAGAAAATTATTATTATTCCTTGTTGGCATCACACACAGTAGTTTGCACTTACGGGAAGTAGTGTTCAGATACAATCTTGTAAATAATGACCTGAAAAAGAATATCTGCTTATGTTGAAGAATGAGGGAGTTGGCAAAGCTAAACTGCTCTCGTTCATCTTTGAGAGGTCCTGGAGAATGGGAGAAAATCCTGAAGGATAGCCAGAGTCACCCAGGTCTTCAAAAAGGGCAAAAAGAAAGATCTGGGGAACTACAGGCCAGTCAACCTCAACTCCATCCCTGGAAAGGTGATGGAACAGCTTGTGCTAGATATTTTCTCCAGGCAATTGGAAGAGAAAAGAGTTATCAGGAGTAGTTAGGATGGATTCACCAGGGGGAAGCCATGCTCAACCAATCTGGTATGATGTATGATATCATTACTGACAGGGTGGATGGGGGAGAGTTGTGGATTTAGTCTGCCTTGGCTTCAGCAAGCCACTTGACACTGAGAACTGGCTGACTGGTAGAGTTCAGAGGGTTGTGACTGGAGCCACAGAGTCCAGTTGGAGGTCTGTACTTAGCAGTGTTCCTCAGGGGTCAGTGCTGGGTCCAGTCTTGTTCAGCATCTTCATCAATGACCTTGATGAGGGGATAGAGTCCACCCTCAGCAAGTTTACTGATGAAACAAAGCTGGGAGTAATGGCAGACATGCTGGAAGGCTGTGCTACCATTCAGTGAGACCTCGACAGGCTGCCAATGAGCCAACAGTGTGCCCTGGTGGCCAAAAGGGACAATGGTATCCTGGGATACATTAAAATTAGTGTGGCCAGCAGGTCAAGGGAGGTGATCCTTACCCTCTACTCTGCCCTGGTGAGGCCTCACCTGAAGTATTGTGTCCAGCACTGGGCACCCTGGTACAGAAAAGACAGGGATGTCCTGTAGAAAGTCCAACAGAGGGCTATAAAGATGATAAAGGGTGTGGAACACTTTCCTCATGAGGAAAGGCTGAGAGACCTGGGTCTGCTCAGCCTTGAAAAAAGACTCAAATTGGATTTGATCCACATCTATAAATGTCTAAGGAGCAGGAGGCAAAGGGACAAGGCTGGACTTCTCTCAGCAGTGTGTGGCAATAGGATGAGGGGAAAATGCCACAAACTGAGGCATAGGAAGTTCTGCACAAATGTGCATGGGTTCTTCACAGAAAGGGTGACAAAGCACTGGCACAGGCTGCCCAGATAGGTTGTGGAGTCTTCTCTGGAGACATTCAAGACCTGTCTTCAGTACCTACCAGTGCAACCTCATCTAGGGAGCTGCTTTGGCAGGGGGTTAGACTGACGATCTCTAGAGGTCCCTTCCAGCCCCTACAATTCTGTGATTCTGTGATTCTGTGAAAAAGATCAAAAATCTGAAGTTATCAAGATAAAAAAAATATGAAAAGTATACAAACTACTGCATAGAAGACAAATTAAAGGACATTCTCCAGCCACATTTTTTGAAAAAGAAATATAAACAGTGGAGTAAAACTGCATTGATTATATGATATCTCCAAGTACTAAACAGACAATTCCCATCAGTTTCCAGAAAAAGTTTTGATGTTGAATACCAGAAGGAAATGCATGTCCACAATGGAAGATTGAGAATGAAAAAGAATGACATCTAAGACAGATTCAAATAAGCTCATTGATATTAGCATCTTATTTAAGACAATGGCATAATTCATTTCACAGAATACTGAAAATGAGATAAAATAAATGTTTTGATTAAAAAAGCTGCTGAGTCAAGATCTTTCTCCAGTCCTCCAGGCATTAACTCTTTCCACAATATGGAATATTTTGAGGTGCATCTTTTTTTTGTATGAGCAATTTTGAAAGCGATGATACGACTTCACCAGACAGGGTTCCCTGATCACAAGATTATGAGGTATTGTGGTTTGGAGCTGAAGGATAGTACTAGTCCCTCATTTACTCTTTTATGGTCAGATGCTTCAGAACAAATTAGTTTTCATTTTGGGACTCAATAGAATTTGTAGGGTGAAAAACATTTTGAACAGTGAGTGTTGGTAAGGTGTTATGTGTTAAAGAAAGCTTTTTTTTTAATGTGTTCTTACTGGTTTCTACATCCTGCTGTCAGCTAAAGATGTCTATCTATGTAGTTCTGACCATATTTTGACATCTATATTTTACTTAAAATGAAAACATCTATGTGAAGCCTTTAGATTAGATGAGATTGTGTATTTATAAAATTGACTCATAAACCTGTAATCTTTACATGGCAATGGGCATTTGAATGCACAGCTCTGATTGCTGTTGAGTAGAATTGAGCGGTAAAGGCCTAAGATTGGTGCTAAAAAGACACATATACAATGACTGGAACAAGTTACAATATAAGCCAATAAAAGAAAATTAAAAAACAAACTGTGAGCAAAAATCTTGATAAAATTATAGTCAAATCAAAGGTAGTTCTTCTGTGCTTTGCTTTTCCATTTTAACCTGATTAGGCAGGGGGGTTGGACTTGATGACCTCCTCTTGAGGTCCCTTCCAACCCCTATGATTCTATGATTCTATGAACTAATTTAGAAACCTTTGGAGGACAAAGTCTTCCCACAGGTGTTTTGGTTCTTCTTGGAGCATGCTGCTGGCAAAGAACACTTGAGAAGTGTTCTTTAATAATTATAGGTTACTAAATATCCGGACAAATTCATTATATTGTGTCATGAAGGTGACAATTTTACTAGTTTTCATCATTGCATTTATAGCTGAATTGGAGAAGTACTTCAGAGTTATCCATCCAGGGAACAGTGCCAGTCAGTTAAAGAAAAATAATACAGGTGCAACTTAGAAAATGAGAGAATTCAGAAATGATATCATGAAATAATTAGAATTTCTATTTAACCTCAGTTTACTTGTATCAAATTTGAAAGAACATCCATCTCCTTAAGTAGTTAAATGAATACTCATACAAAATTATATGCGCTGCTACCTCAACTTGAAAAAAAAAAAAAGTTTAGTTTTCTACTTTGAAGTATTCCAGTTTGTCTTATGTCTGGAACCCAGTGGGATGAATTAATAGTATCAAATCTCTTTGAAAATCCAAACTGTACATGATGTACCAGATATGATGTTTCTGTAGAAGTAGTCCAAATGCCTACTTTGTCAGTATTCATTGGAGCAGCAGCTTCCAACTTTTCATTTGAACCAGTAGGATTTAACAAGTCATGCATTACCAAAAGCTACTTACAAGTAGTTCATTATATCATTCTTAAGACATCTATCTGATAGAGTGTGGAGAGGTATTGCAATCACTGGACAGGATGGTTTCACAAATATCTCACTGGCAATCATGCACATTTATACACACTTATAGCTTCTAGACTAGTTGTCCATCCATCTGTTGGTTAGAATAGGATGGCTAGAAACATGCAGCATTTCCTTCCTTTCAGATAGCAGTCTCCCTGAACTAGATAAGAAGTTCTGCTTTTTGTCAAAGAATAAGCTGGGTTCTGAATTCTCTTCTGATATCTGAAATCTAGTAGTAACTCTGATAAAGCAAATGTCAAGGACAGTAGAAAAAACTAAGTACTGTGACTAGTCTGTAAAAATTTGTCACTTCCATCAAACACCTTGTTGGCAGCAGACAACAAACCCCTCTCTCTTGTCTCCCACTTGAATTCTGTGGTGTCTGCTATGAGCAATTGTTGGGAAGGCAATTCAGAAGTGAGATTAGATTTGTTTCTTTACCTGCTTAAAGCAGTAACTGGAAAACTTAAACTGCAAGGAGTTGAACTTGCTACTGATTAGAGACTATTTGTTCTGTTCTGCTTAGTATCCATGATGGCAGCAAGCTAATTCCTCTCTACATTAATTTAGCTGAAGAGTTCTCCTATGATTATGAAATCCAAGGAACGTTTTCACAACACAGTTGTCAGATTTCATTTAATGTAGCTCTTTCCTAATAAATAAATAAATAAATAAAAGATCGCTCTCTTTTTTCTTTTTTCTTTTTTCTTTTTTTTAATTTTCAGCTAGCTGGACACCAGTTATTTCAAAAGTACTTGCACTCTTGTAAATCATCTTCTGCCATTTCTGTTGTTGTTCTTAGGAGCATCATGAGCTCATAAATCAATGGATTTTTCACATTTTTAGGATTATCTCTTGAAAATCTTTATAACCCTAAAGATGGCTCCCACAAGAGTGTTTACTACATTTCATTTCATCATAAAACGTCTTATGGGATAGTCTGCCACACATTTAGATCACATGGCCAACCACTTCAAATGTGCATTAGAGAGATCTCTGATACATTTTCTGTTACTAGAATCTCAGTGTCTGCTGCCTGCTGCCACCAGAGAATTTTCATGGTCTTTGAGGCAACTTAAAGAGAAGTGAGAGTTTCTTAATGTGGCTGTGTGACAACATACTGGACACGTTACAACATTGTCTTGCAGAACACCAGTTTTGTTCTCAGTTTGATTTCTCTTCTCTCTACTGTCTCATCCAAAGTGTTCTGAAACTATTACAGCCTTTGATAATCTGTGGTTTATTTCATCACATGGGCATCCATTTGTATTTCTGAGTGCATGACTTCATCCACTGGAGACAGCAAATGCCTAATGGTGATGTTAGCAAGCATCAGCAGGAGTTGGTTGATAACAGGTTTTATTTTTTAAATGAAGAATAAAAGCAAACTTATCTCAAGCTGTATGGACATTACAGCTAAAAACACTTCTTTTTTTTTTTTTTCTCAAGAGTGTGTTAGGATCGCCTGGATTGTTCTTATGTGGAAGGAAGGAATCAGAAAAGGAGGAACCTAATGCTGAGCTCGTGAAAGAACATTGTTAGTAAAACAAGAAATATTTCGAGAGATAGAGGACTCCATGGAAGATCCTGGGTTGAAAAGAAGCACTGGAAATGGAGGCTAGTTGAAGACAAACACAAATATATTTTCCAATTTTGGGGAAGAGACAGGGTAAATAGAAGACAATCCATAACACTGTAAGAAAGGTAAGATAAAGGAAAGTGTTTAAGATGATAAATTTATTTTCTCAAATGTTACGACTTAGATCAATGAGATTCTTATTGCTGATGGACATCTTGCAAACTAAAGAGCTTTTAATTGTCCTTGCAATTAAGGGTGATGGTTTCTACTAAATTCTGTGCTTCAGCCATAGTTTATGTAAGTAATTTACGTTACTCAACCTGCAATGATACACTTGGCTTCATTGATTGTGGTCTGTTTCTTATTTGTCTGGCAATACAGTGTAAGATTTCAATGATTCAGATTTCCTTTAATTTTGCAACAAAAAGCTTTTGCAAATTTTACATTAGACATCTCATATTTAATCACTTGTTTGTGGTCTTAACATGTACTGTTCTCAAGCAGGTGTATCTAGACATTTACCTCCGCACTCTGAGAATAAATAAGAGCTCCCTGCTATAATGATACTATAGAAACTCCTTCATTATGTAAAGACTGACTTATGTTTGAATTTTTTTTATGTAGCTTCTAAATTTTTAGTCTGGGCTGTTCCTGAGAAAAGATTTAATCCTTTAATTTTAATAAAAATTGGGATCCACATCTTTCTGCTTAGAACATTTTATTTTGAAAGACATGAAAGAGAAAGATATACTCACACAGCATTATATGGGAAAGAAAAATGTACATAAACTACTTGATAGTGCTTCCAGCAAACCTTGTATTACCTTTGTTTAGACAAAATAATACTAAAGATGATAAATCTCTTACCTGGAGGAGGAAAGTAGGAATTGGCTACTGTGGTGCTATAGCATGTTTTCATTTAGAGCACGAAATATATTTATTTTAGTCAACCTTAAATCAATTAGTATTTTTGCTGAGCTATCTAAATATTCATGCTGATAAAGAGAAACAGATTCAAGAATTTTGGTTGTGATTTCTATACACATTCAGACTGCAGAAATATCAGTATAAACTTTAGCATATGAAAACCAAATCATGCAGTCAAATTCCTTCAGTAGTCCATACTTTGACTGTTTATTTATGCCTATGGCTCCATTGTTATCATGTCCAGCTAGCATAATTAGAATTAAAAAATTAAAAATATATATATTTGAACTTTACAAATTAAAATGAAAGTAAAGTGTATGCTATTATCTCATCTTCCCTCTGTCATTCACGCATGCTCTCAAAATACAGTGCACTCAGTGTACACTTGCACTCAGCAAGTACTGAGGTTTTGAAAAAACTGAATGCTCAGTTTCTCTGCTGGGCTTGGAAATGAGATGATAGAATTCAGAGATCTCAAATGTAATTCCTATGCTCCAGGTTCCTTTGCACATACCTATTGGCGTATGACTTCTTATTGATGACCAAGGGAGAGAAGTAAGTTACTGAAAGATGTAGCAGAGACATGAAGAATACATGTTTTTCTTCCTTGGATACAAAGAACTCTTCCTAGGGCCGCAGAAACTCATCCCCAGTAATCAACAGGATAGCTCAGAGGCATTTTATTTGACTGATGCTATGAGAAGTAACCCAGTGAGGCTTGAGAAGTCACGTTTTTGGTAACGAATATATTTTCGTTGTACTTCAGAAAAATCACTTACAAACCAGTTTTAGTTATATACATAATTTAACTACAGTATTTAGTCAGTCTGTGTTCAACTACAGTCTCTAAATACACAATAAAATAAAATAAAATAAAATAAAATAAAATAAAATAAAATAAAATAAAATAAAATAATAAAACTTTTTTGTATTTTTAAGAATGCAGAAGATATTTTGTGCAGAAAATCTAAAATTGTTGGTCAGGGGCTGCATCAGCTCTTTTTCTGTGGGTAAGTAAAGGTAGAAATTTCTGAATAGAGTTGAAAAAACTGTCTGTAAAGAAAATGCTGTTAAGCAAACTTTCTTAGTTACAAGCAAGCATACTCTTCACTGAAAAAAGAAAATCTCTTAGTTGATCTAATGATCATTTAATCAAAAAGATGGATCTAGGCCTTTTCACATTCTCTGATTATTGCAATAGTTTAAATAAAAGTTTTGTACTCCTTCAAATATCAAATCATGCTGCATTGGACAAAAAGAGAAAAGAAAAGAAAAGAAAAGAAAAGAAAAGAAAAGAAAAGAAAAGAAAAGAAAAGAAAAGAAAAGAAAAGAAAAGAAAAGAAAAGAAAAGAAAAGAAAAGAAAAGAAAAGAAAAGAAAAGAAAAGAAAAGAAAAGAAAAGAAAAGAAAAGAAAAGAAAAGAAAAGAAAAGAAAAGAAAAGAAAAGAAAAGAAAAGAAAGAAAAGAAAAGAAAAGAAAAGAAAAGAAAAGAAAAGAAAAGAAAAGAAAAGAAAAGAAAAGAAAAGAAAAGAAAAGAAAAGAAAAGAAAAGAAAAGAAAAGAAAAGAAAAGAAAAGAAAGGAAAAGAAAAGAAAAGAAAGTCCTCCTGACCACGAAAAAGCTTGCATGTATGCCTCCAAGCTGTAACTGTTTTGTATTCTTTTTCTTTGTCTCAGCACTGAGCCCCTAAAACTAGGTACCAAAAGAAAAACAGCTCTATTTTTTTTCTCCTATGAAGACATCACTACTAACAAAGATAAATATTGGAATCAGTGGTCATTGGCCTGAATCATTTTGATTGTCTGTTTAATCATATGTTAAATTCAAGTTGTTCCTGGAGTTTGACCGTGAGCTATTATCAATGTGTCCTGGGGTCTCAGCAAGAGTTCACTCAGTCAATTCCCTAAGCATCTCCAGCCAAACCAAATCAGTTCTAGAGCCCAGTGATCTAAAATCAGTTCATATTTTCTCTGATGTTACATTAGAACCACACCAAAAGGAACTTTACATTCCTGCACGTGAGCTGATAACGTAGAGGATCCTGGAATTTCAATAAGCACTGCAAAATGATGGTGATGAATGTAATCAGCTTTCGATCTGCTTAAATATAAAATGCAACAGATCTGTAGGCAGTGGAAAAGATTTCCCTCCCCTTTCCAAGGTCACTTTCAGTTGGTTTAGGATTAGCCATTGTGATAATTATTTTCCCATGAGGGAAACGAGGAAGGACCGCATTACTCATTCCATTATGCACTTTACCTTGACATGCTTTTTGCATTTGAAACTGTCCCAAAAATTTAAAATATGATAGTCTTGTTACATGGATGTTTTATTTTCAGAACAACATCACCAGGAACATTATAGTTTCAGGAAGAGCAATAAAAGTAAAAACACAGATTACATAATGTAGTTTAAGGAACCTGCAAAGAATTAGTTGGAGCTGTAAATATACTCGGATGAACTGTAATAATTTTGAATCTGGAGGAAATCACTGAGACTCAAATTTCATATGTACAGAACTATTTTTCTAACTTAAATTAGTAACACCACAGGAGTCAGTTAACAAAGAGAGGAGTAATTTTGTTTCTGTAGAGTTTATAGAGAAGAAGAGAAGAATTTCCTATCTGCATATTCCATCCTATTTCTTCTTAAGATGGATGTGAAAGCTGTCCCTCCAGCAGTGGTTATTTAGAATAACATCTGAATCTGCTTCCACCTCATGCCTGCTAATCTTCAGTAGTGGCAGCCAAGAATGTTGAAAACCAAATGGAAAGGACCATCAGTTCTCCCAAGCAGAACTGTGGGAATAGGAAACTACAGGAGCTTAATCCCGGAAAACTTAGTACCTCCAGTGCAGAGAACTTTGTGCAAAGACCAAAAGACAGAAGCACAACGCGGTCATAGAACTCCACTGGTCTTCTGTAGTTTTACTGCATCTGAATTTAGGGCTGTAGAAGGCTGTAATTTATCGCTGACTTACATATACCTTTAAATATAATACAAGACCAGAACTTCAATATGATTAATTGTGTCTAAACTCCTCTGAATGTGAAATCTTTGCTCATAGTTTGTCCTAGCTGAGAGGAAGTCATTGTAAAAAATTCAACTCTTAGTAATTAAGGATATTTTTATTCCTTTTCTATAACTGTTTAGGGAAGTTTTGTATTATACAGAATTTTCACTAGTGGCAACTTGTGGATGCTTTTTCCAAACTATATAATTTTTCAAGTTTTCTCTTCCTCTATAACACAAAATAGAAGCATTACATTTTATAAATCCTGTAACTGTTATGGCTTTTTCATCTAGGACCACAAAGAACCATTAGAAATGAATATAATAATATTATTAGAAATGAATATAAACTCTGAGTCCAACACGATAATTCAAAAATATTCTTTGCCTTATCCTTTGTCCAAGTTCGAAAGTAATGACTCAGTATTAAATCCTTGTTAAAATATATCATTTCAAATATACAAAAGAAATGACAAAAAATCAAAATATGTGGAATAGCTTCTTGTCAGAATGACACTCCCAGTGTTGGAATTGCTTTACAAAACTACAAAGACTAGAAGAGATAATTGCTCTTAATACACTAATATAATCTGGTCTGTTCTTTAGAGAGAAGCTGTGGAGTACTCCTGTGTTTCTACAATGCACCATTAATTTTTGTTTTATCCCATCTCCCTAACTTGGGCTAAGATACCTAACATCAGGCTTCACCATAGCTTTCAATATGGATTCTGCACCTTTCACAGACAAACTTAACCATAGCCAAATTGAAGGGAAAAGTTGGTGTCAACGGTTTACAGGCTGGACCGGCCTGGTTCTGTGACGATTCGTGCAGGGGACCCATGGACCCACGCCCCAGGAAAGGGGAAGGGGGAAACGGAAAAGGGAAAAGGGAGATGGGCCTAGAAACAAAAGAGCAGCAATGATCTGAGAAGGAAAGTTAATTTACTAAGTAAGATATTGGAAAGCAAAATAACACAATATTGCACAATATAATTGGATGTGGAGCTAATAAATCAAATAAAATGAGCAAGAGAGTGTCCGATAAACCAAAGGCCTCACGCTAATGCTGAAGGTGGATGGCAGCGAGCACCCACTGCTGAGTCGACCCCGAAGGAAAGAGAGTGTCCTGTGACTGCAGAGAGTTTTTATCTTTTTCCCTCTGAGTGGAAACATGTAAAAATGCAAAACATCACAAAGTCCGCTGGGGAATGTAGTTCTTCTTCTCTTCTGAGGCAGGTATACCCATAACTATTGATGATCCATGGAGCTGAAGCATTGACTCTTTAACTCTTAATGCACTACATGATGTTATGATGTGGAATTCCAATGCCAAAAATCATAAAACTGTGACAGTTGGCAAGAGTTTATCCTCAGTGAATAAGCAACAGGGTCCATCTTACAATCTTACAGATTTAAAAGATCAGAGGAAAGACCAAAGACACTCTTTTACCATGCAGTCTTTGAGTACCACCTACAGCACACTTATACTCAAAATCACCTCTTCAAAAGTTATTGCAAGACAAAGAAGATATGAGATTGATTTATTCCTTAGTCTAGTCCAGGATGCTGAAAAGTATGGCATACTCTGTTCTTTGGATTAAGCTCCAGGCACCTAGAGTTATATCCATGATGTTCTATGCAGAAGAAAAAGGAAAAAGGAAAAAGCAAAACAAAGCAAAACGAAAGAAAAGCAACAACCAAAAAGAACACTGATGTGAAAAACTTCTTTACTGGTAACATGTCCTCCACACAGTGAAAGTAAGGTTGAACAAAGATGATCTTTGAAAATAAGAAACCTGTGTTAGAAAGAGGTTATGGAAGTCCCAGGCAGATAGCTTTTCCAAAGAAATACACATCAAGAGTCTCTTTCTGACATTGTATGGCTTGCAGCAGAGCCACCAATACTAAAATATTCTGACACCTATCTTTTCAATATGCATGCTGGTTTTCCCTTTGCCCTCTGAGAGAGATTCTCAGTGATGAGAAGCTGTATACTATGAGAAATTCAACAGAAGAGATCTGACGAAAATAGAGTAGCAGCACAAAGCTGTGCAATTAAGGTCATGAATGCCTACAAGGCCTTTCAACCACCTTTCTGAGTCTATGATATCTCTGGTTATGCCTTTGGTTTTCAGAACTGACTTTTTTTAGTATCAGGTTTTAAACAACCAGAAGTTTTAAGAGAAAGCTTTTTATTTATTTATTTATTTTTAATGAAAAACTAATGTGGCTTCAAAAGCAGTTTTGATTAAGTTTGTTCACAAAGCTCTTGGAATGATTCTAGCTGGAACTGTAATCTCTAAGTTTTTGGCCCAGAAGAGAGAACATCAGTAAACCCATGCTTGCTTTTGTAGCATTTTGCTTGAATGATCTGATCAGAGTTTAGTTTGTAGGATCCAAACTCAGTTGAGCAACATTTGATTGTGATTATTTTATTTAATTTTCTGAAGTATTTGCACAATATTATTGTTACTTTGAAGATACCTTACTTCAAGCTGTTCAGCTTTCACTTGACAAAGCCAAACACAGTTTCTTTTTATGAAACACTGTAAATATAGAAAGTTGTAAATTAACTTGCTTTGGAACAGAGAAAGCAATTTTAAGAAATGTCAAGTAATATATCTAGCTTTGAAATCACTCTCCAGAGGAAGGAACAGGACTTTCCCTGTGTTCCTGCCACAACAGGAAGCAAAAAGTCTAATTCAATTTCAGGACAGAAGAAAGAAAATAACCATGTTTGTATTATAACACACACCAGCAGAAGAGATACTTAGAAAAAGACTTGTGCTCGTGACCACACAACTTATGCTCAATATAAGCATTTGCTGTACACTTGATTTTTACCACTTTGAATCAACTACTTTTGTACTTCACTTATTAGAGTGTATCTTGTAACTAATCCCTTTACCTAAAAAAATAATTAACAGACCTATAGTATTAGTTATGTACCAGAGTGTTTTTGTATTATCTTAATAAAAGTAAGTAATTAAATAACGACTGAAAAGGCACATATTTTACAGTAGTGCTATGAAAGAGTGTGTAAAAGATGCAAGATATTACTTCTATAGTGCCTTTCATACACTGAGACATCCAAACACTGCACTTTATAAAAACAGACCTGAAAAGTGTTCTTCTTTGTGGGATGATGACTACTAAAACCTTATGATGAGTGAAAATTTTGGAGTGCTGAGAAGAACTTGCAGAATTCCCCAAATAATGGTGATGGATTACCTGAGTTGAAGCACTTCTACAAAGGCAGTTCTAGCTGATCCATACTAAAAGTCACTGCTGTGTGCTGCAGAGAGTGTGACCTGCAAGTGGTCAGAAACACAAGAATACAACCAGTGTTTGAATCTCCTTTTCAGAATCACCATGTGGGATCAGAACCAAGCCACAGCAGACTACTTGAAGGAGGGACTGGAGATGCTGTTTAGAAACCTAGAAGTAAAATTCCCTACACACAGAAAACTGAGTGAAAATGAATGCAAAGAAAGGAAGGGAGATGTTAGACTTCCCACTCACACACAGCCTGCATGAAGCAGGAAGAAACAGATTTTTTTAAACAAACTTCTGGCAAGGAAAAAGCTAGAAGACCAGTTTGGGCATACCTATAAGATATTATTTGTTCCAAATGGGTTTTAAAACAGCCATGTAGTGTGCTGGTCAAGTCAGTAAACTGCTAACGACTAATAGCTCTAGAAAACTTGCACGATAATTCCACAAAATTTGATTTTTTTTCCTTCTATGTTTCCTATTGCAGGTTATGTCAGTAGCAGGTACCCACACACTGAATAAAATACGTAAAAATTCAGTAGGAAATTGTGCCCAGAATTTGAAAATATTTCTGCAAGTGTAACAGCTTTAATTAATGCAAATGATTCAGCAGTCTACATACACAGAGAAGTTCCTGTGGGGTTATATTATCTTTCATTTATCTTGTCTGGTATTATTCATTTTTATTTGGATCTTCCTTTAATGAAATACAGGGAGTTTCTGGTGAGGTTCAGACGAGGGCAATATAAAACAGCCGTTGTCCAATTTAAATAACTGTAGAGTACAAATCAGTGGTTATAGAGCTGCAGTATTATACTATAGCAATCTCCTAATCCCTGTGAGTCTTGATGATCAGTACCTCTTGATAGCCAAGCCTAAAACCTCTTATTTTTTACTGTTACACCCACATGCTATAATACTTACTGATTCATCTGAAATTATTCATCAGATTAGATGAGAATAACTTGATCACCTTCTAGCCAGTCTGAATAGAAAAAGGATATTCCATGAAAGATGGCAATGTAAAAACTTGTAGATTCTGATAAGTAAGCTTCTGATTACAATCTGCCACCTATTCTTTTTCTTTAGAGACTAGAGATTCTCTCCTTAATTAAGAAGTTTTAATTTTGTTGAAACTCTGGACATCCAAATAGCTTAACTCCTGACTAGCTTTACTTTTAGTTTTCTCTGAATCTCTGACAGGGAGCAGTTTGTTCTTTAATAAAGACTATCAGAAACTTCTATCCAGCTGCAAGGAGATCTTCAAAACCCCGAGCATTTTCTCCTCTACAGCCAGCCCCTATTAGGGGCATAGTTCCAAAACCCATCTCCATCCCTCTGGGATGCTTCTCTGTAACAGGTCCTGAAAACAACAGAGGAATGAAATTTTCATTTTGGAATCAGTGACAATAAACTGTTTAGTTTCTTAATAATTAGGCTAGACACTTCTCAAAAGCAACTGATTTTGGAATTCTTTTCCTGGCTACTTTTTCTAATCAAGAGCCAAGCATTTGGTCCTCCCTGGATTGATGCATAATTCTTTTCATTTCATTGGGTTTCTAGAGTCTTTACTTGCAACTCAAAGTATGCAAGTGAAGTATGAATATAAGGAAATATATTCAGGAATACTGTGCCAAAGCAGAGATATAACCCAGAGAGGATAATTATCAGTGTATTTTTGTTAGGCACAGGAGAGCAGAAGTGCAAAAATAAGTCCTGAGAAAGTAACGCATAGTAGAGCATTAGCAAACACTACACATATTATTTTTATATTCTAACATTTATAGTCTTCACCAAGACTTTAAACGTTTAATTTGCAGCCTCTGCACTCCACACCGATCAAGTTCAATTTATTCAAGTGCAAATCCCAAAGCAACTTTTAGCATTGCATAAAAGTAATTTGCCATACAGAAGCCAAAAGTAACTAGGATCAATTTGGAAATTTAAATACAATCTAGTCCATAAAAATCCTTTCTTCGCCAATTCAAACCCTTCTGCTGTTCCTCTGTCAAAAGTCACTCAAGGATTCTGTAGTACACTGACATTGCCAAGTCATGGTAACTGCATACAAGTCTTCTGCATTTTCAAATCAGTTAATTTTTTCCCATCTTGAAGCTATTTCCTAGCCTTTTCTAATGGCTAGTTCTGTAACTGGAGCTGGAGAACACAGTTATACACAACATTACTTTAAACTTGAACTGTGTTCCTGTTCTAAGGTATGAATTCTAAATTGGATGCATGTACTTGGACAGCATCAGATCCTTCTAGATCCTACAAAATTACTGTCTTCTATTTTACATAAGTAATTGAAATCATATAAGTACTCAAGAACATCTTCCACTCCTAAAAACTTGAGCTGGAGCACTTACTGCACATCTGCAAATCCAAATATCATTCCAAAGAATTAAAGTTGTCCATGGTAAGTTTTTTCTCATTCTTTAGATGCCAACTGTATCCAAAAACAAAATGCATTTCGTATTTTGCTTCCAAAAATTTTATACTGTTTGCTTAACACTCTATGTGTCCGATAAAATTGAAAGCTACTGAGTATCTTAAACTATGTTCACCTCAAGGGTCACCATCAGCATATGTTCTCTAGCTTCTGACATATTTTTTTAAATTATTACTGTAAAAGATGTCTACTTTGCTTATTGTTTAGTTTCTTTTAGCTTTAGGTGCTACACAAAAACATCCTGCCTGGTGAGTTTCTATCAGTAACACACTGCTTTAAGTTTATCCTAGTCAACCACTGGATTAAATTTCCCAAACTTTCTGGTATTTTGGAGACTATACTATCACGTTTTGAGAATTGTGGTTGCAATTATTCTACTTGTTTTTTTGGTTCCAGTCCTTCAAGGCCTCTTCTAGATCTGTTGAGTAATAGCTACTTCACAGCTCTTGTTCTGCAATTAACTTTGCAGCACAAGCTACAGGGAAACCAATGTCTTCGTTATGGTTTCTGAAGGACTAGTTCTTTCACAACCTCAGCATTCATAACCATGCATCATTCAGGAGTAGAGCTCTCCTCTATATATATACTCATTTCAAACACCAGTTAATTTGCTGCTATAATCCAGTGAAAGTTTTATGTGCTTGCACTTCAACTTCATTTACTTTGGTTTGAGAAGCCTTCTCATGTTGTGTTGGTCTTTTCCACAGTAGTGTCATTGTCCTTAGAAATTCATATTTTATTCCTGTATGTATAGTAACTGAAGAATTCACCCCTGACAAGATCACCACATTCATTTTCCCCACAGGTTTTTCTTTTACTCCTCAGAGTCTCTGTAAACTCTTGCTCTGTGAGTTACAGCAGAACAAAAGAGCCAGTACTGAACATGAGTAATTCATACACACTTGGATCTTCAAAAGGCTACAACATCATGAAACAATATTCAAATGATCAAACAAATGATAAGATTTATGGACACCATTGATTAACTTAGAACTAGACAGGAAAGGGTAGACAAATTGGAACTACATGAAAGCATCTACTGGATCAATCTAAGACTAAGTACCCTAGCTAGGTATTTTCACATCACTGTATATCTTGGGATTAATTAAAATTGAAACAATATCACCAAAGAGTGGAAGGACAAGAAGAACTATACACTGCTTAAAATTAAAATTGCTACTGATTCCTTCTCTAGAAGGCATTCATGCTTAAAGAAAACCGATTCTTATATCAAAGAAAAGGAGACCCCATGTCAACGGTTTACAGGCTGGTTCGACCTGGTTCTGTGACAACTGGGGCAGGGGACCCACGGACCCACGCCCCAGGAAAGGGGAAAGGGGAAATGGAAAAGGGAAAATGGAGATGGTCCTAGAAACAAAAGAGCAGCAATGATCTGAGAAGGAAAGTTAATTTACTAAGTAAGATATTGGAAAGCAAAATAACACAATATTGTACAATATAATTGGATGTGGAGCTAATAAATCAAATAAAATGAGCAAGAAAGAGTGTCCGATAAACCTAAGGCATTACGCTAATGCTGAAGGCTGATGGCAGCGAGCACCCACTGCTGAGTCAATCCCGAAGGAAAGAAAGACGGTCCTGTGACCGCAGACAGTTTTTATCTTTCCCTCTGAGTGAAAACATGTAAAAATGCAAAGCATCGCACAGTCTTCTGGGGAATGTAGTTCTTCTGAGACAGGAATATCCATATCTATCGAGCTGGAGCATTAACTCTTTAACTCTTAATGCACTACATGATGTTATGATGTGGAATACCAATGCCAAAAATCATAAAACCATGACACCCCATCAGGGATATGTTTTCAAAAAGGTCTTGGAGTTGCATGCATTGAGTATTTAAGGAGGCTAGAGCCAGTGAGTTTATTTGTCGAATGAAGATATTCTGATCATTTCCCAAGTCTTAAGAGATTTACAAGAAGATTTTTTCCTAGAAAGTAAAACACTTTTACAACCATATCCTGCATTTGAAAATTCAATTTTCTTTGAAAATGAAATACAACCAAAGCAACTTTGTCACTTCTGGTTGAACACATGAGGAAATGCAGTGAATGTATTTTAGAAGACTTTTAACTTATTATGATCCTTTTTTTACAGTCTAAAGTTTGTGAATATTCTTGAGAAGTAAGTCCATGCAAAACTTAATAAATAAATAAATAAATAAAAGTAAAAAAAGCTTTTAATTAATTTGGGAAGGTTTAGAAATTCAAATTGGAAAACACTGAGTTTTGAGTGATGAAAGCAAGTTTTTTCTGCACATTGCCCTGCAAGAGGAAAAACCTCATATTCTCTGAACCAATTAGAAGGGACATACTTCCAGACAGTATACACTCACTCTTATTAATATATGAAGTCATCACTTATTCAGAAACAGAAGCAAAATAATCCCATGTCAGAAAGATTAATCTCTTCATTGTTTGTTATTATGCTCTCTTTACTGAAGCACTAACAAGGTGCTTTGTTTTATTTAATATCTGTGTTGTAGGTGTACCCATCAATACAATTGCAACACAAGTTTTAATATGATTGGTTCTGCACAAACTTCAACAAAAATAGAGTTCCTTTCACAGTCCTACAGTTTCATAATTTGGATAAGGTCCTAAGAACACAATTCTCATTTAATTCAATGGTAAGCACATAACTAAAACCCTGTGCAAGGCATTGAACATTTAGCACAGCATTCACTAAGTAGATCCAGATGATGGGCCAAATCCAGCTCTGATGTAGGTGGGCAAAATGCCATTGAAATCATTTGAGTTGCGACACCAGAGCTGAATTTGACCTTATATTTTTTGAACATGATGCCAAATGACTGCAAAAACAATGTAGTTTTTACTCTAGTGCAAATGAATGCGGTGGTTTCATCCTAGCCCCTGGAGGACAAGTATTCAGAGCACAAAAGCATCACACAGTTTGGCACAGCTTGTAACTGCTTTTCCGCAAAGATCCAGGACTAGACCATTCAGGGCGTTGCAGGTCATGAGCAAAGAAGGCAAAGCAGGATAGCTGTGTGGACATGGCTGCACACTGTTTGCCTCTTGCTAACCTCTTGCCAGCACTCGTTTATTCATTTTCATCCTTCACTTTAATGTTTCAAGAACACTATAAGCAATCTGAATTATTTTGAAGTCTTAGTGGATGCACATTGTTCCTCCCCTGGGCCTACTGAAAGGCAACTCTATAACTGTATTTACACTGATAGAGCTGCAAGCTGATTTTTTTCTTAATGTGACTATTAATACTTGGCCTGTGTAATGCCTTACATTCAAACATGTCAAGGATCTTCTTGAAGGCAAACTTATCTAAGACTGATAAATGAGACCAGTATTTTTAATGCATGTACTTGTTACCCATTCATATTTCCAAGTTCAGAATTTGGCTTCCAGAATTACTAAGCATAAGGAAATGTTTTGGCTTTCTTTAGAATTATATTAATCCTATGCCTCAAGGGGCCTGATTCAGTACATAAATTCAAGTCTCTAAAGTTACCCTTCCAAGTCAAGTCAGTAGGAACATCTTTAATTGGGACAAAAAATAAAAATAAATAAAAAAGATCAATCTACTTAGCCTGCAAGCATGCTACTTGGATCATCAGATCCAGTAATAAAATAACATGAACACAGTTAAGAAAGGCCCAATATTTTGTCTTAAACTAGTGCTTTCTTACTGTTTTATTTAAGGGTATTCAGTAGACTGCTGCTTTTCTTACTTATCTTTTCTGTCTTGAGGGTAATTAGGAGGCTGAAACCTCCCCGTAGAAAAAGAAAAACAGTGCAAAAATATCATGCCAAGGGAAAATCTCCTCATTTTTAAAATGGTGAGGAGATTGGTGTCCAACAAGTTCTATATTCAATAAATAGGGAAAGAAGATGGAAGCCTCATGATTCTGCTACTATTTCATAAGACTAACTTTAGTTTTGCTATTTGTTCATCTCTTCCAAGCTGTACTGTCACAAACAAACTTCCTTGAAAGAAGTCATGAGGATAACTTCCCAAGCCTACAAAGCAGATGAAGAAATACTCCACAGAAGTAGTAATTTTGTTTTTGCATAGAGAATGTGAAAAGAGATTTGTTCTTCACAACCTTCTTCTCTATCACCTTACCATTTTTTATCACCAGTTTAATTCTTACTTACAGCATTCTCTGAACTGTCCTAATAAGATATTACATCACTGTTAATTTTAAAGCACTATGGTTCCCGTACTACTTCAACCTGACGAATAAAGTAAGCTGAAAAATTGAGTCAACCCAAAGAAAGCAGTAACAGTGTGAAGTGAAAAGTTGTAGCTCTTTAATACTCTAGACAGACTGTTGAGGTGCTGTGAAGAACACAAAAGGAAGCTAAGCATTTATTGGGAACTTTCACAAAAGCAAAAAGTGTTATAAAATGTGCAGTACCATTAACTCACTTTTGACCATGTTGACTTGCTGATCCTCAGGCTTCTGTTTTCAGAATTTTTATTTCAATTAGGAAAACATATAATTCAGTATTTTCTATGATATCCCAAAAAAGAATGGTTCACATCTCACTGTTCAAAGTTAGACATTTTTCAAAGACTCTACTCAGCTAACACATTATATTGTTACATCTAAATAAAATAACACTGTCTGACATAAGAATTAGATTATTTGCAAGAATCTTTAAATTTCTGTTGAATAAACATTTTAGGTTTGTCTTCAGAAGGGTGATAGATACATTCTTTCTTGTTCATTTCATTCCAGCAAGTATCAGGAATTTGATACAGAAAATTAAATGGAGAGCAAATTTTTTCTTAATGAGACAAAAACTAGAATTTTAAAATTAAAAGATGAGCAACATAGTTCTTTTAAAAATATATTTGATTTTTTTCTGCTCTAACTCGTTATTTTCCTTACAGCTCAGATGTCTGGAAACCTCCTGTAGATTGTCCTCCAATTCCAGTAAGCCCACCCTAGGAAATCAGCTTTCAGTTCCAGGAGAAAATTTTTACTTAGTGGCAATAAGATTTCCAAGTTCATGATCCAGAACAGACCAAGAGCACTTAAAAGTCAAAAACATCATAAATTAGTGAAGAAAAACTGAAGTACTGAATGAAGTATGCAAAGTTGATGTGGGGGATATCAAATCAGAAATTGTCTTAGACTTTCAATCCCTACTGAATTGTCCTGTAGAAATAATGTCTTAAATAAAACAGTCTGAACCAAAATTGCTATGCCCAACAAAAACCACCACTGAAATCTTGAACAGGTTTTTGCTTTACAAAGGACAAACTTTTTTCCCCTTGACCATCTTTTTGCTAAACCAGACTTCAAATAGAGAGCTTCTCTGGGAGGAATTAAAAGACACACAGAAATTATCCCCATTTTAGATTGACTTTGACATTTCATAGGGATGTTAGAGCTAGGTCTAGCCAACTCTTGGATGGAAGTCTTCCAGCCCAGGATTCTGCGGCATGTAGGGCTGGTGGATAGGTCACATTCTTTCCTCCAGCCATACAAATTGATGTCCTAATATGGTGCTAGGTGGCATTGTGCTGTGAAAAGTCTTACAAAAAAAAAAAATCAACCCTTCGTCACTAAATAGCACTGAACTGCTTGACAAAAAGTAGTGTTAACTCATTCTTTGACAAAGCCAACAATGAGCTACCTTAGTCCCACTACTATTTCAACCAGCCTAACTTAGTTCACTGCATACATCAATCTTCAGGTACTGCTTCTGTAAGAGAAGATGTAAGTCTTCACATCTGTTGTCCTTTCCAAATTGGGCCCACTTAAATTTAAGGGAGGTTTTGAAAACATTAAATGAGTATTTATGAAAAAGCCCTGCAAGTTACTTTGGGTGAGTGGCTCAAGATCGATGTTCTTTGTGATTTTTATTACAAAAATTAAGGCCACTTTGCCCTATGGTGTATACATAGTTTATACTCATGCTGCTCAGCTCCCTAATCTGATGATTTCTGTAAGAGAATATAGACAAACCTTTCTTAGCATTGGACCTTTCATACTTTTATTCTCTTTCCTTATTGGTATTACTCCTGTACAAGGATTCATGAAGAAGAACTCACTGAGACAGGACACCAAATTCTTCAGGAATTCTGAAAGCCAGAAACCTGTACTGCAGTACCAACTGTACAATAAATATCCTTTGTAATCTTTAACTGTGTTTCTCATCTAAAAGAAAATAGGATTTGTAAAAATATCTATCTGTGTTTACAAAACATCAGTTCTCACTGAACTGTGCCATCTAAGTGTCTCACATCTCTCCACATTCCACAAATAAATGTGTGTGTATGCCTATTTCCTCAGAAAGAATTGTAAAACAGCAGTGAGAGGGGGGAAAATATTTCCTTATCAGGTTATCTTCCTAGCTTTCTTTTGTATCTTGATGTTGCAGTAGTTTAATGTAGTAACATTTACAGATGACATATCCTTTTGTAGTCATTCATAATTTCTTTGCCACCCCAAGAAGACCCTTGTGGTTACCAATCTCTTATATTTAAGCTCAACTTCTAATCAGAGTCCAAGAATTTTAAAAATAGCAAAGCTAAGAGTCTCAACTAAAAGCGAAGATAGTTTGCATTTATTTCTTGCCATCCATTCTTACTGGCAATTTCATGACATTCTGGAAACATTTGGCATTAGGCAAGCAACATGATTATTCTAATTAAAAATGATGTTCTTAAGTACCACATATTATTGAAACAGTCTCCAATAACAGACAACTAGTTTTCATGACAGAGAAGGCCATACAAGTCTGTAGTTGCTACAGCTGTATTTTCCAAGCAGTTTAGGCTCTGGTTCTTACAAAAGGTTATCTGTTGAAGCTGCAATCCCAGTTTTTAGACCATCTTTATAAAAAGAGTAAAACATTACAATGGAAAGGTATCAGGTTCAGATTCATCACAAACACCATTCATGGTAATGTGTTCTCTGTAATAACATCCAAATGAGAGAAATAATTCAAAATTCCAGGGTGAGGCTGAGTGGGTTTTGTTTTGCACATTTCCCATCCACTTTTTTCTTTCCAGTTTATCTGCTTTCTTACACATCTGACCCACAGGAGGGCATTAGCATTTCTCTTCCTAATCTCCAATTTGTTCACCCTGTAGGAAATGCACCAAGAAGGGGACTGGTAGCAAAGGCAGAGCTTGGTGAGATTAAGACCACAAAAAGAATTACAGGGCAGAGGGGCAGGAGCCATGTCCCCTCGCCAGCGCCACAAGCTGCTCAGCTTTGCCTCCCTCTCCCTAAGCAGGTTATGGCTGGGAGGAGGGGCAGCTCCAAGTGATGCACTTTCGCACTCCAGTTAATTTGCAGAGATCAAACAGCTCCATGGGGCTGTTGTGCTAACACTACCCCATTTGTTGTCATCTTAGACTCTGGAAAAACTTTAGAGTAGCACCGAGTTTACTTAGCTGCATAAAGTTTGGTGAACTCCAGTTCATTCCAGGGCCTGTTAACAGCAGGAAAAGTCCAGCCTACAGCTACAGAGGATTCACTGCTTGGTGACATTAATAAGATCCAGATCCAAGAGGTAGAGACAGATGTGATCTTCCATATCCTCTGCCCTGCAGGGTGAGTACACTAAAGCTTTTCATCTTCTTTATGATGTTCCCTCTTCCCACTCAAGTGCTAAGGGTGAGGGCAAAACAGGAGAAACTGATAGAAATTAGTGCCCTCATTTTGCTTTACTGAGAATTTGTAAATCACCACTGAAGAGATAACGCTTAGGACTGCTGTAAAGGTTCTTAAGTCTCACTAACTTTTTAAACAGATATGCTCATTAAAGCCAGAGAAACAACAGTTTCTTACAAAGAGAAAAACAAGGAAAAAAAAAAAAAAAAAAACACATATGAAAGAAGCCTGACTTGGGTTTCTTTGATAAGGTCAAAATTCTGGAAATACAAACCAAAGCAAAAATGCAAGGAATGCATTAAATTTTAAAAGTACTGCATAGATACCATTTCCATGTCTCTATTCTGTATTACAGCAAAGTGTGTTCCTAACAAGCAGACACATATTACCATAATTTTTAAGGTAATACCTTTGTAGATTTACATGTCAGTATCCTAACTGAAAAGTATAACTGTATATTTCCCTAAACTGAGGGGGAAAAAAAAGCACTATTTCTCTTCATTTTTTTCTTACCTTTCTTGCCTTTTAAAAATCTCCTACTTTAAGGGCAGTAGCTTGCTTAGTGCCAAGTGTCAATTACATGAGTTATATAGGAATAGAATGCATGCCATGATCTATTTAGGCTAAAAAATTTATATTCTCTGCTCAGATAGCAGAGGACCAGGCTCTGAAAACTCTGGTTTATGGGTTGCTCATCTGAGCAGAGGTCAGCAGGATTAAGTCCTAGTTTGTGCACCTGACATTAAACCTACCAGATGAATCTACACAGGCTAACTTTTAGCAGTGAGGCAAAAATCACATCAGAGAAAACACAAAAGCCTTTTTGAACTGCATTTAGGCACCATATACCTTTAAACCCAATGAAACTCAGGTATATTGAAATAGACCAAATTATTACATTGAACAGGTGAAACAGTAAGAAATAGTTCAATTTATAGCTTATCTTTAAAATTCAGATGACATTGCTATAGATATCAGGAACTTTGGCAGAAAGAACAGTAGATAGAATTAACAGTGTCACGAGTCACTGAAAGATACTTGTTATTGCTTTGTGTCTGTTGCTTTCAGGGAAATGTTTCTTTGATTATTGATAAATGCAAAACTAGTATTGGGGAACCTGTCTAGTAATGTGTTGATTTCCTATTTTTATAAATAGGATTCACGAGCCATTTTCAAAATAATTGTCATGGAATAGGCAGATTTGATTGAGTAAAATAAGGTCAGAAGACTATCATAATCCAAATGATTACATACCGTCTGTGAGATTTTTATCTCCTTTCCACAGCATTTAGATTTCCAAAGTATACATGAGCTACAGTGAGTTTTAGCAGTTTTCTACTACAAAGTTACTATCCATGTCTGTCCTTGACTTTAATCATCTGAGCAGTTAGCCATTCATATTTGTGGGTATCTGTATCATGCCAGAGTTGGCATTCTATTTAGATGCTACATCATTAACTTTGATTAAGAGCACTGCTTTCAGAATGAAAGCAAAAGCATAAATAAGGAATTGAATCTGCAGAAAGTTCAAATTTTGCAGATGGTTCTCATCAGAAGACTGATATCTGGATATAGCTTTATTGGAAATCTAAATATTTATAAAGTAATTTGGGCTTGCATTTAAAGGTCATATCATTAAAAAATAAGTGACATTAAATTAGTCACAAATGTTCCAAAAATATTGTTTTTGCCATTTACTATTAGCCAGTAGAAAGTTGAGTCATACATCTCACATTTGACAAAGTGCTATTTTATATTTTTAAAGCAATATAATGTTATAAGCTGTATCAGGATGCTAATATTTAAATTGGAATTGAGTATTGACTTTGAGTCATACTTGGCATGATCTCATACTTTTCCTCCCTGTGCTGAAAATTACTGCTGAATTCCCCATTAATTTTCACAGCAATGTTCTTTGGACACAAGTGGACAAATTCTACCCAGATTTACACTCTGGTAAAGACAAAAGGGGTGCAAAATACATCCCAACAGCTATCTTCCAGAAGGTGACATGCTGTGATGTGTCTGCTTGCCATCAGTATACTGCTGTGATAAAAACTAATATTACAGTTATCCTAAATACCTTTTCAAAGCCACTGCTCTTACTTTGAACATTTACACAGTGTTTACATCAGAGAAACACTAATCTGAACTTACGGAGAGTTAATTTGATCCCTGCAATTTAGCACCTTTGTAGTACAACATTTGTAAAGGAACAGGCAATGCAGTGGATACAGAGGAAGGATTTTAATGAGACAAGGTATCTGTTTTTCAAGAATGACACCAGTTGTATATAATCATTGCAGTACCTCCTATATTTTTGTTGGTGTTGACGACGATTGTTCCAGCTGTATTTAAAATATCTTTTATTTTTGCTATGAAGAGGGTAATTACGTACAGTCCTGCACTTTAGTGTTTGTCCATTTGTCAAATGTTAATTTAATTAATGAATACATATCAAATATAAAAAGCCAAGAAGTTATGATAAGTTATTAGCCCAGTACACAATATTTTCTAAAGTCTGAATAACATGGTACCGTCAGGACAACACTATCAGTTTAACTTGCTGTAGAATAATTTTTGCTTCTGAACACTTTATTACCCACATACAATCAGCCTGAGTTTGCCATGATTTCAGTCTGGAGATCATTGGATGGGGCAGCCCAATCTAGTGAGTAGCAACCCTGTCCATGGTGGAGGGGTTTAAGGTCCCTTCTAACCCAAGCCATTCTATGATTCTATCATTTTTGTTTTCATAGAATTTAAATTATATTAATGTTGCTTTTTTTTTTCCATTATTGGAATAGCTCTGCTACTGAAAAAAAATGGCAGATAAGTATGACATATGACCAAGTCTTTTTCTGTACATGTATGAGGCAGAAATGCATGAGTTCTAGCTCCTGCTTCAATAAGAGTCTGCAGTAAAAATCATGTGGGTACAGAACCACATCCATGGGGACCCTCTTGACAATATGCAATATCAAGCGCATTTAATACTGTACGTAATACATTTCAACATCTGAGTCAGTTATTTGTAGATATTTGATTCTCTGAGCTTTCCTGTGTTATTGTAAGTACACTTCAGTCATATCCCCCCTTACAAAGCCCTAATGTAAGCTAGAATGACATTTGGCAAGGGCTCAGATCTCATTAGAGACTAGAATGGGAGATTGCCATTAACTCCAGCAACCTACAGAATTCCTCCTCCTACTGACATACCAACGATTTTCACTATGATACAAACTTAATAGCCTTAAAATATTTTAAAGGTGAATTACAATTCCATTGCAATTCATCAAATCCATGAGGGACAGAAAAATATGCTTGCCTCAGTGTTGTTTCCTTCTTTTAAGGGTTTCAGTCCTTCCCTAATTAAAAGAAATTGCAAAACTCCTGCCCATTTCGCTGGGAGAAGAATCAAATCCTTTCAAATCTTTACCAGGGACTACACCCTGCTATGCATGTTTTCACATGAGAATCATCCATATCATCCAAAAGTATTTTTGCAGTGGGAATTAAGATCAAAAATGAAACCCATATTACAGAATCCAGAGCAGCCAGTCAGCATCATTTTCTCAGTCCCTAGCATCTGGCTGCCTGTTCAGTCCCAACAGGCTAGTCATAATCCATTTCATAGGTTTAAGAATGTAGGAAAGATCCAACAGACAACATTTAGCTTAAAAATAATAATAAAATAAAATAACACCAACAAGAAATAAAAACAAATGTGCAAATGATGCAGAGTGCCTGTGTTGGTTCATTAACAAGACATAAGATATGGGCTCTCGCTGAATGTCATGCTCAATAATACTGTAGAGCATCACAGTAACCAAACAAGACTTTTTGTAGATGTTTTGTGTCCTTATCAGTCCTTCATCCTCATAAAAACAGTTAAAAACACCTTACAAAACACTGAAGTCTTAGTGTTGTAACAGTTCCTAACACTTCCTTAATTAGCTTGAGCTATGGCTTAGAGGGGGCTGAGGAAGGAGCAGGAGGAGAGAAAAAGCTGTGTGTTAAATATTGTAAGACTTCCGCTGTTTTATATGTAACATCAGAAAGAGAGAACTTCTGCATAAGGTTGTTCTCATGGTTTTCATTATCGCATATAGTTAATCAAAAACACTTCAACCTCAGGCAACCATCACACTGCTAAGAGAATATTAGGAGAGTACAAAAGCATCCTACTCACTTGGAAACTAATTAACTTGGTTAAAAATGAAACAGTTTTTTAAAAAGTACTGTAGTGTCAGGAAGGTCTTGTTGATACCTCAGATTTACTATGTGTGCACACAAATGAAAGCCAATTTTGCTTCTGTTGAAGGTAATGAAAATACTACAGGCAGATCAAGACTTTTGCACTATGCTTGAATCTTTAAGGAAACAGGAGAGCCTTTTATGTACTTAATTTTTCTCAAAACTCAAAGTCCCAATTTCATGACATCTCATTTCAAGTGTTATATATTTTCCTATGGTTCTAGTCTGTTTGATTAAAAAAAAAAAAAAAAAAGAGAGGGGGGGAGAGCGAGAGAAAGAGAGAGAGAGAGAGAGAGATTTTCTTGCTAGTTCAAGAGCAATGTAGGATCTCAGCTCCAAAATTACAGCCCTGAAAATACTTCTTCAACAGCTTCCTAAATTTTGCAGATGTCTCTATGGTTATAAGTATTTCTACTTAAGCACAAACTAAGCAGCTTCTTCTTTAACAGTGTCATACTTCTCCCTCATTAGCACTTCTCCATGGCCATATGTAGATGTAAAGCTCTGTGACAATGACCTTTCCATTAAACTGCAAGCATTAATTCCCTGAGCACATTACTGTGAAATAGCTGAAACAGAATCTAGATATAATACAGGAGCAGTCCCTCTAATTTAGTTGATGCATGGAAGAACCATCTTCCCTTTTACACCAAGAGATCAGAGCACACGTGCAGATTATGAAAGAATCATTTTCCTCCTGATACCATTTGAGTTCACATAACAGAGAATGCCTATGCCCTCTAGGTTTTAGCCACTCTGCTGTCAATGAGGTAATCAACACTTTCTCCTCTTGATGAAGACAACTAAACAAACAAACAAAAACTATTTAAATGCATTGAAGTGGAAGACAACAGGCAGGAACAAGGTTCTCACGTTCTGCAGATTCTATTTTTGCAACATGGAGTGCAAAACCCCTGCCTCCCAGTCAGACTCAAGACGGGTGAATGTATCCATCCGTTTCTGCAGGAACCAGCCTCTCAGCACAAGCCCACATTCCCAGCTCTCATGAGATGGCCTACTTATTATGTTCCAAATTGAGATCTCTCCCTGGAATTTTGTAGAGTACAACAAAATTCAGTACACTTCACTCTGGATGGCTGAAGTGAATCTAATCAGCTGGTTTGAATTCCATTTTGAGTTTGGTTTTTCTTCTGTGTGGAATTGGCATTCGCAGCCTCTGAAAGGTGTGCTTGACAATTTCAGTCCTGAATGTGCACTGAAAGAGCAGAGGCTGTAATTTTGAATTCTCCTTTGCTGACATGGATTAAAGTTAGACTAAGAAAAGTCAATAAATGCTTCTACAACAAGATCCTTCATAGACATAGCATCACATGATTTAAACAAGGGTCTCAGTAGTTTATAGCAGAATAGGTCACAAGCCTTTAAAATTGCTCTTGACGTGTAGGGTGTTCTGGGATATTTTAAGAGTTATTCTGTTGCACTGATTAATAATAAATAGAGAACATTAGAGTGGTTTTATTTACTCAGCTTTCTCTCACATGAAACTAATCCGCACATACATTATTGATAAATAATGTGCACCTCTCCAGTTCACAGCATCTAAATTATGCAGAATTAGGAACAGCTGACAAACCAATACACATAACAGTTTATCCTACTAGATATCACTGTATTTGCTGCCAGAACATTTGGTGAACTGTAATTTTGAGGAAAACCTATAGAGGTGGACTTTTCTTCTACAGATGCTACAACATCATTTGGCATTCTGAACAAAACCACCCTCGTTACTGTTTTGTTCACATAAGAGTTATCAGAATTAAGTCAAATATGTACTCAAGCATTTCTGAAAGCAACAGAACAGCTTAGTGGTTTTGGTCAGCCTCACACAAATCAAAACTTCAGTAGAATTTTTTAGAGTATATAATGTAGCAGGTGTTTCAGTTCATCATGACACCACAGTTGTTCCATCCTAATAGATATATTCCTCTACCAATGCTCACTTTGGCTTTGCTTTTACAAAGCAGTGTTTATTTTCAGCAAGGATCTAAACATAACATTGTCAAGCAACATCTCTCAACAGGCATGAAATATTAAGCACAATATTCACCTGAAAGCATCACCTAGCACAGATTTTTCAAGAACAATAGTCTTAGGTTACATTTGCATTGGGTTTCCAAGAGGAAGTATGATTTTTCTGATGCAGGTACATCCAGCCAAATTCACCTCTTCAGCTCACTTAATTCATGTCTGGAAAAAAAAAAAAACTGGGCTATTGAACTGTGATGAATTAAACTTTACATCTTCAGTTTTACTTGGTTTGAAGTAATTGCCTGAGAAAAAGCTCCACAGAATATTCAACATATTATAGCATTACACAGAAATATACTAGGGATGATTTGATTAAAGTGTGGCAGAACATATGCTGTCTCTTCTGCCCAAATTACTATTGGAGAATGGAGGTGAACAATTCATAGACCAGGCTATGTAAATTGTGGATTTTGGGGCTTTTTGATCACTGGGGCAACAGAAGTACGAGACGAAAGCCTAAAACCCTAAAAGCAATCCATTCTTCAAATACTGAAATCTAAATCCCATTTTATTATGCTGTCAATAAACTGCTGAGATTCTCCCTTGCTTGTTAACATGATAGCAGACAGATGAGAAGAAATAAAAAGTACTGGCCTGTGAAAGGCAAATCAAAAGGGGAGATTGAAGGGATTTCTCAAGTTACTCAGGTGAGTCTTTACGCCCCAGTCAGTGACCCAGCCAATGGTCAGAAGGGTGCAGGTTCCATTTGGTTGCCCCTAATGCTCAGACACGGGATCCAACTGTCTGCCCAAAAGGCTGAGAATTTGCAGTTTCTTTGTAAAGCTTACTGCACAATAAACAAAAGAAGGGAATTCGATACTAACTAAACAGAGAATGAATAGTCAATAACATTGTATAAACTTTTCCAAGTCGCAAATCTTCATGCAGAAGAAACAGCTTCAGGTGCTACTGGGAGAGGATTTAACTACAGAGGTATTTAAGTATTCTTCAGATCTGCAAAATAATAATTTTATGCCTTTCAGCATGGGTGGCATAATGTTTGTAAAAGATTCCAGTAAAAAAAAAAAAAATCATTGTTGGATCTCTAATTCTTAAATTTAAAAAAGCATTTAATGTACTATAATCAAATTTTTGAATAAAAATTAAAATATTTAATAAGTTTCATACTATCATAACTCAACAGTCATGACATGAGTTTATATGTGAAAAAGACTGGACAAAATACAAACATGATATTTGAAAAAAAAATAAATAAAGGGCAGTCAGCTAGGGTTTATAGACTTAAACCTGAATTTTCTTGCAGTGGAAACCTTATTCTAAGTATCATGGTATATATTCCTCAGAATGAGCTGTCAAGTTTAAGTAATACCTTACATGCCCTTTCCTTAACTTGCAGAATTAGCTTTATGAAACCCAGCTGTTCAAAATAAAGCCTGGACTAGCAGTGCCATCTAGCATCTTTAAAAAAACTCAACAACAACAAAATCCCTGTATGCTTACAGAATGGGTATGTTAGCATTTATTAAGACTATCAATTTTTATAATAGATCCATGCATCAAGTCATAACCCTCAAGTGAAGGACAAGACATGTTTTGATAATCAGCGTATTACCAAATACAACATCTGTACACGTCACAAACCATCTGGACAATAAAAGTGTCAGACAAAACCCTTTAGCCTTTGAAAGAGCTGAACCAAGACTGGGAAAAAGAGGACTGCATTTACTCATTTAGTGTTAGGTTATTGCAATGTTAATAATGCAAATCTATGAAAGAGATGGGAATAAGGAACAGCAAGAGGTTTTCTTAAGCAATACTGAATACGTAAACCACTTTAGGTTACCAGAAAAGAAAACACTTCCTAATGCCATTAAAGAGAAAAATCTGCTCCACATGGCTTAACAAATGAATTCCCCATTCTGAAATTCAACTTTGCATAGGTATAAGTTGACAAGTAAAAATGCATGTGAAATGTATTCTTTTTCTTCTCTCTATATGGAGTTAAAAAGCTTAAGATTTGCAAAAGTATAACAGCAAACAAAATTTCACCCACTTTTATTGTTTGTTGAACAGAATGAATTGCTTGGCATTGCATAAGACAAAACATGAAAACAAATACTGCCTCTCAGAGCCTACAGTATAGAAGACAGGCTCTGAAATGACAGGATGTACTGGGAAGCCTTGAAACACAGTCATTAATTATCATCATTGTTAAAAGCAAGCCTTTAGAAAGAACTAGAGTGCAAACAAGGATGGGAAGACACTGCAATATAAGGGGTTGCAAAGAAGTGAGATGAATTATTGCAAGCTCAGAAGTAACAGACTCTTGGCACAGTGGTGCAAAAACATAGATATAAGCACACAGTTTTCCTTCATAGATCAGTTCTTCACTGTATAAAACAGCTAAATTAATATTACAGATATGGTAATTAGATAAGGAATCTTTAAGTTGAGGGTCCCTGAAAAACCTCTGAATTACTAAGAACTACGAATGCTTCGGTGACTTTCAAACAGATATCCTCTTTCATTGTTCTCCTTAATTCCTGTCCATTTTTGCATGAAATTGCATGAGAAAAAATTTTCACTAATTACAACTGTAAACTTAAGATACAATCTGCAAAACACTTGATTATTCAGAAAGAAAAGTAATCTTTTTTTTTTTTTTCCTTTACTCAGCAGTGTATGTTTCCATGGGATAGAAAAAGAGTGTGCACAGTCTTAACCAAATACCTATGAAGCAAAACTAACCCCACTGAGTCCAGGTGTCCAGTCACCCAGCTCAGGCAGTCAGCGCAACCAACCTATCAGTCCATGACACACCGCCAGTTATATTTGTACAGAAACATGAATGGAACATATCAGTTAAGAGACAGTTTAATAAAACTTTCTGAACCTGGCTTATGTGAAAAAAAAAAAAAAAAGTTACATTAATGTAAATATTTAACAGCTATTATAAAGTCACATGTAACTATCTCAAAATCATCATTCTCTTGGCAGTCTTAGTAGAAAAGTAAAATAGTTATTAATTTATCTAGTGACTCTTTATGTCCTTTTTTTGACCCTTATGAATGTTATCTATTTATTACCACTGGTATAACATAAGATTTTGTGAGCTTCTGCTTTTAATACAGCATTCAGCCGCATTAGATACAAACACTGAGCATACATCCATGATATTCTCATTTTCCATATCAGGACTTGATGTGTCACTTAGCATCTGTTTGTTGTTAATTACTGTAAATGACTATTTACTGCCTTGTAAGAATAGTTATTTTTAAAATATATCACATCTGCTGTACTTTCAAAAATACCAGTAGGCGTTACACAAAGAACTTTAAAAAACAAAGTGTGAATGCTTTAGTCTGACAAAGTGTTCCTGCGCTTGTAAGGAAATACACAAATGGCGCATGTTTTCCAATTATAATTACTCTAACTTTAGATCTACCAACAGAAAGGAACAACACGCACTTTGAAAGAGACTCTGAAGGAAATGTGAGAATGGAGACCTGGCAGATGTTTTACAGGGCCTCTTTCTGCCTTCAGTTACTTATGTCAGGCTTGCTGGAAACTCTACGTGGTGGTGATAACCCAGTGAACATTTTCTTCTCACATTCTTTTAAACGTTTTGTTTAAATGCAAGTTTGCTTTTTACCTTTTCACTGTGTTAAGTTTTATTTTCTGACTTATTTTTGTTCTTCTCTGGCAAACCGGTGTAATCAGGAATTCATTCCACTGGGACAGCCTCTGCTAGGGGAGCAAGATGTAATAGGGTAGCTATTTCTACAGGACTTATCAGTGTATTCAAGAAGACACATCATGCCTCTGCAGAGGTTCAGCTCTTGATAAGAGTGTTCACATTTGTTAAGCATTGCTTAGAGAATTTTTCTAAAAATGACCAGAAAAGTATAAAGGTCCTAACCAAAAGTAAAAAAAAAAAAAATCCACTCAAGTTAGACACCCCTTCATTCAAGCAAACCCACTAAGCACAGGGCTGATTAGCTGCCTGAGGCCACTGAAACCATAGGCACAGGATGTTTTCCTAAAGGGAGGAGGGACAAGCTTGACCTTTTAATTTATAAAGGGAAACCACACACCCAGGTGTTGCAGCTCTGCTCACTAGGAGCAATTAGAGCATAATCTGGATTGTTTATTTTGTTGGGTTCAGAGGTCCAAGCTGAAAGATCAAAAAAAGACTTATAGACACTCAGTAAGCTTCATGCATGTGATGTTTTTCAACTGGCTTTTGTGTTGCCACTGTCTAGTTATTTGTTTATTTGGAGAGGAAAAAAACAGTCTCTCTAAGCAGGAGATCCTACTTGGGCTTGTCTGCTCCAATGAGGCAAATTGCTCCTTCATGTTGTAGCTAAATTTTAGAAGAAAAACCTGAAAGGAAACCTGTGTCTGTACAGTAAGCACTAGTCTTTCCATCAAAGGTGTATTCTTTATACAACTAATAGGCACTCAGTTCCAGGTGAACATGCTTTTACCATGAAACTTTGTGACTTTGGCTATATAGCTATAAAAAATTTAGTAAAATGAAACATTAGTACTTTTTGAACAAGTTATGGTCTTCAGAGGCTAGAACAACTCTACTTGCTATCAAAAGGGAAGTAATAGAAGAAAGCATGTAAGCCATCAATTGATTACAGCAGTTGCACAATTACCTATGACTCTCACCTAGAATGAGAGACAAGTTTCCATGGCTCTTCTGACCCAAAGCTGGGCAAAGAAAGTCGGGCTGTACTTCAAATAAGCAATAAAAACTTCTTCTGAGGCTATCTGCCCAGAACCAATAGGGAGAGAAATAGATTACGCTGTGGTGTTCCCAAACTCCTGCACCTTGAATCTCTCCAGACTTAGAGTTGCTGTGCTTATGAAGCTGCCTGTGCACCCTTTAGCCGTGATTCTGATTTAAGGATATATCTGACTGATGGTCATCTTTTCTTTTTTCTTTTTTTTTTTCTTTTTTTTTTTTTTTCCACCTTAATGGAGGTGGGAGATAATAGTCCAAAGAAGACTGACCCACCTAGGAAATGTAGATCCCTCTCCCAGGCATTTCTTTTGTGAATATGTGGTATTTAACAAAGCATAAGGTCTCAGACAATTTTCTGGAAAGAGATTCTTCTCTTCTACTGATGTACTTGGTAGCTGATCTGTCATCAACTATCCATAAGAGAGTAGGAGGGTAAAAATAGCCATTCTTCACAACAGACTCCATTCCAGATCTTTCAGATTCCCTGTCAATGCCTTTTCTGTGGCTACTGCTCTTGCAGCTACAGGGGACCTTGGCCAACAGGATGGCAGGCCAGCCTTACAGTGCTAACTGTTAAATCTTGAGATTGGCACATAAAGATGTCAGAACATGCTAAGAGAGTTACACTGTTGTAAGGACTAATAATAGGCTTTAATACTGTGATCTGGACACTGCTTTTGCAAAGAGATACAACCTCAAATTAGCAGATTTTTAGTTTAATCCAAATGACACTAATACTACTTAAGAGTTTTCTCTTGTTGATTTCACAGATTTTGGATCAGGAATGGTGAAAGCTAAATTTCTGTAAGTAGGTTTTCCTTAATTGTGTGAACTTAGATCATGAAACTAAAGATGGCAAGATGGCATCTGCTACAAGAACATTTTGGAACATTGCAGTCAAAAATATTACCAAGGAATTAAGAAGGATGTTTTTTTTTGTTTTTTTTTTTCTTGAGATACCTCTTTATTTCTTGTACTTGATGACATTTAATCTTACATCAAAAAGAAACTTAAATAAAGATAAACTATTGAGACATTTCCTCTCTGAAGTTTTCAGGGAAAGAAAATAAAATAAAAAATAAAGACTAAAAAAACCCACAAATCTAACTCTCAAGATTCCAGAACAGCCCATAAAGCTAGACACATCCATTTATCTCATCTTTTTGTTGCCTGTAAAAAAGTAGAAAGTATGTTTTTCTCGAGGAAATGTTAAATTTGGCACTGTAAGGTATGATTCACTGCACTGTTATCTTCTGTTCCTTTCTGACAATCATAAAATCCCATGATGTAGAAGTGTCAAAGTTCTTTGATAGTCTAAAAATATTACAGCAGAATAAATTCTGCTATCTTTAGCTTTAATGAGGAAAAACTTCAGCATTCTGTAAGATATACAAAACTCATTTTCCTTTCATTAGAGCTGAACGATAGTTTGCCATGGCACAGACAGGAAAGAGAGAAAATCTATTTGTGAATGCAACTCTCAGCTATGAGAGCAAAATAAGCTGACTTGTCCCTCTTTTTAACCAATGGAAACCTTTCAAATCTCAAAAATACAGTAAGAATAGAAAACAGAAGTGTCAGTTTCTTCAATATTTTGACCAAAAATACATTTCCTAATCTTAGAAACCAATGACTTCACTTTCATACAGCAAAATATTCTCTCGTTTCAATTTGCTGATTTGTGAATTTTTCATCAATAAGCCAGTGGATGGCACACTCAGGGATTGTTTCTCATCACAGTATTGAGTAGCATCCACTGTTAGAGGCTTCTGGAAAGTTCTAATAACCACAAATTATTCAACTAGTTGCAGGAATTGTGTGAAAGAAAACCCAGGAAAGAGGAGCTTTCTATAGCATGCATTAGAAAGCAAATAAGATCTATAGCCATTAAAGTTATTCCTGGATCTAATGTTTATTAAATGAAAGGAATCTTCACCAATTACAAATGTAAACTTTATTCCATATTCTAAGGAAAGCCTGCCATGTACAAAACTACAGAGCTAGAAAGCTGGTAGTAATTTAAAAAGAAGGGAAAGATATAATTGAGCAATAGAGAAGCAAATTCAAATGGTTTATTTCTTGAATTTTTAAACAGTATCAGATGAGAAGAATAGTAAATAAACAAATAAGCTTATGAGCAAAATTTTATTTTGCCATCTAGTATAGTATCGAAAGTCAATGGATACTACTTGGAAAGAGTTTGATGCATATAGAGAGTAGCAGGCTAGGACTCTGGAGCTTCTGACCTGCTGTGTTGCCTTTGGCAAGTCATTTCCATAGCTTGCACCTCTATTTGCTAGCATATAACATAGATTTCCCCTGTCAAGCATTTTGAAGTCTACTGGTAATGCTCTTATAGTTTAGCTGTATTGTTTTCATACTTTACTGTGATCTCATCCTCCCTAAAGGCAAAAAGTAGCCTGGCATGTGGGACATAATATATCTCTTATCAATACAATTGGGTAAATAATACTAATCCATGGCTATTATAAGTAACCAAAATGGGATTTAAGACAGGCATTTGTATCTAATCTGCACTTTAAAAGCACATGCTCAGGGATTATTCAAAGTTCATAGGTGCCTCTGGCTTCAACAAAATTTCATCAGTACCTACAGATCAACTTCTAGTGTGTATAAAAACACCTGAGCACCTATATCTAGACAGGACCAAATACACCACTGCACACCTTATATTGCAGTGCAAGCTCATTGAATGCTGGAATGCTGAAACTAAATCTGCTTATCTCCATGAGAGATTCAATCCAGTGAGTGCTAACACCTGTGAGAAGAGAGACTTAAATTTCAGTGCTGCTAGTACCGCTCCTTATTTATTTTGCATTAGGCAGTCAGACAACACATAAACAGACCATGGATCTGAAACTGAAACCCAGACTTTAATTTTAAAATAATTCATATAATCATAGGGTATCTTGAGTTGGAGGGGACTCATTAGGATCATCGAGTCCAACTTCCTACATTGTACACTGAGACCCAATACTCCAGATCCTGAGCACTCACCTCTTCATGCCACCAGGCTTCAAATCAAAGTAATCGAGTCACTGACCAGTTTCCATTTCTTGTTTCTGATGAATTGCTGGGTTAGTTTATTTCTTCTTTGAAGAATCAGAAGAATTTATTCTTTTAAGTTCTGAATTAATCCAGACATGGCTGCTGGAGAAGCCAAAGATGAATTCAGTTCCTTTTCTCCAAAATCAAGCCAAATTGCTTCAACCCTAAGAAAATGTGTTAGAACTGGTGTTTTTAGGACAACAATCTATGCAAAGTGGAAAAGTGACATTAAAATTGAGTTAACAGGAAAATGAGATTGTTGCTCAAGTACTCTGTTGAACTGAGATTTGGACCTGAATCTTTCACATGCAGAAGGATTTGAAATGAAATTTCCCATATCATTAGTAAGAACTTGTTCATAAAACGATCACCACTTGTGCTTTTACGTCTCTTTCACATTTCTGGTTCCTACTTCATTTGACCTAAGACTTACCTGAAGTGTCTATAAATTTGAAGAAGACAGCTTCCTCTGGTACAGAAACAGCACCCAAGCCTTCAGCAGAGTGATAAGCAGATCAGAACTTTTCCTCTGAGGTATACAGACAACAGCAGATGGCTGTACCTTCTTTTAAAGCAGCCAAACATGTGATGGACATCATAGTACCAAAATTCCTTATTATGAACAGATCCTTGTGGTAGTTGCATTACACAGAAACAGGAGTTTGTTTGTAGGCATGATGTTTGCAGTCACTCAGCAATTTCTGGCAATTCTAATAGTGATTCAGGTCTGATTCCAACTTCATTATATACATTTTCTAGTAAAAATACATTGGAAGAATGTTTAACATATCTTGCACTTTCCAGTAAGTAATAACAATCTGATAGTCACATAAAAACCAAATCGGGAACGATTCTGACAAGAGTGAAACACTGTCTGCTCAACTACTTCTAGTTCAGGTCAGCCGAAAAAAAGAAAAATACTAATAAAAACTTATTGCCGTATTTTTTATTGGTAATTTCCAGAATATTATGAAAATCCATTTGGGAAACAGAGGATGAATGCACATGTGCGCATGTATGCGCACGTGTGTGTGTGTATGCTCACACATTTCTGAAGAGTTTGATTCAGTCAGGATCTATGGCAGCATAAATTACCACTTCCTGGGTTTTATTACTGAATTATATGTTCAAATGCCAACTATCTTAGGATATGATTCTTGGTATAGCTCTCCGATTTTCACTTCTTTTATTTATACAGAAAATTCCACAAAAGTTGGTTCAATAAAAACAAAGACAAGACTACTTGAAATTGATGTAGTATTTACCTTTTTGACACAATTTCAAAGCCAGTGGGAACTCTAGGAGTAAACAAGCTACAGAACTGGTCTAGGACCATTTACAGATCCTAGATTTTAACTCAGCCTTGAGAAAGTGTGACAAATAAACAGTCATGATACTGTGTCAGACATCTCCCAACTTTCCCCTTATTTCCAGTGGCTGATAATAGCTTCAGAACAAGCTCCCTTACTCTAGTTCAGCCCCTAAGGATAAGGGGATCCCAGGCCATCTATTATCTGTTAGCACCATCCACAACTAAATACTTTGCTGAGCCAAGCACCACATCCAGCTCCTACTGATTGCTATCAGAGCAGACCAATGTACAAGGGACTAGAATAAGGATAGCTGTAGAGGTCCTCTTTCTCTAAGTTGCAAGGATGCATTCTTCAGACTAATTGGTTACAAATGTTCACTTAACAAGCAAAGTTATTTATATGTTACAGTAATGTAATAGTTAGACTTGAAGACTTTGAATGTTGTTCACTTGTCTTTCTAAATCAAAATCACACAGTAATTATTACAGGGGAAAAAAATAATAAAAAAAGAAAAAAGAAAAACAAGCCGTACTTCAAGCAAATGTCATTTTTAATCTAGTAGAAATTTGTAGTCAAGAATTTAGAGAATTTCTAACTTTTTTTTTTTCTGTCCAGAGAGCAAACTCACTATAATCCACTATGTAAATGTGTACCATGGTTGAACAATACAGAATATAATGGTAGTCATCAAGGAGCAGAAATAAAAGCAGAAGGCTTTTGCAGCTATGCTGTTATTTTTTTTTTCAGTCATTTGTGATTAACCATACAATCTGGTAAGTATTCCATGCACTACACAAAACAAACTGCTACATCATGATACTTGAGGATGTACGCACATGACACACATGTACTGCGTGGACAAACTATAGGCAGGATTTAAAAAATCAATATCCATGGAACAAACATTACTTACTGTCTTACTTAGTCTGCATTGGGAATTTCCAGGGAATTTCTAGAATTGCCACGCCCTCGTGTATTTTCTGCAATTTTGTCAGTGCAGGAAAACCACATAGAATCTGTTGAAGTCAGCTGTCCAGAATCAACTGAAATTTGAGTCCTGTTTATTCTCTAAGTTTTGTAGAATTAGAGTTTTAGAGAGAAAGGATCCTCATAAAAAGAAACGGAAAATAAATTATTGTGAAAGGATGAGAGAGAGCTTGCCCTGTTCTTGCTTATTCTGTAGTTTCACAGATGTCACTAAGTAATGCAAGCGTTCTGTTCAGCGTTTAATCAAGATCTATTTGGCTTCTTCAAAGTCATGAAAACTACAGAAGATGAATTCAGTGGTCATCTAAATTGTTCCATGCATCTAGAACAACCTGATAGATTCTAACTTGCTTTGAAGTTTTCACATTAAAATGATCATACAACCTCTAGTTCCTTCTAACGCTGAACAAAAGCACCAGACTCAGTGTCTGCAATAATGATCTTCTTCTTGGAGAATATACAACAGCTACCATTCCTTCAAGTTATTAAAATGTTAACATCTCTCAGAATACCAAAACTCCCTACCAAATTTAGTTTCTTCTTTTCGCAGTTTGGGTTCTTTCTCATCCCTTAAAAATGACAATAATCTCACTCCTGATATCCAGATTTCTGGAAGTGAAATTCCACATCTGATGAACTATTTGTAAGTGAGCTGAAATTCTTAAGAGGAAAAGATGAATAACCCTGCCCCAGGAGTACTTTACTTTAAGCATACATACTACCATATTGAAATTTATTGGAAAATGTTGGTGTTTAAACACATGCATTAAGAAATCGACTGTTTGGCTGGAAAAGAACTCAGTGATTTGCAAGGCCAAGCCCAGTTTTCTCTGAAGACCGGATAGATTAGAGGGTCCTATTTATGGAAAGTGTTTTCTAGATCACTTTACTTGGCAGAACACACCATGATTTGGTGAGTGATCTTGCATTTATTCTCCACATTCCTATTTCAATTATTAATTTATCATAGTTATAATTTACACATTTTCTTCTGTAGAAAACAAAAAACTGGAGAAAGGAACCCCAGCCATCATTCACCCACTTCTCTTCAGATGTTCTATGTTGTGTACAGGATAGGCTATTTTCAGGGACCACAGGACTGTGCATATCTAAGGAAATCTCCAAGGATAAGTTACCATTTTGGAGGAGGTATGGCTGTTCCCTAGCTCACACTGGAGACACTAATCAATCGATGATAGAATAGATGGATACTTCTCCTGATTGCCAACAGGGAACAACTGTCCATTGAAACACCACAGAATTTCTGTTTTAGGCTTCTGGAAGAGGATGTTTTACTGCAAACTTCTTAGAAGAAAAATACATACATATTCTCTTCATCCCTACACTTCCAGCACAGAGCATGTATATTTTTTTTCCTTTCAATGGTGAGGGAAAATAGAGTTAAGCTGTGGTGGCTTATCTAAAAATGTGCATTGTTGACTGATTTGATTGTATACCCACAGGGAAGCAAGATTAAGAAAGACTGGTCTGGTTAACACTTTATTTGTAAAATTTTTTTCTATTATTTTTTTCTGACTCATCACCACTCCATGAATCTAACCCACTGTGTATTAGGCCTAGAGCTTTTTTTGTATGGGACATTTTATTGACTCTATAATAATTAATTAACTAACTAATGAAATTGTCAATTAATTAAAGAGTTTGGCTGCTTTTTGGTGTATTCTCGACACAAATACCAACAAGCCCTAGGTGACAAGAGGTAGGCTGAAGAAAAGGTAACTACTATTTTTGTTGAATCGTTTGTAGAACAGAATCACAGAACTTCAGAAGACATGATAAAATCTAGTGTTTAATACTGAAGAAATTAAGCATGTATTTTTATACCTACATCATTTGTGGAAATTATATTTTGGCTTATCTCCTCAGTCACTTTCTCTGCTTAGACAGTATTTTTTATTAAGTAGTCCTTTCCCACAGAAAATAGTCAACATTTGTGAGAACTAAGTAACTTGCTCTTTGCTGCTTATATTTATATCCTCAAATACACAGAAAAGACTCCAAGATTATATTCTTTTCCCAGTAATCACATGAATAGGATAACTCCATTATTGAGGGCTGGAAGGAATACAGAGGCAGCATCACAAGTACTGTAGAAGAGAAAGAAAGGAATGTTCCTTTCCTTTTTTGGCCTCATCCTTCCATTTGTTGGGTGTAAGATGCCCTTCTATGCTTTTTAAAGCTGCTCAGAATGAGCTTATACCATATACACAAGCTTCTGCTGCTTGTTATGGTCTGTAATATCTCTTGGTTTGGCAGATTCCAGTCTGTTTTAGGGTCTACATAATCCTGAGCTGCACTGAAAAAAAACTTCAGCAGATTTCTAAATATTTAGAAACATCCAAGGAAGGTAGTCTGCCAGTTATTGGCATGTAAAACACAATGTGTGTCATTCTCAAAGTTCCTTGCTTTTAGCTGCATGTAGGGTACATGAAATATGATGTCATTTTTTGAGAATCTGACATTTATGAGCTAATTATTAACATCAGTGACTGCCAACTTGGCTAAAATCTGCAATAATTTGGATCTGTGTGGCCTGTTGTTACCCACATGTCATAAAGAGAAATAATTTCTTTAAGCTCAGCAGAATGGATGACTGCTCTTCAGAGAGTTGCTTAAAACTTTAACATGCTGTAAACATTTTAAATAATGCTGGAAAGAAGATACCATATTGTTATCCTTTGTCTCTGTGTTTTGATATTTGTAAAAGCTAAACAAGCTGCTAATAAATATAGATCTAATTAAGCTTTATTTCCAAAACAATGATGAAGAGTACTTTCTAACAGAAGAAAACTCCAGGGAGACCTCATTTCGGCCTTTCAATACATGAAAGGAGCTTGCAAGCAGGAGGGGATCGACTTCTTATATGGTCTGAGAGACAAGGGGAAATGGCTTTAAACTAAAAGAGGGGAGATTTAGGTTAGATTTTAGGAGAAAATCTTTCACTCAGAGAGAGGTGAGACACTGGCACAGGCTGCCCAGAGAACTGAAGGCACTGAAGGCTGGGTTGGATGGAGCTCTGGGCAGCCTGAGCTAGTGGGGGGCAGCCCTGCCCACAGCAGGGAGTTGGAGTTCAATGATCTTTAAGTTAATACCCCCCAAACCATTCTATGATTCTCTGAAAACCACTTTTAATGAGATGACAATTTGGCAATGCTCTACCTTTGAGGGTCTCATTTTGTGGATGGAGAGCACAAGAGCAGAATAATAGAATGATCAAATCAATTAGATCAATTAGACTGAAAGGGAGCTTTAAGATCATCTAGTTCCAGCTCCACTACTATAGGCACGGACACCTCCCTCTAGACCACACTGCTCAAAGCCCCATCCAGCCTGGCCTGGAATTCTTCCAGGGAGGGATCACCCACAACCTCACTGGGCAACCTGTTCCGGTGTCTCACCGTACTCACAGCAAAGAATTTCTTCCTGATAACTAGTATGAATGTACCCTCTTCCAGTTTAAAGCCTCTTCCCCTGGCTCCGTTGCTAAGAGTAGAACATGGCTGTCCTTTCTGAAATCCTGGACTAAACAATAAGAACGCTGAATCTAGCAGAGCAACCGTATCTGAGCCACGGTGTTCTTAGTAATGACATTAAGGGTAGCAGGACACCGTAAACTGACATTCTTAGGAAAAAATCCCACATACTTCACCGACTCCATTCACATTTACTTCCTTTCTTCATGGTATATTCGGTGAGATGCGTTTGTCCGTGTCCCTCCAGCCAGCCCAGCGCATCCATCCCCTCCTCACGCTGAGAGGTGTTTGCTCACAGAAGTAGTTCCAGTGACTGCTACAAATTAACTGACAAAGGAGAGGCAATGTGTGAGCTCCCCCTGCAATGTGTGAGCCATTAGCCAGCTCAGAGGGAGCCCAGCTGGCTACCCGGGTTGCCTGTGGTGAGGCAAGCGTGTTCAGCTGTTGGGCTGATGTTCCTAGCTGTCAGCTCTGTTTCAAATGGCTCTGCAAGCAGTGTCTAGAAATGACTTCTTCACTCTCTGCCAGTAGCACTGAGAAAGGATGGAGATTAGCAGAGCTGCAGATTTTTGGTTTGGCTTTGATGACTCTGGTTGGATCCAGGAAGAGCACTAGACATTGACCACCTTCCTGGGTGCAAACTTTTGAACTTTTGTTTATAAAAGATAGTATATTTTTATATATATGGTGTATGTATATATATATACACACCTTATTATATTTATTTATATACTATATATATAGTGTGTGTATGTATGTATATGTGTGTGTGTGTGTGTGTATGAAGTCTCAGTTGCACCCCATATAAATGCCTTTCTTAGTAAGTTAATGGATAAATTCAGAGATACAAAGATGCCCTCTCCCTAAATCATTCAAAGCCAGGCTGGATGGGGCTTTGAGCAATGTGGTTTAGAAGGAGATGTCCCTGCCTATAGCAGGGGGTTGTAACTAGATGATCTTAAAGCTCCCTTTCAATCAAAACTATTCTGTAATTCTGTGATTCCATGATTTTACTCATGTAAGTACTAAATTATCTTTTTTTCTGAATAGCTTCCTCCTGGGAATGGGAGTTTTGATGTCATAAATAAGCCAACACTCTGTTTCAGTTCAAGATTTTAATCTTGGAAGTGAGAAGTGGAAATGCTTACAAGGTATGTTCCATATAATGCTATGAAAAGATAGAGTAACTGCTATAGGGAAAAAAAGGAATTCACCACCATCCCTCTCTTTACCCACAAAAAGATTCAGCTTGTCTTTTTCAAGAATTACTACAATGCACAAGCTCTTTTCAGATCATTTCTAGACTAGGTGCACTGAATCAACTGAGGTTGCAAGATTGAGAGAATGCTGTCAGCAAAGGGCAACTAACACACAATACCAGACCACTCTTTCTGAGAAGTGTTCTTTCCTAATATCCAACCTGAGCCTTCCCTGCTGTAACTTTAAAGACATCACCTCTCATCCCATCATGACCAGTTTCCTCAGTCATATTGGTTTTCCCAAGAAAAACGTGAGCTTAGATAGGTAGAGGGGGTGATCATGGTAGTTCTGTACAAAATAAGAAAGGAAAACAAATCCTCTAAGATCAAAGTAATTTTTTTCTAATATTGCATTTTTAATTATTTTTGTGCTGCAGAGTAAGTAAAATTGGCTGCCAGCAGACCATTACTAAATACGGTCAGTGTCTAACCCATGCACACAGCTATTTATGGGACTGCAGCTCCATCTCTGGAGTCTATACTACCCTTTAGGTGACCTCTGTAGAATGCACTTATTTGCATTATTTTTAATTTTTTAAGCTGTATTTATCAAGCAAAAATCACATGGATCTTTTATAATGTCATTATACATTATTTGCAGGCCTCTTTTTAATTTTTTCTTAAGCATAACATCCTCTAAGAGCCTCTAAGAGAATAAATGCAATTTGTATTTTAAGAAGAAAAAAAACAATTTTCTTAATTTGCTTGAAATACAGCACTCAGGCAGCTTTGACAATACAACTGTGAGTGAGAAATACATACTAAGTAATGGGGTAGATACCAATGACTAAATCCTTCTGATCCCATAATTCATGTCTATTTCAGATGGAGATGACCTGAGCAGTTCTAGGAACAGCCCTCCTTTGGTTCTGTGTCTTCTGAGGCTCAGTATGTGCCAGAGATGGTTACTTACTGCCAGCAGCCATGCTAGCCCAGCATACCCTTCATTCTGCCAGCAGACCTCAGAGAGACCTAACTCTTCATGAGGGCTAGCAGCAGCATGGCAAAGCACCCAGCCTCACAGTGATTCTCTGAGCTGAGGGAAACCAAGTTTGCCTGAGCTAAATTCTCTTTATCTCAGGCTATTTTTGCACATGTCTGTTGTTACATCTGACCTAGAAACACAAATAGTTTTGAAACTAAATGCTAGAACACCATTTTATTAGCCTCTACATAGGCTCTGCTAGAACTCTTTCCAGGTTTTGGATGCTGCATTTGGAAGGAATGTTCAAAGACCAGCCTAGCACTGCGTCCAGCACCACAAAATCTCACTATGGACAGCTGAAGTAGTATTCTGGCATCATAGCTCTTATTCCAGTTTCATGTTGCATATGGATAAATCACATCTCATTCAACCTTCCTCCTTAATGTTTTAAGGGTTTATTTTATATCTCATTCTGTTCAAAAAAATAGAATAATGTTAGTTTTTAGACAGTTTTTGAATGACACAAATGTGTTTCTCAAGGTGAAAAAGGACAAATATAATAATGGCAATTGTATAGATTTCTCAGAAGAAGACTGATTTCTTTCATGCTTTATTTCATATTTAGATCAGATAAAATGCAATGGCCTTTAATCCCTGCTGTTGCTGGGCACAAACTTTACTCAGTGAAAAGGTTTCCACAAGCACATTGCATCTTGAGCCAAATGTCTTGTCTCAGTGGTAGCTGGTGACTGGATTCTACATGCCACTGAGATCAGTATTTTACAGCATTGCCAAGTTTGGCAGTTTTAACTTCCATATAGATGGAGGCATCTGAGCCACCGTTGTTGTTTGGCACTCCTTGCATCTGGCAGGAGTAGCCCTCCACCAGTGATGTACCTGGCCCAGATCTCTCTCAATGAAATCACTGGCAGATTTCCCACCACCTCAAGTAAAAACAGAATCAGGTCCCATGACCAGAAGTTGCATGTGCCTCTCTCATCGCACTGCAGCAGCAAGTGGTCACGATTGCTATCTGGCAATTCAACCTGAGGGGCTGGTGACATCTCAGAATGAGCTGATTACATTAACACTCAAAAGGCATATTTACAACATCAAAAAAGATAACGTCTTGCCTAAGGGAAATCATACACAGCAAAAATCTATTCCAGCCATCTTAAAATACTGCTTCCTGTATTCAGGTCAATTACTTAAAGGGGAAAAAAAAAATAACCAAAAATGAAACATTACACACATGCTGACCAAACACAGAAGCACAACATAAGCAATTGCTACAAGTATCAAAAGAATATATTGTGTTGAGAGTATTTTCTGCTAAAATTTACCTGTGCCATTCATTTCCCTGAACATCTCTTGGCAAAAGAACAGCCCCAAAGGAAAATCATTAAAACAGGTTTTCAATCTTTGAACAATATTTAGAAAGGCTTTTCTTTCCATTCTCAGTGTGATAGGCATTGAATATTTCTAAAACTCCAGCAAAGTAAACTTTTCACAAAATCTTAGAGCACATAAGGCAAAAGAGAAGCTCTGTTCAGAAGCAGCAGGTACCATTTCTAGCCCAAGACCCAGACTGAAGGTAGCTGCTTTTCAAACTTAGCAATGGAACAATTAATAAAGGAACCCATTAAGGTCTGATTGTTGCTGCTAAAAAGGGAGGTTGAATTTCAGTCCTTTGAAGTAACTGAGAATGATTCAGGCCTCATTACAGAGATATAATCTACATTCATACATTTATGTTAGTGATTCAAATCTATTGGGACAGATTGAATTCCGTTAAATAGTGCATCTTTCCTGTGGAACTGTTCTCAGGCTTTCTCAGGCTAACCCAAGAGGTGACCTAACAATACAAAGTAGTGGGGTATTTAGGGATTCAACTGTGCTGCAAAAGAAAGACTATACAGAAAGGAGAAAAAAGAATGAGATATAATCTAAAAAGCTATGTCAGCTTTTCAGTGGGACTCTGTTTTGTAAATGCTCTCCCTGTCATCACGCAGGATAGAAAAGGTCTCTATGCGCTGTATGGGCAGAATACTACGCTGAATACTGCACCTGCCAGGAGCAGGTATGCAGTTTTTGTATTTAACCACAAGATTCAAAACCAACAACCAAGTTAGAAATAGGTCTAAGCAGAAGTATTACTGAGTAAAATTCAAGAGAGTAACCATTTTAGAAAGAAAGGGTGTTAAATATATCTGTTTGACTCTCACGCTGGCATTTTCTCTTGCCCAAAGAGATCCCAAAATGCCCGTCCCCTGCATCTTTCAGTGTCTGACAAGAAAAAGAGCAGAAACTGAAGGTTTCATCAAATGTATAATTTTAAGATGTTGTGATGATTAATTAGTATTTAAACTGTCAGAATCAAAAGAACATCAGTTTCAGAGATGTTAAGCTGCACCCAGGACAGTAAGTGAACACTGACAGTGATTCCACAGACACACTCTCCAAGGAGCAGACTTTTGCTTTCCATTTTGGTTTTATTTCTTTTTTCATTAAATGCTACTAAAGAAAAGCCTAAGACAGAATCACTAAAAATTTTCTGACATGTTCTGCACTCAGTGCAAATACGTGCAGAATAAATACTCCAAAGAACCATAAACAACATCATAAAACATATTGATTCTAACATTAAATGGTTTCATTTTTAAGGCTGTTTAAATGTCACCCCCAGAAGCTGAGAACATAAATTTAAGAGCTAACTCTCTCCAGAATAAACACCATAATTGGAGAAAATCATTTCTAATTTCTGTTGTGAAGCTAACAATATATTTAACATCCTAATCTAATGAATCAGTCTAATTTTAGAACTATTTGTTCTTTTCTGCATTTTCTGTTGTTTAAATGAAGATTGACTCCAAATGCCACATGTAATTGCATCGGCGGTTTTCCATTGCATCCCACTGATCTGCATTATTAAGCTGCCTCTATTTCACAAAAGTTCTGGTTTAATGTATCAAGCAACTCACTGTGTTTCCCCAGCAGTTCACTTCTCCACCGCCCTGTGCCCTTAGTTCCACCTACTTGCATTCCAAAACCATTATTTTACAGTACTAAATATTGAACCAACACTCAACGTCTAGCAATGCTTGCCCATATCCTGTCAGACCCCTATCCCGCACTATGGTGTTAAAAGATAGTACATCATATGGAAGATGCCTGTTAATTACTTGGAAGGCTGACAGTTTGGTGAAATAGAAATATGAATCTGTCATAACATCCAGTATGTGAAATGACAAATCCATTAGGAGGGACAGAATCAAAGGAGAAAAACAACAACATATGCCTCTCCAGGAAAATAATATCTTGAAAAATTGCTTTAAAATAGCCTTGGAAATGGAATACTTGTTTCTTTCTGGCAAAGGAAACTCCTTTAATAACTATATTAAAAAGAGAGAGCAAAACATTCAGACAGATTTTATGGGGGAAACCTTTGCCATCCCAATAAAGCCCCTTTTGCTTTGAAGTCATACGCGTGATTCAGTAAATGACTCATGTTAGTAATTAGAAAATGGTCATTTAGGGCCCCAATTTCTTTTGAGACAAGGAGGGTGAGGGTGGGGAAAGAGACACAATAAATCTTGAGAGGCTTAAAAGGAAGAGCAGGCTACAGTGTGAACTTTTTATTTCAGCAACGGAAGTGAGAAATCAGTGATTCATTAAAGGAGGGAGAAAGACCTCCATGGAAGCTGGCAAAGAAGAAGGAAAAGGAGCTAATTATGTCTCTTCCCCTTTCTACTCTCTCCGACCAGCATATAATCTGCTCTCGCAGGGTCTGCCTGCAGCATGTACTTCTTCCCAACCTTTCCACCCAACCCCTCCTCCAGCAGGGGGGAGGGGAGGTCGAGCAGGCAACAAGCTCCAGGTGGCTTTCTCAACCGCTCCGCTGCCAAAGAAATAAAATAAAATCCTCCGCTAGAAAACAAGATTCTTTTTTTTTACTTCTTTTTTTTTTTTTTTTTTTTTCCTGGCTGGTGCGGGGGGAGCCTCCCTGGAGGGGATTGGTTCAGCCTGCAAGACAGGGAAATTAGTAAGGCATGAGTCTCCAAGCCATGCTGGTGGCCAGCACTCCGAGGAGCGGAGCGCTTTAGGAGCAATTAGCAGCGAGCTGAAAGCGGCGGCGGCTGCTGCCGCTGCAGCCCGGGAGGAAGCGAGGGCAGCTCCTGGGGCTCCCTCCGCAGCAGGCACTGCTCGCTCCAACTGCAAAAGGGTTTCAGATGTCCCACTGCTGCTTGACCTCCTGCAAATAAGGGTTGACCACCAGAGGCACATCCCACCTCTGATTTGTAATCGCTGACATTTAGGCTACAGCTTCCAACCTGTTTACAACCAAAGGGGAGGGAAAGGACGGGAAGGGAAGAGAAGAGGGGGGTGGGGGGAGAGATAAGTTGGGATTTTTTTTCTCCCTCTCTCTCTTTCTCTCTCTCTGGATTTTTTTTTAATTATTTTTTATTTTTTTTTTAAATACTGTTCTGGAGAATTCAAAGCAAAACAAAGAAACTGCCTCCTCTGGGGTTGTCAGTGAAAAAGGACGAGTTGTGCAACTGGTTTGGGATTTGCAAGAGGGCGAGGGGGTGGGGATCAGAAGAAGGTGCAAAGCCACGAAGTGTGAGTGCGAGTGTGTGTGTAAAGGGGTGCATGTGAAAAATCCCTTCCAGCACCCCTTTCCGCTGGTTGTTATTTATTGTTGTTGTTGTTGTTCATTCTGCTGTCATCTATTTTTCAGACCTTTCTGCATCTAAGATGGTGAAGAAAGGAGTGAGGAAGAGAGCAAAATAACTACTGGGAAGTCTCAAACCAGGTTGGGGAGTGTGTGTGTATGTAGGGGAGGGGGGGGTGCGGGGGGGGTGGGGAGGGGAAGAGAAAAAGGAAAGAGGATTAACCACAGCAACCCCCCCAAAACACCAACAGCTCTTTTTTCTGAGGGAGGACTCGAAGGATTAAAAGGCAGCAACTTCTGAGGCGATCTGTCCCCTGAGTTATGGATGTTGGTGCACTTACTTCAGGCCAGATCAGAGCTCAGAGGGATCTAACCAGAAGCAGCAACCACCGGCTCTCCACTTGCCTTTTACCAGGTTTTACCCATCCAGTATGTTTCTTTTGATAAGACATTTTCCAGCGCCCAGAGTTTCAGTACAATGTGCAAATGGATACTGACAAATGGTGCCTCAGCCTTTTCCCACCTGCCTTGTTGCTGCTTGCTGCTGCTCTTCTTGGTGTCTTCTGTGCCTGTCACCTGCCATGACCTCGGCCAGGACATGCTGTCCCCGGAGGCCACCAACTCTTCTTCTTCATCATCCTCCTCCTTCCCCTCGTCCTTCTCCTCTCCTTCCAGTGCGGGGAGACACGTGCGGAGCTACAATCACCTCCAAGGAGACGTGCGCAAGAGGAAGCTCTACTCTTACAACAAATACTTTCTCAAGATCGAGAAGAACGGCAAGGTCAGCGGCACCAAGAAGGAGAACTGCCCCTTCAGTAAGTACGGCTCCGCCTCGCTGCGGCTCCAGCGCCGTGCCCGCACCGCGGCAGCCCCGGCCCCAGCGGAGCGTGAGGGAGCGGGGCAGGGGGCACGGGTGGGTGTCCGGGGTGGGCTCCTCCGGGAGCTCCCGCCGGCCCGGACCCGCGGATCTCCCCCCCTGCGTTTGTTTTGCAAATGGCTTCGCCGAGCACAGTCTGTTTCTTTGCCTGGCAGAAGAGCAAATTAGAAAGATTTGTGAGGATGTGGTGCGGAGCGTGTGCTGGGGGGGGGCATTGTCTCCCGAATATGAAAATCATTATCCCCTGTCATTAAAGCGCCTTGACGAGAACGCTCTATTAAAACAATACACCGATTTCGCCCCACGCACGCACTCCTCCCCGCGCCGCACCGGGGCCGTCCGCCCCGCGCTCCCCCCCGGGCAGGGGCTCCTCGGGCGGCAGCGCCGGAGCGCTGCATGGCGAGCGGCTGCGGCGGGACCGCGCGGACCTCACACGCATCTCATTGTCAGTCTCTGCTCAGGGAGAAACGGTTTCAAAGTAAAAGTCGTGCGGCTGTTCCCGTGGCTGTGCCTTCGAGATTTTCTGTGGGGCTAATTAGGCTTTTAGTAATAGCGTGCTTCTGGTAATGTGTTTCTGGCTGTCAGTGCTGGAAATGTAACCTTCATTCGGTTTTCTTGCCTGTGCAGTCTCAAACTGAAGCAACTGTAGTAAATCACAATATATTGCGTTGTAACTCTTTAAGTGACTGCATCCCGCTACAGGAGCGTGCTGGAGAAGTCAGCTCTGTTATGCAAGCGTTGGGCTCTGATGGTGGAGCACCGCTCCTCGGTTCTGGGGTTGTTCTTCATAAATCCGGAGAAACCTGGGGATAGATCTCCTGTTAAGTTAAAACAACTTGAAGAGGCTTAAGTAGCTCTCTTGCTAGCTAACGTGTCAAGTACGGTGTAATTCAGCAGGTTGCCCTTCTGAGTGACAGACTTTACAGTCAATTCTGCTGTTTCTATTAAATACCCATAATGTAGGCATAGAAATAAGGAGAGGGCTGATGTATTACATGTCACTGCTTCGTTTGCTCCACCTTGCAATTCTCTGTTTTATCATGTGCTTAATGTCTGTGAAGGCTTTAGATGTCAAGGCAGCTGCGTCTTGCCAACTCCTCTTTGTATTTCATAGAAAGCCGAGTTCTTGAAAAACAGAGCTGCATTGAGCACTTTGACACATTTATTTAGAATCATTTCCTACCGCTGTGTTTCTTAGATCAATTGCTTTTGTAGAGGACAGTGCGATTCTTTCCAATTTGGGATTCTGAAAGCTTTGTGTGCATCTCTCTGCAAACACAAAGCCATGCTGTGTAGAACACTGCTGCAGCTCAGTCTGTGAGGAGCCCAACCTGACAACAGTGTGATCAGAGAGGAAAATGTTTGTCTGAGCAGCCGCACTGAACCAGCAGAGTTGTTCAGTGAGTAAAGCTGCATTCATGCATGAGTTTCTGTGAGATCTCACCAATAGGTGAGAAGGGAAAAGAGGGAGAATAAACTAAAATGCACGTATACATCTTTCTATTTTCAGTATACATGCAAGAATGGCACTATGTGATTGTGGAATATGATTGGATTTCTTAGTTTCCAGTCAATGCATCAGAAAGAGAATTGACTGTCTTAGAGATGTCATGGTTATTTTTTCCACATTGCTGACAGAGAGAAGAGTGTACTCCATATAAATGCAAATGAATCGCTGTGTTATATGTAGTTGTATCCCATCACTCAAGTTTACATGCAGTGAAGAAAAGGACTCCTATCATCCTGAAGGATTGATCTTCGAGGTCCTTTTCCACCCATTCTATGATTCTCAAGCATGCAACTAGCTAACTACCAAATTGCATATTAACATACTTAAGCACAGAATAATTGGGCTCTTGCTAGCAGAAGAGACGTCAAACAGTTGTATCTTATACTCTTTTATTACTTAAAATAATTTGCAGTTTGAAATTGTGTTTTCTGTAAAAGCACACAGACTGAGACCCCTACTGTATCTTCATTTCAAGGATGCCTGTGCAGCAAAGTGTTGCAAGTGACTCAAAATCTCTGCCTTTCATCACTTCCTGTAACTGACTGAGAAAGGAGGCTGTGTAATCATAATGCTGCCACAACTCCCAACTGGGCTGATTCCATGCAAATATGTGGTATCATATCATGTGGTAGCCTAAAATGTGGAATTACATGTGAACAAATTTCTGCCATACATAAAGGGTTGGCTGGGCAGCCCCTGAGCTGGAGCCTACTTGGCATCAAAGACTGTATAATCCCTGATAGGAGCTCCTCCTTCAGTACCATACTTCCTTAGGCTCATAGGAGTGACTATTGGAACACAAGCCTATGTTTGAAATTTAATTTGGGGGCTGATTTTCTCATACACTAATGCTTAGAATCCGTTTATGCTGACGTGAAACCTTATCTGCAGTGCTCTAAGATCATGATATGTTGTGTAATTAGACAACAGTTTTCATGGCTGCCTGCCAGTTAAGCACTGTCAAGTAAGAGGAACAGTTGGAGAAAATCAGAATAAACAGAGAATTTAGTCCTCAGTCTTTAAAATGGTTCAAGAAGCATTCATAGCTTAGCTGTGCTAGTACTGTGTAGAGCACACTAAATAAAAGTTTACTTTGGCAGATGCTTTGCAACTTGATTGCCTGGAACTCTTCCATCAGCCTTTCTCTACCTATAGGGCAGTGGGAACAGAGGTGTCTGCTGACAGTGCTGTCAGGAGATTGGAGGAAGCAGCATTCAGCAGAGCTGCAGCATGTTTGTCAGTAGATAAAGGAAGAACCCTTTGCAGATTTTGTTCTATTGACCTTGCAGACAGAGTTTGGTCCTTGAAATGCAACAGCTCAGTACTAAGATACCCTCAGTGCCACAGCTGTGAAGTCCCTTACCAGCTTTTGTTGGGGACATATGCATGCCTGAGCAAGGGCAGCTGTACTGCTTTCTGGAGATTAAAGTAATATACTCTAGAGTAATCAAAATGCTTTTGCTGCAACTTGACATCTGGGATGACCAACAGTATCTTTATCCTTACTTTAAAATGGAGAGAGAACTGCATGTGTGCAGGTTGAGATCTGCCCTGCACCTAGAAAGAGGGAGGAAGTCTTTGGGGTTGAAGGCCAGCAGGCATTGGGGCTGCATGACATAAACCATCACAGGAAAACTTGAACATATTTTTGAGTAATACGCTATTTTTATTTGACGTTCAAGGCAACTATAAGCAGTGCTATGAAGCTGGTGACCTTCCTATTTACAGCTCAGACCTTAGCTGAAGAATAGTAACGCAGTATGTGATGCCTAATTAGCAGCAGCTGACCTGCACTCTGTAGCGGGAGTTGTGCCGGAGCAAGGACTGCAAGACGAGGCCGTTAGGTAGCTGTGTGCTTAGGGAGCAGAGGCCGTGTCACCGAGGCTGCATCTTTAGGGGAAGGATTGCCGGAGCGGTTCCTGTGGACCAAGCGGTGCTATGCAAAGTCCACGGTAGGTGGCGGCACAGCCACTGCCTGGTGTCACCTCTGCTGGACGAAATGGGTGAGAAGGGGCTGGGTCTTCAGCTCCGAGTGCTGATTTAGCTCAAGCAGAGCTAGAAGGGCTTACGCCACCTGACAGCTTATTATTTGGCGCTCAGAGTTTCCAAAATGGATTAATCCAAACAGTGCAAAGACACTGCAAGTGCAGAGTATGAGCGTTCCCAGGGAGAGCTAGCATGAAATAATTAGGTTCTGCTCACAGGCTAATCTGTTCCAGGCTTTTTCTCTGAATATGCAATTATCTTTTATATATGGCTTTAGAATCTCCTGATGTTCCTGATAGTCTTTGGTTTTGCTTTAGTCATTGTGTTTAGGTCAGCAACATAATGAATAATAGCTAAACATAGCAGAGCCATGTTCTGCACCCCCAAAAATCGTAGATAGCCGTTCTAAATACTAAGAATACTGATCACTGTTGGAGACTTTAAGGGTGCATGATGTATAAAAACACAAAAGAATATACTAGTGCAAATAATGGGTTACATACATACAGGTAGCTTTAAAAGTGTTCTGATTAAGCATACCCAACTTCATAGTCAGGTTTTATTTTGGTATACCTTAAACTTTTGTATGTACGTTAACCTTGGATATGCAGCTTGAAGCAGATTAGATTACTCAGTAAAATATGTTATTTTCCTACCACAGTTGTTCATGCTAGCTGTATGGTGTTGTTGTTTCCAAATTAATGGTTTGGTTTTTTGTTGTTTTTTTTTTTTTTCTAAAGAGGGGTTAGTAGTTATATGCGTTGTTACTTTACTTAGAGATACTTCATTTTGCTATTAATTAAAAATAGGAAATAGTACTGTCTCACTGCAGTAATTTGAATCTTGGTGTTTTTGCTGGTTTTGTTGTTGTTGTTTGTTTGTTTGTTTGTTTGTTTCTAAATGTGAAATTTAAGTTCTTAATGGAGCTGATTTCTCAATTTAAGTCTCTTTCTTTTTTCCCCACAGAACTCAGTTACAAAATTTATAACTGGCAGTGTGCAACCTTAGGCACTTACGATTTATGAATGCGGAAAGAACTGTACTATTTAATGTCTACATGACACTCTCATGTTACCCTTGCTGCATTCCTGCCTTGTGGACCCTCCATGCTGATTCTGTAGTCCTGTCATAAATCTGTTCAAAATACGCAGGTGTAAGAAGGCTTTTTATCTTCATAAATCTAATTTGTAGCCATGTGACAAAAAATAAAAGAGTTAGGGGCAATGGAAATTTGTTCTTAAAACCTTGGAAGAGTTAGAGCAAGAGGCGTGGCTCGGAGATACAGTGCTGCTGTTCTGCTAGGGGGATTCTCAGGTATGGCACAGTCAGAACATTCCTTGAAGGTAGCTCCCTAGAATGTGCTCTTGCTTTTGAAACATCTTGGATGCATTCACTCATAGGATAAGATACTGTTTTGAAATAAAGTATTTTAAAATGACTTTCAGATGTTTTTGAGCTGTGAGTTTCAATAGAGGCCTTTTCCCTTCACGTGGGAGTTCAGTCAGATTCTGCAATAGGGGAGTTTTCATTTCATCCACAGAAACTTTCATTTTGGAAAAGAAAATAACCTTCTATTAGGAAGTCTTGTTTGCCTGTGTCTTAAGTTAAGGGTAGCAGGTCCTTGGGTGAACACAAAGCAGTATCTTCTCTCACAGATGTTGCTTCATATCTCCTCTGAGTGAGTAACATAATCACATAAGGAAGGTTCTTAATAGGAGAAAAAAAAAACTTTAATAATTAATATCGTACATTTATTCATAAATCTGAAATTTAGAATGATAGCAATTGTGTCAGCAGAGCTGAGAAACATTTCAGTAAACTTTGGGTTCATTACATTACATTACATTCAATACTTTTTTTTCATGGCTTGTTTTCATTTTTCTCAGTTTTCAGAAAAGTTTTCTGAATCAAGCTCTTAGGGTACTTTCCTCACCAAAGATTTCAGTTTGCACGTCTCAAACAGTTGCTGAAATTGCTTGCAGTTGCTGTAAGATACTGAACCTTATCCTCATATTCTGGGTTTTCTCATCTAGAAACTTCTGATGCTTTCAGTGGCAGAAGTAGTTTGAACATTCTTCAGCATTAACAGCCAACATCAGATAGATTAGATTATTTGGAGAAGTAAGCATTGCTTGCTTTGGAGCCTGAAAAATAAATTTAACAGATCAGAAGCAAAGGATGCATGTAGTAATCTGAGCGTGTGTATTATCTTGGTAGGTGTAGTAGTACTGGTACTCTGAAGGCATATACTTTCAAACAGATTTTCCTTCTTCTGCTTCAATAACTTACTCTCAATAACTTATTTTCATGCAATACTTACATCTCACATCCTTCATTGTTCACATATTTTGAATGCAAATAAGTACTTATTGATAATTGCAACCACTGGTCTTCTGAACTGAAAAGATTCTTTTCTAGCAGTATTATTGGCCTTTGTTGCTAGAGCCAATTTGTTGTAAAGCATCTCTGTTGGTTACAGAACAGCAAAAATGAGACAGGAAACTCTGTTACATGAAGTTTTGAAAAGTTAGCCTGGGAAAGCTCTCTGTTTTTATGAAGAAAATGAAAAGCTTTAGGGAGAGGAGTGAGGAGGAAGTGGCTTACTTTTTAATCACTGGATGGATATTAAAACTGAATTCATTAGCTGAATGGATTATTAAAACTGATTGTGCTACTTTGTGAGTACAGTGCAACAAAGGGAAGTTGCAAGGGAAAGAAAGGTTTGTGAGTGAGCCAGGTCACACACTAAATAATGGCTTTAAAGGCACTCTTTGCTTTTAAATTAGGTCACTTATGTTCTTTCTTTGAACATTCAGTTCTAATTGCAACAGTAAATCAATGAATACACTCAAAGTAGATTCCCATGTAAGGTGGACAACTGGACAGTGCCTTTTTACTGCTACCAACACGTGCATCCAATTACTGGGTTGATATACTCACAGTGTCAGCTGTAAAGCATTCCCCTATTTTATAGTCAGCCTGAAGAATTATTGGCCTGTCCCCTTTAACATTTACCTCTAAATAATCTGTCAGTAGTGTATATCTTCTACAGTTAAAAAGGAATTTTCACACGCACTGAGGCTGACTTTCCAGAAAAAGGAAATGTTGAAATTACCAAAAAGTTTAATCCTTTCCCTGCTCTGCCTGTGATATTTGATGTTGTGCAAGAGAGAAAAAAAGCAGATACTAGGAAAATTGAATTTTATACAAAAACAGAGATGGATCTTTCATAAAATATGATTTAATAAATCAGCATGATGCCTATTTCTTCAGTGGTTGAAAGTGTGAAGGACAAAGTTGGTTGTTTTTCAGGGTCAGTAATTCACTCTACAAAGGGAACGGGTGAAAACAGAATTCAGAGGGTCTTCCTTTTTCCATCACTGATACTAGAGGTCCGTGTAGCATAGAAATAAATGAAATGTATGTTTTTTATCAGGTGTCTACTGCACATCTGTGGAAGCTGCAGACTGACTGCAGTGTGTAGGAAGTGAGGAGGGGACGCTGAAGAATTTTAGAAGCATTTAGGATGTTCTTTAACTACAGTTAAAGGATGGTGTTAAGTGGAAGCTGGGTATAAATCAGTGATACCACACCTACATTAGAGTGCATTAGAGCAACCCTGGAAAGGTTGACAAGAAAAAAATAAGGTTAGCACATGTCAGAAGTGGAAGAAGGGAACATGGCCTCCTATTCTGGCAGCAGTCAATTCACTGCCACTGAATCACAGAATCATAGGGCCTAAAGGGACCTTTGGAGATCATCTGGTCCACCCCCTGCTAAAGCAGGTTCCCTACAATAGGTGAATCACCTATCTCATCTCACTGCATCATCAGTTTGCTCACAGCTTGAATCTACAAAGTCACAAACTCATTAACATGCAGGTTGACTTTGTTTACAAGTGTGTGATCAGCACTGGAGTATAAATTTTCCCCACCCTCACTTCCATTCTCTTCTCCAACTCTGTTCTATGATGCTGTATGTGCTCTGACGTTCTCTTATTCAGTTTATTCTCTTCCTGGGGATTAGTAATGTGCTTTGCTCCTAATGTTAAAGTTATTTGCAAGTAGAAAGATAATCATCCTTGTCCTTGGAAGTATTGAAAGCAGCCACAAAAATATTTTCCTGTTAAAGAATAAAAAAAATGCAATTTTGATCTGTTTGTTTTCTTCAGCTTTTCACTATCCTACTTCTATTTACTACATTTATTATGAGAAATGCATACCTGATGGACATCAAAATATCCATAGATTTCTAGGTGGTTTAATCTTTGGAGGTGGAATACATTATTTTTTATGACTGATAGGTTTAATGTTATCAAGTAAGTCATATTTTTTAAGCTTATCTTTCAGTTTTGAAGTAGTTACATAGCTACAAACTCATATATTCACTGTTACTACAGTGACCAGGAGAGTGTATGCTCTAGGAGAGAATACAGGATTCAGTATTTGAAATGAAAAGCAGTATATGAGACTAGTTCTAATGCTGTTTTTTCAAGTATTTTTAAATTGTAGGAAATGCTGAGCTTCTTGACGTTCACTGAAACAGTCTTTGGCATTGGAACACATTTCATTCACTTTATATTTCCCAGACACACACTTTTCCCTGTGGATTTCTGGGGGTAAAAATTGAAAGTGTCAACCATGATGACTTGGAAATACCTCTCTCATCCACAGGAAGAATCCAATAATCTGTTGCAACTTTAACCTTAGCTGACGTCACTGTATCCTTTTTCCCTGCCTCAAGGGAAGCCGTGCAGTGCAGACAGCCCTTGTCCTGACAACAGGACACCTTTCTTTGTCAAAACTCTAGTGATAGCATTTGAAATACAGAGATTAATAGAGTACTCACTGAGAACACATAGCTGCAAAACTAACAGTAGCATGAAAAGAAGCAGCCAGAAAGAAACTGGAGCTAACCGTGTGAGCTGAGCAGTATCTGCTTGCTGTGAGGAATGTTGTGTATTAAAGAGCTGCAAGTCTGAACCCACTGACGTTACTGAAAACAGTGTAGGATCACTGTGTGGAAGTCATACAAAAATTACTACCAGTAAATGCAATGTGTGCAATAGCTTGCTATGGGAGTTTGAATGCGTAAATGTACTTCAGTTGGGTTACATACCTTATAGAACAACTACTCCTTCAAGGTTGCAACTGAAGCTGTGTAAGAAAAGATCCAACACCAGCATTCTTGGAAGAAGCAATTATACAGACTTCAGAAAGGCTCTTAGGGACCATTACGGATTTTTTGTTTAAAACAAGGCTGAAATGCATAAGGGACAGAAAAATGACCCATGAATGATGGAACTAAAGGTTCATATCCTTCAACACGATAGCCTAGGTATGAAGGAAGCTGTGGATTTACAGGAATCATGCTGATGGTTAAGCAACACAGAGAAGAAATGTGTTTATTTCCAAGGGAAAAGGAAGAAGAGTGAAAAATTTGTCACAATAGTGGCGTGTGGGTAGTAAATCTTGAGTATATGAAGTGACAGAGTGTTAGTTATTGTGTAATATCAGGTCCTATGTAAGATTTTTCTCCTTTGTACATAAAATTTGTACATACATTTGACTCTAATCTCTCTTTGTCTCCTTGTTGCTTATAAAATCAGGTTAGTAATGTTTCCTACATGGGCAAAACTGTTTTGAAAACAAATTCTTTGTGAAACACACCAGTAACAATGTGGTAAGTGCCAGAAAGAAAGCCCACCAGGAAGTTAATAGTTCTTTTTCTTGAGAAAAGTTTGCATGTAAAGAATATGAAGTGTAGTTTTGTTCTCTATAGAAGAGGAAACTAACTGACTTCTTCACTCCAGTAAATTTAAGTGTTTGTCTTTTAGTCAGCAAAAATGTAGTATTTCCCTGGAAAAGAAGCATTCTATAGTTTCTCTTGCAAGCAGTTTCAAGATGACTCAATGCATTTGTTGCACAGCAAAATAAACAAATAAATAAATAAATAATGGCAAAATCTCCTAACAAATATTCTGGGTGTAGGCAGAAATTGAATCTACCCTTCTGCCAAGCTGAGTTGGGACCTGGCTGTGCTGTGTGACTACTAGAATCATAAGGGTTATCAAATTTGAGTTTACTTTAAAGGTGAAAACATAAGTATATTTCAGCTCAAAGATCTATATAATTTCCATGATTATACAGTTAAAGTAGCAATTTCATTTTCTTCTCCTTAACTAGGCCTATCGCGTCTTGAACATGAATTTTTCCTAATAATTTTAGTATTTGGTCGTATTACATATTCTTGAGGCTGCCTCAATTTATCACAAATGTTGCCTATCCCTTGGAGTTAAGCTACTGGAATTATCTGTTTGGTTCTTTTTATTATAATTATTTCTTTTCTTACCATTTTTATTATTGATATCTTCCCTTTGGTGTCACAGGCATTATTCTTTCAGTTTAATTTATTACAGTTACTTTTACATGTCACAAATTCTCTTTGAAATGACAGCCATCCAAGTTAAAGTCTTTTCAACTTGAGTGAAAACACATATAATGAGGCTGACACTTGGCTCATGTGGTATTAATCTGGTCTCTTGGTCATTTCTTCTGTGTCTCCTGCTGCAGTCTGCTCTGAAAAAGACATATCTGCAGCTGGGGAGTACATAAGATTAACTTCCGCCTCTCTGTGGCTTCTTGCCTCAGACCACACACCAAATAATTCCTCAAAGCATTATCCAGATTTGCTCAAAATTCACCATGCTTGCTTTATTCCTTCAGTTCTGCCACACATGTATTTGTGGACTGTGCTTGCAGCTGATTCTGCTTATGAAACAGGAAACATTTTGCAAAGATGAGGATTTAGAGAAAAACACTATTGTAAAATATCTATAATAATTTTTCTGTGGAACTCTTTCCCATTTGGTTTTCCTGAGTTTATGAACTTACACAGTAGATCAGAAAGGTCAGCAGAAAGTAACCTTTTTGTTTTTCCGCTGAACTCAGTGCATAACAAACCCAATCTAACTAGCCAGCCCAGACTGAAATCTAGTAACTGCTGTGTACAAAATGAAATAAATAAATAAATAAAAAGAAACAATACTGCTTAGGTTGAGAAGGATCTTTAGTGCTGTCTGAACTATTTAAAGTAACACTACAAAAAAAGTTGCTATTCTGTTGATGGGATTGCTCTCAGCCATGTATCTCCAAGCCTTGATCACAGTGTAAAATCCTTCTAGAGGGAGTCACAGATGTAAAGGGTATGAGTACTTGTGCTCACACACCAGCACAGACTCAGGAAGTGTCTTTAAGGATGAACAGGAAAAGCAATACATGAAAACATCCCACTACTTTCTGTTACCTTGTGGTTGGTATGATATTTTATGGCGGGGGATGCCAGACACTTCTCATTAAGTCCAAATGGGGGTGGGAACATATTGTTGGTGTTGGAATAAACAGCAGACTTGCATATTCTAACATTCACATTGTTGACTTTTCAACTGAATATCTTCTAATAGTAGTTTTGGAATCTTCTTTTCTCTCAGTACATGAGATCTAATCATTTTCAGAAACAGTTCACTGTAAGACCACTAGTCATGTCACTTCCTGCTTAGTAGTCAGTCATAAATACATATAACCTCTTTGTTCGCAGATGTCTGTTATGTCCGAAGCTATGACTTTTCTGCATGAAAAACGCCTGTTGCACACTCCATGACATACTGATATTGCAAAAGTCCATTTCATAATGATGCATATAATGTAGTTCTTAAGATTAAGTTTCCTAAGAATCTGTGAAGGCTCTAATAACAGATAAGCACTCTTATATTTTCAGATCTAATCCTTGGATAGCTACTGCCATGAGAACCTCCAAGGCCTGACTCTGCCCAGTTTATGATATAAAAACATTCGTGATACACAACATGTTGTAAATAAGTAGAAATCTGTATTATTTTATTATTTGAAGTCACGGGATTAATCTCTCCAGGAGGACCATAGCATATGCCTTACCCAACTCAGTATGATAAACATTAGAGACTTGTAGGTATCTTACAGTAATCTCAAAGTTTAGTCATTTAAAGAACTTATCTATTCCTCTAGTTCCAATAAATACCTTGCTAATGAATTCTAGTTAAGTTGACCTTGTAGCAGAGTATCTTGTTGATTGGCTTGGTGGTTTGTTTTTTTTGTTGTTGTTGTTGTTTTTTGTTGTTGTTGTTGTTGTTGTTGTTGTTTTTGCATTCCTTATCCAAATGGCTGATTTGTTTTCTGATTTTGAAGGAGAGCTTATAATCACAAGTCATATGTCACAAGCCACTAAAAGTGTCAGAATCTTACAGCAGGCCTTTGGTGGCTTGTTAATCTCTCTTCCCCCACCCACCCCCCTCCTTTTTTTTTTTTTTTTTTTTAAAGGAAACAGACTAATTCACTTAAACATAATGAGAGCCATGCCTGCCATAGCCTACTTTTTAAACAGTGTCAGTTCAAGTAAGATCTGTCTTATTTCTTCACCTCTTTTTCTTGACTCCACCAATTAAACAGAAAGATGAAAAATACAAGTTTTTATGGCAGTGCTATTTCAAATGTTAAACAACAAATGGAAGATTCCATTTTCCTATCAGAAGAGTATGCAAGTATCAGGGCGTGGAAGTTTTTGTTTTCCTTAGGCCCCGTCCTTCCAAATTACCAGCAACATGCAAAAGACAAACCTCTATGCTAAACAGAGAGACCAGATGTATATCTAACCTCTTGCCCCCATTTTTCTTCCATTAGGAACCAAAAATGAAAATATCTCTAAACAAAAATAAGTGGGATGGTAAGGTAAACTTTTCAACTGCATTACAACTCTCTATAGAATGACAATCTTACAAAGTCCTGTATTAGTCCAGTGGGCAGTTTTACTGAAGGGATGCTTCAAAACTTGGAGCAGCAGCTCGAGGTGGTTTGTCTATTTATTTTTGTTTGTTTGTGTGTTTGTTTGTTTTTGGAAAAGTAGTGGCAGAATTTTCCTTGAGTTGCAGCAAAAATTAAAGTAACAAGTAGTAAAATACTCACTTGTAAAAGCAAATCTATAAATACTATGTTACAGAGCTTAGGTTTGCTGTTCAGTGTTAGATTTCTTCATCTCTATAGGGATTAGCTAACCAAACTTTGAAATACAGCTGTATTATTTCCTCCTTTTCAGAAATGGAGACAGAGTCTGAGGCAGAGTATTTTAAAGACCTGGATTTTTTCACTTTTATCTTTAGTCAAGTTTATTCCACACTAAATCCCTGGATTGATTATTCTACTCTGTTCCTAATTTTTTGTTCGCAATACAAAGGGTGATGTTAATGTTCTCTATAGAAATGGGAATTAAAGGGTAACACTTAATTGTTTTGTTTTTATAGTAGATTATGTCTCCAGCATAACTGTATATGTATGATAGAATAAATGGTGAGTTTAACACTAACTAAAGATAAAGAAAGTAGAAAAGTTTACAGAAGTGATTGAAAACAGGTGATAAAAATATCTGTGTAGAGACAGAGATCTTAGAAGGTAACTTGTCTTGATAAGAATGCTTTCAACCATTGGCTATGAGAAAATTAAAGACATTTGAAAGCAAATTCTCCTTAATGAGCAAAGCTAGGCATTATCAATAATCCATAAACTATTCTTTGGAAGACATACTACTGATATCAGCTGAAGAAGGTCTGTCCACCCAAGGGCGCACTGTCTGAAAACCAACAGATTTTGTAAATGGATTCTAAATTCATAATTATAATTGCTTCCTATTCACATTGTTAAGATTCTGCTGAGGAAGTAGCGCTGAAGAGATGTAACTAAAGAAGCATCCAGGAATAAAAGAAAATCGCCTACAGAGAAACAGGAAAATTAAGTCTGACATTTAAAAAAATGAAGACAACTAATTGCTGAGGCACTTAGACACCCAAGACACTGGGAAGCCTTTACCAGAAGTAGAGAAGAAGCTCTCCAGTAATTTATGATAACTCCTTTACTGGAGTTTACTAAATCTCAGCAGCTATTACAAGCAGTGCAGAATTTCCCTTATGCAAAACTACTCAGTTTAACTATTGGTTTAAATGCAAGATACTATCTAAAGCCAAGTGTATACTGAAGCATGTGGAGAGCAGCTAAGCTACATCTGGGGTGCTCGTGGACAGCTGGAGACAGAAGGCTTTTCCGCCAGGGCAGGGAAGATTGTCTTCATTCCTGCTTAAATCAGACACACTGAAATTTCTAGGCTTCTCGGCAGCTGGGACTGAAAAGTGAGGAGAGACTCCATTATGTTGTATCCAGGAAGAATTTTACAGTAGAAATTTTCAGTCCTTTGAAATGTCTGGTGTTGCCTTTGACAGAGGTGGGACACTAAAGCACATCTAGACTGGCTGATATATGAAGTTTTTTATTCTTTAGTCATGACTCATAACAGAGTCCCTAGATTTTTTAGAAAGAAAAACTAAAGGGAGTGCTAACAGGGGTGTCATTTGTTATAAAATCACCAGAATCATTTATATTTTCAACAGAGAGGGCTAGAGTTTTGACCCTGTATCTGTGTGCACCAGTCCAGAATCTCAGTTATGCATTCCTCCTATTTCTTTGAAATTGGCAAGGAAAAATAGCTTTTTTTTTTTTCTTTTTTTTTTTTCACACTGGGGTTTCAGTTTCTATCGTGGGAATCATTTCATCTCCTTGTAAAAGTGGTAATACCACCTTAGAACCTAGTCCAGGAAAAAATGTCAGTTGATTTTATGGGTTGTGCCAATCCTGGAAGAGGTTACAGATGTCAGCTTTGCACAAGGCAGAAATAGCCAAAGGAAAAGGTCAGCTGTGGGATAAAGAGGAAAGGGAAATTAAAATAGAGTTCTTTGTATGGCAGGCTGCAGAATAACTGATGGGGAAGCAGGAGCACACTGAATTCACACGATAAACTCATCATCTTTTTTTGTCCAGCAACTACCTTGGAAATAGTCTTCTCTTTATCTGCATGAACTTCAAAGCCAAAACAGTAATATTGGAACCATTCCTACTGGATAGCTTCAGCAGACAACTTCTATGAAACTGCAATCTGTGTACAGTATCAGCAACATCTTTAGTACACCTCAAGAGTACTCCCACATCCGTCTGTTGGGCACTTCCAGATGTCCTCTCCCACCTGCAGACATCCAGTTTTCAACAGTTCAAGAGCTGTAGGTTTGGGAGGAGTAGTTTTGTGGTTCTTGGCCTAGACGAGGCAACTTCTGCAAAGCCATGTAATGTGCAAGTAGTGAGTTTCTGGCACTGAAAATTTATCTGCACATCTTTCTCTGGCAGTTTGTTGTTGTTGTTGTTGTTGTTGTTGTCGTTGTCGTTGTTGTTGTTTCATCATCTGTTGGTAGATCTCTTTAAAAAGTGTCTGAGGATCAGGAAGCAGCCAGCAGTGCTGCATGGCATACTGCAGCTGTGGTGTTCTGCAGTGTGCGCAGCTCCACCATGGGTAATTGGTTGCACTTGGTCAGTGTGTGCATCCATTAAATAAAAATGAGTCAAGGCATCAGAGTGCAGGACCAGAGGGAACCTCTTGAGAATCCTAGTGGAGCCCCACTTTTATCACCAGTATCTGTCATATAAATTTGTTCAGAATTTTAACAACTTTCATTAACAACAGATAGGTTCTGCTCATGGTGCCTTAGCTGGCTGTTACACGATCTTGTTCCTCTACATGTTACAAATAATTCTCAAAATACATTTGTAGTCAGTGCTATTCCTCCCACTCCTTTGCCAGCAATGTACACTGCCTCACAGCTTTCTAGAGTTTCCTACCACAATGTATACACAGAAAACTGTTATATTCTCCTGCTGTTTTTCTTCTGCTAAACTTACAATGTGAGGTTCACTGCTGAAGAGACATTGCTGAACAGGTTCAGCGCTGGACATACCCTCACTATCTTTCTGCTGCTTTTGGACCCAGAGGAACAAAGCTACATCCATGTGGTCTGCCACACTACACATCTTGATGGATCATATTAATCCATGTGTTGCATTCGGGAAGCAAAGCCATATTTCTTTCCAAATCTTTTTAATGGCAGTATATTTTTCTGGGGAAGTTTAATTTGAAATTTTTGGGGGCAGTGAGGTGAGGTAGTTGGTGCTTGTAGGGGGAATTCTAGCTCTGGATAGTTCTGTGTAGACATGCCTTTTTTTTTTTTTTTGTAAGATTTTATTTCCATTCTCCTAGAATTGCTACTAGGAGCCTGATCTTAAATCTGCACACCCATACTCCAGTCCAGGTTCTGCCCTCAGAGCTCAGAACGCACATAAGAAATTTCTCACTGCTGCAGGAAATGAATTCTAAGAAGAAATCTAATATTGCCAAAATTGGCAAACCCCCTAGACACTTACATTTGTCATGTTGTAAATACTGCTCTCTACCCATCAAATGAAAGAAATGTGGGCCAAAAAAAAAAAAAAATCTGGCTTACGTTATGTTTAGCAGGGCAAAGAGTTGAAAATGTTGAAGTCCACTGGTAAGGGTGGTGGTCAGGATACAACTAATGTAAGCAAAGGCAAACCATCTATTTATTACTCAGCATTTTATTCCTCTTGATTTGGCATACGAGATTTCATTTTTAAATTCAGAAGGGGAGTATTGGCTTATGGATGATTTGGGGGAGGAACTGATTTTTCCTGCTTTCTGAAAGATGTCGAAATGACAAAGCATTTTCCACTCACATAGTAAGAATTATCATAATTTTTAGAAAGTTAAATTGAAAATCAGATTGAAATCCATTATTTCTGTGAGAAAATGAAATGAACAGTCACACTTTCAAATGAAATAATGTTTGGTCATAAAAATTCTATGTTTAGCCTATTTCAAAATAAGGAAGAAAATGGAGAGTAAGCAAATAAAAATTCATAAGAAAATATTTGCCAGAAGTAGCCAGTCTCTTCACTAAAGACAGAAAACAGCTATATTATGTTTTGTACAGGGCTGTGATCATGTCCTTGGTCCAGACAGGCAGTTTGATTATGTGTAAAATTTTTAAGCTAATAGTGTTTGAGGCTTAAAAGGCACAAGTGTCTGTACAACTGAGAGAGAGTTCCACATACTCCTTAAGTATGCATGATTCTTAAGAATTAAGGAATAACTGAATTATAAATACCAGAAAAGTGGGATGCATGCTACGAATGGCCCAAAGCTGTGCATAAAACTCTTGGTTTCTGTGCAGAAACTTGTCTACAGGTCACTATCTCTCTGTCACACGTGTAGAAGGGAAGAGACCAATCTTTTCTTCCCTGACTATGCTTATTTCCTCCTCCTGACATTTTTCAGTAGTAAGACAGAAGCCATTTGTTCTGGATATAGTAAAAGCTGAGAAACCAGGACATTTTTCAGGAAGATCTATCTCTCTTATGGTAAACACATATTTGTGTCTGGAAAACCACTTAAAAAAAACCACCTTGTTTTTGTTTGTTTGTTTGTTTGTTTGTTTGTTTGTTTCCTGGCTCTGCATTTACGTTTGCCATAATCCATACTTGTCTCCTGCTTTTGTGTCAAGGATGGATGAGAGCAGTGTGCTGGGTTTTGTTTTCTTCCAGTATTGCAACAGACCTTTTCACAAAAGTATTTCCCAATGCCTTTAGGTATATTTTCACTTGTTCCTAACGTTTTAAGATAGATATATCAACCTGAGCTATTCTTAGCACTTCCCTGATGCATCAAGATGTCACAGAAGACATTTGGGCCATTGCATCTGATATATGAAGATAATGGGCACCACATGACGATTTTTTTTCTGTTTTCCTTTTCTTTTACTGTCTGCGTGTCTGGCTTTAATCAGTGACTTTTCTGTGAAATGTTGCAATTGGGCCTGAGCAAGCTCTGTGCTTTTCTATGATACAGAATTGTAGATTATAGGTGAAACAGCATTAAGAGGCTTCAGAGGTTAATTATGTCTGAAAGTTTCCCCATCCACGTCAGTTGACACTCTCAGTACACTGCATAAACAATTTAGGAGAAGCTATCATTAGCAAAGCAGCAGAGCTGCTGTTGCCCAACCCCTGCTCTATCTGCTTGAGTCTTGAAGACTTCACACATGAATGTGTATTTTGGATTGCTTAATTTATGTCTTCAAATAAGAAGGTTGGTCAGCTGCACATACTGTGTGCAGATATATACAAGGACAAAGATTCCTACATACCTTCTAAGTAAATAATACCTACACAGTCTTTTCCACCTATAAGTTTTTTTTATCATTTTACTTCTTGAAGTGCCTTTTTTTTATTATTTTTTTTAATACTAGCTTGAAGTAATTTAGGTAGAATACCAGCATACCTCATGCTTTCCAGTAATTTCTAACATTCTGTAATCACATTTTGCTAGTTTAAAACTAGTTTTTGTCTGTTCACCCATGAAAATATGTACATCCAGAAGCTAACTTTCATTGGGAAAATAGAAAAACTGATTTAACAAAAAGTGTTTTCAGGAGTGTGGTGTAAACATACTGATAAACACTGCTCTTTTAAGCATAATCCTTATGGGTTTTCAGATAAAAACAGAAAGTAAAAGCTTTTCAAACAAGAAGTGTTCCTGATAACAATCATGTCCCCTTTAATGCTATTTCAACTTGAACTTGTTGAAATCAGTGATCTCCTATGTAAAATGGAGAAAGGAATGTGTAAGAACCTACTTCCCTCCATCTCTTTTTATGATGTTTTCTTACATTCTAACAGCAATTTCCTTAATCTTTGTGAAGAGAAGAGGCAGTTTTATGCTTTGGAGAATGCAGAAACAAGTAGAGGAAGGGTTGGAAGGTCAGCCAGTGAGCTTAAAGCGTGGCAATTCACTTCTGTCTCACCTCATTCCTGCTTCTTCAGAGCAGCAGTGCAATAATCTTTTACATCTGTTTGATATGGCTCATATGCTTTAAGCAACTTGGACATTGCTTGCATAGGAGCTGTCTTGAATTTGCCTATATGAGATCACTGAAAAAAAAAATCATAGAACACTCAAGGAATTCTCCAGGTTGCTAGATTTAATTACCAGAATTTCTAAGGAATTCTTTTGTACCAAAAATAATTGGATCATCTTTTTTTCTTACTTTTTCTTTTTTTTTTTAAGTGGATTAGATATAAAGATATAATATAAAACAGCCATTACTTTGAGATATGACGTGGGACATTTTTAGCTGTCAAAATGTGCTTAGAAATGTATAACAAATGCTGGCGTCATACTGTGAATTGAGAAAAGGAAAAGACACAAGTTCTGCTGTTTGCTGTTGCCAGTAAATGTCTACTTTTGTTTAGACATTATTACTACAAAAGCCAAGATAAGACTGATTTGCCAAATGTTGCATTGTGCTGTCCAACTTGAGCTTTGAATTAAAATACACATTTGCCAAAAGTATTGTTTATATCATCTAGTGTGTTGTGTAATAAGAGTGTTAGGTAGTCCAGTTAATGAAATTACTGAAATTTTGCAGTAGTGTCAAATCAAATTTTGTTTTTTCTAAAGAATCAGTTTGGAAATGTTTTGCTTTAGAGTAGAATAGTCTAAAGTGACTTTTATATTCCTTGCAGGCAATAATCTGTGTAGTGAACTTCCTTTATGTACAGGTGAGATATTTCAGGTCCTAGAAGTATGCTGTAGGAAAACAATCTTTTAGCCTGTTGTGCATATCAAAATAAAAGCAGTTGAAGACAGACCACAGGAATTAGCATATCTAATTATCTTCTGTCACATTAGACTGGACCTCGGAATGAAAGCAGCCTTTTTCATTTTAAATCAAAACTCTATTGTAGCCAGTTTTCTTGAGGGTAAGTATCACTTAGAAGAAGTTTGCAGGATCAGCTTTGGTCTCAATGAACATTGCCAAGACAATTTCAGTCTGACAGAATCTGCACACTCCAGCTTTTATGAGTTATGTTTTTTGTTTATTTTTCCATTATCAAGATGACCAGTCAGATGTTTCATAAGTAGTATTTTGATGAAGAGTGTGGCAAACAAGCTCCAGTCGTCCCTTGTTTGGTTTGACACCATTCATGGATGTTAACACTAAATTAGTCATTGCCCGATCTGAGGAATTTGGGCAACTTGTTGTTTTTGTTTGTTTATTCCATTCCATCAGTAAGTAGGGTAGTGTAAGATGTATCCTGAAACAGAATGTGATATGAAATATCCGTGTTGAAAAATAGTTTGTTATGGTAACAGAAGTTAAACCATTGCACCATTCTGAAATTCATGTTGATTGTGCAATGATAGACAACACATATCTAAATTACATATAGAAAAAAAAACAGATTGAAACAAGATAGGAATATCAAAAATCTGAAAACAGCATTAAGCTGTCATATTGGAAACTAGAAACAAGGTCAGTGTTTGAAAACAAAGTGTATTTAAGCCAGTTTCAAATAAAGCTGCCTAAAAATCATCAACTGTAGTTGTAAAGGGCTCATGCAATTGTTCTGATGTCAGTCTAGGTGTACACCATCTGTTCTTTCAGGTATTAGCTTTCCTCTTGGGTTTCACTGAATGAAATTGTCAAGAGAAAATTCAAGTTTTAGAAAGATTTCCACATACAAATAATTACCAACCCCTTATCTTTTGAAAGATTTATATAAACACTTGCAACAAGTTGATCCTAAAATGGTTCTTACAGTCAAGATTTGCTGTGCAACAGTTTCTGGCTTTACTGAGAATATTATAGTTGTTACATGATAGGTGATGTTTTACTTTCCCTCTTCCTTCATATTTTGAGTCAGCAACATGCAAGGAGGCAGGTAAAGTGTTTTAAGGCAGTACTTGAATTAAAACCCAAGCCAAATCTTGACTGCTTATATTTGTAAGAAATCTTTACCTCTGTATGCATTTTACATTAAAAGAAATTTAATATCGTTATGCTGTAATCTAAGCCCTTGGGCATACACTGATAGTGTCCAAATGTGCATAGTTTTTCACACATTCAAGCATTTATAGCTGCTGTCCAGAAAGATAATAATAATTTTACTTATCTCACATATGTTGCAAGAAAATAGTTAGGAACAGATAAAAAAAAAAAAAGTGAGACAAGGCGTAGAACAATAAGAAGTGCAACAGATTTGATGATTTAAAATTGTTTTTAAAATGTTGACATGCTTGTCATGGGTATTTTTCTACCACATATTTATATAAATAAGATAGTCAGGTCTGACTGCCAAGGTGTTGGAAAGTATTAGGTGTTTTGTGGTGTTATGAGTGCAGTTGTTAAGCTATGGGAATCAAAGGGTGTGTGTGTACAAACAAGATTAAATAATGGATGTTATCCTACTCAAGGTGGTTTCCTGAAAATAATTTTTTGGGTTTGTTCTTAGTAATTAATCATTTACCATGTTATCTAGCTGCCTGGTTTTGCTCTTATGGATGCAGTTGTTTTGCCTAGATAGTGCATGAACACAGTGCAGGGGATTTAGAGGAAGGACTTACACTAATTTGCAGAAGTTAGCCACACGAAATAAAAGTAAGGGCACTCCTGTTAGAAACCTGGCTTCAGCTAGTGCCTGTCTAACCACTGCTCAGTCTAATGAATAGCAATGGAGACTAGTATTACGAAGTGCAGGGGATCGTCAAAGGTAATAAAAATGAGATCAGACCAAAGCAGCATCTGGGAGTGAAGTTTTAAGTAGCAGACAGGAATGTGTACTAATTATTGGATTGTTAATATATTGCATATGTCAGTTAAATGAAGATGGTGTGACTAAGGGTAGGCAGTAGCAGAGCCAGTAGCCCTGGATTTTATCCATCACAGATTCTGTATTAAACCTCCAGCTGTTTTATAACTTTCCTAATATGACATATTCCCATGCAAAACCTGTCTGTCTAACTGAGCACTCCACTTCTTTCAAATGTCACCAAATTTATGTTACAGCTGAGGACCATTTGGCTTCCTGCTAGACTGGATTGAAAACTTAGAAAAGACAGCTGGACAGTGTTTCACTGCTACTAAAATATTTGCATTGTATACATCAGATACTAAGTTCATCAGTGTGCTTTGATGGCTTCTTTCCTACATACACAGCAGGAATATTTAGTGGAGATGATTTTGCAGTGTTGTCTTCAAATGCATCATTCTGAGGTGTCTTTTATCTTTACAGAAGGCAGCCCTTGGGTATGTTCTTATTTTTTAAGATGAGAACACTGTGGAGAAAGTATTATTTTATGTTTCCTACAAGGTATGACAAGGAAATTCGGAGCAGGAACACTTCACCAGCCTGAATTTTACATGGATATTATTTGAAGTACCAAAGCTATGAAACAAAATTAATATTAAACAACTTCTTGAGCTGAAATACATTTCCTATTCATATTTTCAATTTTCAAAACTATAGCAAATAAGTTAATTGATGTACTGGAGGCACAGGAAGCACTGAAAGTCCTATAGTGATCTGCATGTGATGGAGTAGGATAATATAATCAGCTTCAGACTGCAGGATAAATATTGTATATTAGCTGAAGTAATAATTTAATCAGTGAAGCCACCATTTTTTCTCCATGAAGTCTTCCAAAGTTTAAGCCTGTGACATCAGTAACTGTTTGAAGTGCAGAAAATTTACCTGATATCATCACTGCTGTGTGCATCACTCTCAGATTCTGACTCCGAACTTCCTCTGGCAATCCGCTAGCAATGGAAAATGACAAGGTTAGGCCAGATGTAAAGGGATCTGGTCCCTTCACACCTTGTGAAATCCTAATGGAAAACGTATCTCTCATGACAGCTGAAATATTGTCATCATGTTATGGAAGTACTTTAATTATTTTTCAGTTGCAAGGAATGGAATTTGTCAAGGGCATTTCTAGACTGCAGGATCAAATACTTAATGGGCAGTCTGCTAATGTAGTTTTCATGTGAAGTTGTCGTCAGACCATGATAAAACTTTTTCCTTCAAGTGAGTGAGTGAGAGAGGCACTGAAGGACCTTGACATGGAAATGGAGTTCAATTTGTGAAATGATCGGTAATGTTTGGCCAGGAACAGCTATATTTTGTTGTGCCTTGGTCACAGGGCCATGAAGAAAGAAGGCAACAGACCAAGGGCCACCAGCTTGGATATGGTGGCCTGGATCAGGCTCATGGTATTTGGGATTCCCTCTTAAGCAATCTAATGACCAGATGCTGCCACACGACAGAATTTATGTTTAAAAGCTATGTGTTTTATTTTATAATATGTTTTAGTTTGGACATAAATACCCTCTGAATTGATTCCACTGGTAGCTGTGGCTTGGTAAGACTTCTTGGTGCAGAGTGGGAACACTTTTGAAATCTTGAAATGTTTCCTGGGTAGAGAAATTGTTTCCCACCCGGCTCTTGCTAGCAGTCACATATTTATCCCTAGAATCCCCATATGGCTTTGTGGGTGGTAATGTGTAGAGGGCAGCTTTCCCACCACAGCAGTTTTCCTCAGTACAGATTTATTTCTCTTCTGCTCTGCAGAGTTTTCAATCTTAATCACTGCTAAACTTAGGCCTGGTGTTTGTAGACCAATATTAGCTGTATGAGGAAATAGACTATGTCGAACCTTGCAGCTCCTTGGATACCCATTTGTTACTTTTTGTCTTTAAAATTGGATAATTATTTTGCAAGTTCCCTCATCCTGACTTGAGGCAGAATAGAGTGGACAAAATCCTGGCACCAAGACTTAAATTGCAAACTCCAGCCTGGAGGCAAATCAGTGACTCTCTGAGGGTTGAAAACCTCAGCCATGCAGAAATCAGAGAAGACCCAACAAAAGCAGAGTCCTCTGGCTGACTCCTGTACATGAGAGCACTGCAGTGATCTGCACACATAGCAAGGGGCAAGCAGCAGTCAAATTCTGGCATCTTTGATAGGTCTGAAGTCTGCACTTCATATTAATTCACAGCACAAACATATGAGAGCAGCATGGTCACTTGGAAATTGATAAACACCAGTTTGAAACTGCCTTCCATTACATATAGGTTGGCCAGAACCAAATAGAGTGTCACATATCTTGTTATATCAGCTTGTGAGCTGAAAACAGGAATTTGAGATACGTGTCTGTCTTTTGTTATTATTAAGCTATAAGAGGCTGAAAAGCCTTTTAGTCCTAGTTCAGTATTACTGACCTCAGCTTAGGAGGTACCCCTCTGAAAAATGCCACTTATTCTCTTACTTGGAGGAAATTTTGTTCTTGTGTTGTGGGAGAAAAGGGAAAGAGTAAGGTATCATTACTTACTGTCCCCACTTATGACGTAGGGTGTGAGAGGTGTTTAACACACACTGTTGCCCTTCATTGCAGACTGATTTCCATTGCAGTCACAAATTCTGTGACTGAAGAGAGCAGAGAATCTCCTTTGCTTCTCTTGAAATTTGCACTGAATACCTTTCTCCCAAAAGACTAAATGAACTGTAGACAACGTGTTAAGAGTTTTTCTTCATTCTGTGAAATTCACTGGGGGTTTCACCTCCACAGGTGAAAATTCTTTCTAAAGCAATAGCCTTTAATAATATTACATGATGTTGAAATGTAAAATCTAATAGAGCTGTGGATGTTCATGGAAAACCTAACAATGGCACACCAGCGTGCATGATCTGGCACAAGTTTGGATTTTTGTTTTTAAGCTTGCTTTCAAAGTATTTCGCTGTTTTAGCAGCTTCAAGCGTGTGTACTGTGCACTCTCTACTAGGTGGACCTAATCTGGGATCTCATTGTGTTTTGTTATTTCATAAATGCTACTACCTAGTGTAATGAAAGTAACAGAACAGGAGGAAAGGTTCGTTAAGTCTAAACTCTAAATGTACGCTAAAGCAAATCAGTTGTAATTCATTGTTCTTTTCATCTTGGTTCAAGACAAGTAGTCCTTATGGACACAAGCATTATAAAACTGAAGTTGGATGTTAAAACTAAATGCAATTATGCATGTAACCAGGCAGCTAGTGAATTAAGTTTCCTTTTTCCTAAAAAATATCAAGAAAAAAAAAATATTTTTCTGTTCTTGTAGTTGAAAAAAAAACAAAAAAACTAGCTTACTCTAAATAGTGGATGTTGTTTGCAAGCCAGGAGACATCAGATGGGTTCTCTTTTACTGTAACATTACGTCAATTTAGATTTCTCATGGAAAGTTCTCAGGTTTTGAAAGTACGCCTGAAGATACCAGGTTGTTCTTCCATTTTTCTAGTTGGTTGGTGGTTTTGCTTAAGATTTTCTTTGTGTGAAGAAATGGTTTACAGGATCGCTTTGCAGGGTAATGCGTGAACACTTGCAAAAGCATAGGCAAAGCACAAGTGTTATCTTTAACTCATGTGCCTAGAAATCTAAAGGAAAAGAGAAGAGGGAAGAAGACATGCTGGTAAAATTAGAAATTTGCTACTATTTTAGGAACAACAGAAATTCAACTGGTATAATTATAAATTAACTTTAAAAGAAGGTTCTGTAACTGCAGTCTGCTCTGGAACAAGGATACAAGTTGGATGAAAGGGATGGGAAGGTTTTTCTGGTGCAAACTGAGCATTAGACTGAACTTAGGAGGCTGAGCAATGAGAAACATGAAAAAGAGCCCCTGACTATGGATTTACTTGAGCCATGTAGTGGTAGTATATTAGAAAACACATTTTAATTACAAAGGAAACAGCCATTAATATTTGTGTATGAGTTAGTGCCTCCACTTCAGAAGAAAAATCCTCAAAATAACAACAACTTATTCCTTTTTTTTTTTTTTTTTTTTTGTAGTTCAAACAGTTTTTATTTACCCTCTTGTTTCCAGCACTAAAGAGCACTTGCTTAAACCCAAGCCTACCTTTTTCTCTATCATGTAAATCAAAAGTACCTTGTGACACTGTGGTGCAATATCTCATCAGCAGTAGGTATATAGTAACAAAATATACTGCTTTTGTTTTCTTTCTTAAGTTGGTAAAAGTTGATTTTCTGGCAGAAACAAAGTCAATATAACATCCTCAGGGGACTTTTTGCATCTCTTCTTTATATTATAAGAATATATACTATACTAAGAAAGTAGCAGCTGGAATTGTTCTTCCCCTTCAAATAAGTAGCAGTTTTGTTATTGAATTCATTAACAGAATGGATAGTTTACATTTCACCAGAGTAAAAACCACTGATTTCTGAAAGAGAGTGGCATTTCTAAAACAGCTCTTGAACTACCTGTCACAGTCTTCAAGTGTTTGGTGTTATATTAGTTTTATTTAATGCAGAATAATTTTTTTACAAAATACTATCTGGGATAAAACTCACTCATTAACAGAGGCATTCCAAGGGTCTTCTTGGTGTGTAGCAAATCCTAACTGAGAGAATATCTCATTAGCAGTGTGGAAACTAATAATTTCAGACACATTCTTGGGTGCTATATATCCAGGCTTATTTATCATTGTTGAAATTGCTGAGCTTTCTTTTTGTGTGTGTGTGTTTGTTTCTTTAATTTATTTCTAAGTAGCCTCTTAATTCTAATAGAAATAAGGAAGAAAAATATTTTGGGGGCATTAGTTCTTTTTGTCAGTGGCTGATAAAAGCTCTGGGCATCTGCATTTGAAAGTCACTAAATCACCAAAACTCCAGAATTAAACTTAATAATATTGTTAAGTAACACCAATGCCTTTACATATCATACCACTCACAAAATTGAAGAAAAAAAACCCCACAAAAACAATGTCCAATAAATTTATTAGAAGTTTATATCTACCCCCCCCAAAAAAAAACAATCAAGGCCTCAGTGAGGTGCAAAAGAAGTCACTCTGCTGATTTTAGTGAAACAATTATACATCAAGTAGATAAACATTTGATCCTCTTATTCTTCTCAGTTACACAAGTTCTTGCTAGTATTTGTAAGTGGGGAAGTCCAAAGAGTATTTATGTGGGTTTTTGGTATTCAAATATTTCCTCTTAAGTAGTCAAATAGGAAATGCCTCTTCGCTTATATTTGCTGAGAGCTGTTGATAGAGCAATCATTGTTCTTGTTTCCTTTAATAAAAATCTATCCTTCCTTGTAGACTGACAAAAAACAACTGTTAACTATGGCTGGCACAAATATAGCTGATCAGCAACATAAATTCCTATGTAGTTTTGGTGGGTTTTATTTTACAGAAGTATTCTCTGTTATTTGTATATTTTCAGTTTTTGTTAGAGTAGTATGTATCCTGATTGAGAGTTGAGTTTGAGTTGCAAGGAAATGGACTTCATTGTGATATATGCAATTAAGGGAGCGGGAAAGTTCATAAAAGCGTTTCCACCAACTCCAGTGAACTTCAAATCTGGACATTATTGAATGTCAAATTAAATATGCCTTTTTCCTTAGTTTAATCAAACACACTGTGCTGCACTTTTGGTTCACAGCTGGAGGATAACAGCAGTTGATTTCAATGCAAGAGTTTCAGTTCTCTTGTATAAACCAGAATTTTATAAGATAAGGGTTGTTCCTTTCTCTATTAAGATGTAGTGTTAAAAGTAGATACTTCTTCATGCTGAGCTGTAAGCTTTATAAGAATGAAATTTTTTCCAAATATAAAGCTAACTTTAGCTTCTCATCATCAAGTCTTACTCCCTGCCTTGAATTTTAAAAGGAAGTTTTCAAATCAGTTTTAAATGTAATAACAGATAAGTTACTTCTAACAGGTTGTCCTGGCAGAATATTTATTTTAAGTAGAGCTAATAATTAAAATGTGTTTTAGCTTAGATAAAAGCTTAGAAAGGCCAGAGATTATTATATTCCTTTCTCTCAGAGTATCCCAGAAGATTCCCATTCTATGTTCTCAACTTTAATGATCTATAAAAATTACTGCATGCTTAGGATGGATGACAAAGTATCCAGTTTCTTACTTTGCCTCAGAGACAAGCATGCACCCTCCTGAAAAATAGCAATTTCAACATGACTTTGTACTTATCCTTGACAGCATCTTACTCTGAATGCAGTTTTGTCTCAAAAGGCCCTACTGGACACATGGTTGCCCTCACAGATTTAGGTCTCATTGACATCTGGAGATGATCTCACTGTGATTGCTCTCTCTCATCTTCCACCAGTCATCCCTCATAGAATTTCCAACTCATTTTTCTCACGCAGGCATTATTATGCCCAGAATTCATCTATGCAGTATTTTTATCTGCTCTCAAATATATGGTAATACTGTGAAGTTATGACTCACTGTACGAAGTCTGTTAGCACAAATTCTGAAAACTATTTCTTTCATAAAGCTTTGTCCGAGCTCTGCTAGCCATGTTAGCCTTTATTGACCATTATTTCTTCATCTTTCAAAAGTGCCCTTGCTGTTTTCTTTCTACTCCTTCTAACCTTTCTCAGACTTTCAGAAATCAGTCAAAGCTATCATTCCATTCTTTCAAATCTCTGCTTTTCATTTGTAGAAAGTAACACTCACAAAAAGCCATTGCAAGTTAATCACACAGTCACAATGCATAATGTTAACTTGTGCTTGCTTGTCCTATTCATTACATCTTTGCAATATGTGTGTAGAATGAAATCTCTGACAGTGAGAGTCAAATGAAGAACAAGCATGAATAGAGAACTCTTCAAAATGGGACAACAGAACCTGAATGAGATCTCGAGGCACTATTGCAGCTAAACAGAAATTCTGTCTTTGCATATTATCTCTGTATATTGCACACACTTCATCTGCGTATATTAAGACTAGCTTAAGTGGATTTGGAATTAAAGAGGAATTGTTTTTTCTTTTTTCCTTCTTAGTGTTCATTCTAAGAATAGGATAAATATGCTTTACATGTGCATGGCTCAATTTCTTGAAGAGACCAAGGTTGCAATTTCACTTACACAGCTGACAAACAAGGACAGATTGTGGTTCTTCACATTGTCCTCCTGTTTGCATAGCATGTCAACTATTGTTTTCCAAAAATCAGATTATCTAAATATTACATGATTATAACTGTTCTCCAATTAAACATCTGCTTAAATGCATGGAAATAAATGAAAAGCAGAATAAAACTCTATCGGAATTTTTTAAAAGAGCACATTGTTAGGGTAGTCTTTTGCCTTCGATGGACAAAGAAAATGAAAGACATCTCACTACTTGGCTGTCTGTCAGGAGATTTAACATATTTTCAGTGCATTCTGTATTAACTTGAAAAAGTAAAATCAAATTCAGCACTGTGACATTAGAGAATATTGAAAATATAAAGTAGTAGTATAATGTGAGAATTATTTGTTGAGACTGAAGAGTGGAAAGGTGGGAAGGAATTCAGTAGTTTTGGGAGTAAATTGTACTGTTAGGAAATAACAGTGACATACAGGCAACAATTACTTAATCTGAAAACAGGACTTCAGCGTACAACTTCTTCACACACTTCATAAGAATTTATAGTGCGATACAGAGTTCAAAAATTAAATGCAAGCTTCTTATGTTTTGTAGTATGTATTTCCTGTAGAGGTGGAAAAATTGTGATTCTATTCTACAAAGCACTGTTAAACCTCATGTGAAAGAAAATGGATTATTCTAGTCAAGAAGAAAATTGACATGGGAGTTGTGGTAAACGAGGATTAGTGGACAGGAGAGTCACAGTTTTTCCAGGGATTATGAAGGAAAAAATAAGCCTGACTTGTTTAACTGAGAAAAACTAAGGATGAAAGAATACATAACAGTTTGCTGTTAATGTATCCAAGCAGGAAGACAAGAGTAACCCCAGAATTATGTTAAGAGACAAGATGAATAATGATATAGAAGCAGAGAAGTAAAAACTGATCCTCTAGAAAATTTTGATGGAATTTTATTTTCAAAGTATTGTATAGGAGACTTTTGATGTGCACTTTCAACAGAAATCTAAGCAAGAATTATCAGTTTATGAGCTGCATATATGATGCAGTTCCTTCATGTAGCAATTAACTCAGCTATACTTTTCCACTCTGTATTATCATGATTTAAGGCAACCAACAGAAATATTTCATTTGAAAACAATCATTTGGTATTTGTTGCTTTCCGTTATTTTGTTGATTCTTAGTGCTTGGTATTGTTTAACTCTGTCCTTTGCTAACCACAAAGTATATGCAGACGTTTCTATGTGTAGTTATATGGCTTAATGAACAATTATTCCAATTTTTTTTTCTTTTTGGTTTTACTAGAAAATTGTGGATGATAAGTTAGTTATTTACAAGATAATTATTTACATATGGCTTTTGTAAAGCAATGTTTGGAAAGAAATTACCATGTAAGTAAAATTTCAAAAAACAATTTAACATTGTTTTGTTAGTTAAATTACATTAAATGACATTATGTTGGAAGCATAAGGGGTAATTTGTCAAAACATGCTTTGCATTTAGTATGAACTGATTTATTAAGCCAAGGAGTTTATGCAGTTAGTATACTGAACTGATTGTTTCCAGTTACTATGTCCTTTAGTTTTTAAAAGTAGTAGAGCTCATCTTCTGACACCTTGCTTTTAATTATCAGTTTCTGTCCTGTTAGAAATTTTTCTTTCTTTCAAAATCCCAACCTCTTCCTAACTTGTAATGGATGGATTACTGATCTGAGTAAGCTGAATGATTCGTAAAAAGTTATTTTGTCTGTTAAAACTCTGATGCAAAATGTTTCATGCAAGTGGCTGACATCTAACTTTATTAGCAAATATACTACTTCTCTTATCATGATTTTAAGTGTCAGCTTCACTGTGTTATTATAAAGCTGAACTTTCTCATTAAATAATCTTTATTAAATAAAAACCTAACCAAACATACAAGATTTGATTTAATCAAAAATATTCAAAGCAGATCTAATGCTACAGATTCATATTTTTCCAGTTATACAGTATAAAGTCATGGGTGGCATTTTGAAGACAGGGAGTGCTGCCACACTGCCTATAATAATTACTCAGATTTGTGTGCAGTCCCATTGCAGTAGAAATATCTGTTTATTCATCATAGATATCTTCCGTGTATGGCATTGATGTTCACGCAGCTTGCAGGCATTTGAATCTCTAATACTTCCTTCTTAACAAAGTCATATCTGAGAAGCAACTGCTTTCATCTTAGCTCAGCAATCTGCACTTGAGGGGGACAAGATGCTGGCATAGGGTGAGCTGGGGCTCAGAGTCCCTGATTTAGACCAGTGCAAAACAGCATTTGCTTGTTGTTACTGATGTCTGGCTTAACTCCAAATCTGGGAGAGCAAAATCAGCTGTCTGAAAACCACCTTTGAAAAGTTGCTCATCAAATTCAGTGAGTACTTCAAGGCAAAATGTTCAATCAGTAGATTCGGAGGAAACTCTTACAAGTGGAGAGGAGAAAGTAGGCTGAAAGAAACTTAGCATCAAATTTAATGGAAGTAATGTTAGCACAAGTATAAACTTACTAGATTTAGGCAAGTCTTAAATGTCACTATGTGTTTATGTCATTTGCCCAGTCTGCAGGCAAAAACAAAATATTTCTGCAATAAATGAAGTGAAATAATATTGACTTGGAAGCTGTACAATGAACTGTAAATGCTCTTGTGTAGTGTAATATCTACTAATTCTTCAACATTCACTAATTGTTATTATTCATTTTATTTTTATTATTCATGATGTTTTCAGGGACCTGAGCAGTAGATTATTTCCAGCACTGGCAAGACTTCCAGTTTGTAAAGTGAAAGCATTTTATGTGGAGAAATCAAAAAGCAAACATATGACTTAACTGTAGCTGACACATCTCTGCTAAAATTGCTGTCACCACTTGCATTTGCCAGCCCTGAATTTGGCTTACAGGAAGAAAAACAATATACCCCAGCCATTTTGTACACCCACTTTCAGACACTGCATTTCATAATTATGTTTCACAATTACTTTTCAACATCATGAGCCAAATGTTTCATTGTGATCTCTTCTGCATTAACTGTGTCCCTTTACAGGCCAATTTTTTTATGATGCATTTGTGATATATCTGCAGTCAGCCTGTACATGCTGAACAAATACACTTCAGTCTTGTGCTGAAGTGCACAGTGCGTTGTTGTTCATCAGTTTTCTTTTTCATTATTTATTCTCTTTTATGTCATTTGATGTTTCTTAGAGGATTATGGAAATACCAGAGTATTATAGGACATCTGGCAGAAAAGATATGTGGTATGGAGAGTAATGCTAATGAAAATGCCCACACTAGTGAGTTTAATCTTGATTAATTTGATAATTAGTAGTAGGTATTAGGGATATGTGGATGTAAACACTTGTTACCTTATGGCAACAAAAACAAAATGCATTTTTTGTGGACATTTGCTAAGCACTGACTGAACACGGATAAATTTAAAATATACTCATAATTACTGAAAAGCTTCAGGTAATTTCTAAATGAGATCCTTCTCTGGCTGTAACTGTTATTTCTTTTGTTTGGCCTGCCTTCAGATGGGAAATAGCTTAGACCAGATCTATCCATTATACAACATTGACATCTATCTTGTGGGTAGAATTATGAAAAAGGAGGATGACCGTTGTCTCATGTGCGTGCTGAAAAATGCAAAATTTTAAGAGAAGCAAATTCACCCTATGTCCTTGGATTACATGAATTATTTACAAGAGGTCACTATAATTTTGTCTGTATGTATGAGCCCGTGACAGTTTTTTTTCTACATCATTTTTTGTAAAAGAAATATCAGTACTGGCTAGTGCACTGTACGAACGTTCACAGTAATTTGAAAGTACTTAGTAGTTACGCAGTAAGTTGGTTTCCAGTGATACCAGGGATTTCCCGTCCAGTTAGGTGTATTTCAGAGTTTAAGAATACATCTATGAAGTACACATTAATTATTGAGTATATATAAGAAATCTTTGTAAACAGAATTGCAGAAGCTAAACATTCACATGGCTCATCCCAGGCATAATTAGATACATACCTCATATCTATAGCAGTATGTACGATGTTCAGTACGTGTCACTGGTTACTATAGATACAAATTTAAAAAACAAACAAACAAACATACTTTAACGTAATGAGTAAGATGAATGTAGATATATTCAGGTGCAAAGTTAGAGATTTGGCTTCTGCCAATTTAGTTAGTGAACCTAGAAGTCGTTTCTTTTTCTGGTTGCATTTAAATCACAGGGTGTGTAAAACTGCTCACACAAAATGAATCTTTACAGACAAATACCAGTTTATAAGTAATATCTGAAGGTTGGATAACATAGGAACAAAAGTAGAAAGACAACACAATGGCTAAGCACACCAAATCAGAAAAATTGTAAGGGTGAGACTTATTCTGAGAACATACAATATGTTTCTTCACCTTTCTGCTACAGGGGTGTTCAAGTTAGCTTTCACCTATGTGGTGGCCTCAGGACTAGTAGCAGTCAAGCAGCTGGTCAGAATCAACCTGCTGATGTATGTATCAGCTGTTGGGCACTTAAAAATCGATGTCACTAGTTCAGTTACACTCAGCACTGTAGAAATATGAAATGAGACAGTTTCTCAGAACAATGCAGTGACATTAAAGGTATTATTTACTTTGTTTGTTTGTTTGATCAGATATATAGTAAATAGAGCACTCTAAATGCGCTATAGTCACATCAAAGGATTTGGATATATTAGAGAGTTTGTCGCACATATATTGTTGCTTCCTTCCTAAACAGCATTCAAACTCTACCTACAGTATCTTCACATGCAATTTTACATGTTGTTTCCACACATCACACACATCTATTGTCATGGATGTTCAAAAATCTGCATATTAATCCAATGCTTGTGCGAAGGAGACAAATGTAAATTACTCAAAGTGCAAGAAGGCACTCACTGTTTTAGCTTTGCATAACTAGAAGTAATGGTAGATACTCTGCTTTGTCAGTTTACAGCAGCGATTCATCCTGTAGTTTCAGGAAAAGCAACATGTGGAGAACAGAGAAGGCTCTTAATGGGTAAGAATGGCAAGATTAGGTGCTTATCTCTCCGAAGATTTTATATATTTTTTTTTATCTTGAAACAAATTCTTGTGTGTTTAGGGTCTTCAGCTCAAATTGCTGCATTTTATGTATAGAATTGAATTCTTCACAGTAAATCCTATAGCTAGCTTACATCCTGTATACTCCTGATGCCCCCATCTATATTTTATTTCCACCACATGCAGTTATTTTTTCTGTTGTAGGTAAATGATCAACAACTAACAAAAATTATTTATGTTGGCTCAGGTATTATAGCATTTCTTACAAATTTTTATAAAACTTTATGTGACAGTTCAAAGCTGCTAGGAATCTCTTGTTACAATTCAGCCTTTTCATAATATATTTTTCTTTGAACTTGTACTGCAGTGGGGAAGATGAGGAGAAGGCTTTACTGATATTTGAAACACATCAAAGGCTCAAAGAACTAAACATGCAAGACAGATGCTTTTGTTAACCTGTGCTGTATCTCAATTCACCATCTTTAGCAGCATATACAGCTTCAGAATTTAAGAGTATAACTGTTCTTCTACTTATCAGTGTGAAAATTTGATACAGTAGGAAGTACTTGCTTCTGGAAGGAAATTTTGTTTTCTACAACTTTAATCTGAAAGTACAGTGTTGGAGGGGGGGAGGAAGAACAGATAAATAGACAATAAATTGCTAATATGTAATATTTTTTAGGGATCTTATTTTCACGGAGAGCTCGCTAGCATCTCTTCTGAGTGCTTTTGTAACAGCTGTTGCATTTTCCCCTGCAGAGAGGACAGTAACTCGGACTTTGAGTATAATTTACATCTGGCTAATCATATGTCCAAGTAAGGGATTAGTCTTGTTTTAGACATATCAATATATGGAGAATATTACCTACTATCTTTGATAGCTAGTACAAAAAAAAAAAAAAGCAGAAATCTCAAAATAGAAGATAGAAGCAGTCCTAGAAATGAAAAAGGTCTGCCAGTATGACTAACAACAAAACCATCATAACGTAAGTCCAACTTTAGATTTGGGTTCTAAGTATGGAGTTGATGGAGTTGGAAACAGAAGTAAAAAGGGAGTTTAGATCTCCTCATTCCATATGTGGAGTGCCCCAGCTGCTCTCCCTCTCCAACTCCTGTATGTACCAGTATTCAACTTCCAGTATCTTTTCTTGAAACAAAACAATAAGAATGGTGATGATAATCTTAAAATTGGCTAATGAATGTGAAATAAATTGACTAATAAATGCTGTCTTTTACTGCATAGTCTGTAGGGTATCCGCAGGTCCAGTAGCCTCTTTACTGGTAAAGACAACTTTTCCTAAGTTCAAGAGATGGACCTGTTATTTAGAAGATCTGGGTCTTATCCCCAGTTCTGCTTTGTAATCACAGATTTGTTACAGTACTTTACACATACTGTTTTTCATTTGTATACCTCATTGAAAATACTCATTTCTAAATATTCCCAGCTTTCAGAATATTATATACCACTGAGATTTTCTTATCTTATTTTAACTGAAAATGGGCATGGACTAGGACTGTCAGTTTTGGTTTATTCCATTATAGTTAAAGTAGCAGACTTTAATCATTACCAGCAATATTAGTGCCACTACATTGTTTACATCTTAAATATGCTTCTAATTTTCCCATTCAAAGGCAAATTGTTGGTGATATCTTAATGTCTGTTTGTTTTTTTTTTTTTTGTTTTGTTTTGTTTTTTTGTTTTTTTTAGGTAGCTAATGTTAAAATGCAAGGTTATGAGCTTGATCTGAATATTTCCCAGATGTGTGGTAAGGTGAAAGGTGGAACAGCTAACAGAACCTGACTTCCTATATATGTTAGTCTAAGTTAAGTGAATTCTAAGTCAGGCGTAATTAGAGAATGAGACCCCCAGAAGCATTCACCTTCACAACTCTTTGAGATGAAAGCTTAGCGCTTGGGTGAATGTAACATAATCCACATGTTGGAAGAGAAATCAGAATCAGCTGCCACTGTCTTCTTGCATGTGTGTTACTTGTCCCATTAGCCACTTTCTTGTCAAAAGTCCGTGTTCTTCTCAAAGCTTAAGGTTTCTAACTCATTTACAGTGGAATTAGGACCAGGTTCTGAATCTAATGTCAGTTCTACCCCAGTGACTTCCACTGAGGTTTCACTTTGTATATGACAGACCCAGTTTTGGAACAGAACTTTGATAGAGACGGAAGCTAAGGATCCTTGGTTATAGAAGTTACATGAGAGGTGATAAACATGCCAGAGAGGAGAAATAGAGCAACTTAATGAATCTTGGAACATGGCCCTGCTCTGAGCAGGGGGGTTGACTTCCAGAGATCTTTCCACCTTAAATTGTATGAATCAAAAAAGCATCTAGAAATCTTTTCTATTAAACACAACATCTGAATCACCTGACGCTTAAAGCAGTTAAGAGAATTAGAGTTTACCCTGTGTAAACATTGTGGTCTCACTGGACAAAACTTTGAATTGGAACTCCTAATGTAAGTCCTAATTCAGTCCTTGCTGTTATTCAGATTTCATACTGCAAAACAGTCTCCTGAGCCAATGTAAGTTACTGGACTCTAAACCTGATCTCTAGTACTTAATGATACTGGAATGAGCATCACACATTTTCAGGAATATTGTATATTTACACTAGTATGTACACAATGGGAACGTGTTATTCGACAGTATGTCTGTTAACAGTAAAAAAGAAGCAGAAGCATTTTTTAATGCACAAAGAAAAGAATTACTTCATGAAGCCTGAATAAGAAGATGTCACTGAGTGATACTATAATAAATCCATCAGTGATTTGCATTAGCCCATCTGTTGCTAAAAGTTAGCTCAGATTTCTTGAAGAAGTGAAGTCTATGATGACTGAATGGGAAGAGCACAAAGCTGCACGAGGTGAAGTTAAGACTCATCATTAGTAAAAGTTTCATTACTATGGGGGTGGTCAAACAGTGAACAAGGTTTTTGGAGATATGATTAATGCCCCATGCATGTCATTGCTCATGATACATTTGGGTAATGCCATCTGTAACATACATTTTTGGTTAGCCATGAAGTGATTAGACTTAGTGACCTTTCAAAGTAACTTCCAGCTGAGCAAGACTGAGTATTCTTTCTTTTTTCTCTTCCCTCCCCTCCGCTCTCATCCTTTTCCCTTTCTTTCCATTCCATTTAATTCCATTAGGAGGACCTAGGTGATGGCTGATGTCAGTGGGTACTGGGTCTTGCCATCTGACATCTGCAGCAGTGGCATTAATAGCTTTGAGATTCTTCCAAAAACTTGACAGGACTTTTACCAGATAATAGAGAACCAAGAAGGTGTTTTGCTAAACACAGACTTATTAATCTCTGATTTATTCAAGATTTTATGGTACACTAGCTGTAGCTCAGTGTATAAATGAGACATATGTGATATGGAAATTACAGGTCACTTAGAAATATTGTCAGTATTTCAGTGAAATTTCTCTACTATTATAAAGAAGGAAATATTTTTAGAGTAATTGTAAATCATATCAATATAACAAAATATGCAATATAGTTTATATTCTGATACAAATAATTATTTTCTCTTTTTCTAACAGTCTGCTTTTCCTGTGAGCTTCCACTTTTTTGTAGGCAGCTGACAATGCCACTGGAGGCACTGAGTGAGGCGAGACAGCCCAATTGCTTCGTAGCAACATGGAAGTGAATTAGGTTTTTGCAGATGGATGACAATGGATTTAGTATTGTCTTGTAACTGTTGATTGTTCTGTTATTTTATACACAGCAAGGATCTCCCAGTGCATGGGCTTGGCTCATACAGATTTCAAGCAGCGCAATAAATAAAGTAAATAAATAGACTGTCAGTTTAAAGGCAGCAACTGTGCTTCTCAGTCAAATGTTTCAGCTTACTCTTTTTCTGTGAAGCTGATTTTTTTTTTTTTTTTTTTTGGGGGGGGGTGGGGTGGGAGGGGCATGGGAGTTGGGGGGATAGGGGATTGTCATAAGGAGAAAAGAGGAGATTACAGTTTGGCTTTGAGGAGAAAAAGAAGCCCTAGAAATGGTGAATAAAGAGAAAATAATTTATCAGAGGTAGGCAGGGAAGCATATACAATGAAAATAACATTTTCAGAAGTGTTTCTGGGATCTTTGTGCCTTACTTGTTAGAGAACTTACTGTCTGAGAGCCTGGTTTTTCAAAAAAGGTTCCATGAATGTTTAACTCTTGTAGCTGGGAGTCCAGCTTTCAGATTTTGAAGTTCTATAGGATTTACCCGTTTAGATTCATAGATACATTAGGTTGGAAAGGACCTACAAGATCATCTAGCCCAACCATCCTCCTACCACCATCCCTACCCACTAAGCTACTAAATCAAATCCCTTAGCACCTCATCTAAACACTTCTTGAACAGCGCTAGGGACGGTGCCTCAACCACCTCCCTAGGCAGGCCATTCCAGTGCCTGACCACTCTTTCAGAGAAAAAAATAATCCAAATCTTCCCTGGCGCAGCTTGTGGCCAGTTCTGACTGGCTTCTCAATAACCAAAAATTCTGAATATTTCAGTAGATCACATGCACATCGTGAACACCATTAATTCTGTGCATTTCTGAAAGTGCTGGACAGGCTTTGTGAATATTATACAGAATGCTGTGTAACAAGTGAAACATTTCATTGACTACTTGCAGGTGGAAACATCTGTTCTGGAAGACTACAGGCACTCCAAAGCATCTGCAAAGAATATAGAGAAATTTCACCACCCTTAATAAAATCTTTTCTTAATACCAACTCTTACTTTTCTGTTTTGTTGAGCCCATTGTTTCTGATCCCCTTCAGTGGAGTATTTTTCTCTTCTTTTAGGTATTTGGAAGTCTCTTGTATGTTTACTCTTTCAAATCTCCTCTTCTTAAGATAAACTGCATTAATTTATTTCCCTTTCTGTTACAAGTTGTATTTCCTACTTATGTCACAGTGCTAGCTGTTCACCTTTAGACACATCTTGAAATGAGCACAGAGCCCAGTTTATGCTTCCCAAGTGCCAGAAAGTTCAGTGTCTTCTTTTGTTTCACTCCCTGTATCCATGCTTAGATGTTTTAGGGAGACTCTTGTTTTGCCTATTGTTAACTGAAGCCCAGGTTGTGGACAAGTAGGCACACAGAGATTTTTCCTCAAAATGGATATTTTATTTTTTGTTCTATTCTACATTTGTATTTCCTGAGTCTCATTCCATTCTGGCAGTGAATCACTAACAGTGATTCTCTTAATACACTTTTCTAGCCTGTTTTTCATCATGCTTAAAATACAGTTTTATGTGTACTTAATGTATTTAAGACAATGTAATGTGATAGAGTAAAAAAAAACTAACTAATTAGCTCTTTTCTAGATACCAACAGTTACGTTGTCATAAAATGAAATTAATTTGGCAGAATTTGCTCTTGACAAATTCATATTGGCTGCTTTTCCACTTTCTTCCAATTCTGTATATGAGAGGATGTATATCTAAGAATTAAAGGGCAAACCCACTGCTTCAGAATAAAGGTCAGTTTGATTTTCTGCTCTTGGCAGTAGCAGTAGCAGAAGTCTGAAAAGCACATACAATGATAACTGCCTGTTATGCTTTTCTAGTATGTGTTAGTATTCAGTTCAGAGATTAAAATTGGTATTCATGTTCTAGAACTATATTTCTTTAATTTGTTTGGATTGTTTTTCATGTAAATTGTGATCTTACAGTGACTGCTGTTATCTAGCAAGAAGAGTGGGAAAAAAGAAATTATTTTGTATTCAGTATCTAGCTGATAATTTAATTTGAGAGACATCATAGTTTTCCTTTCTTCATCTTCTAAAGGTTGCCCTTAATTTCATAGCTTCCATCTCCTCAAACTATTTCTGCTACACCCTGAAAAGCCCTAAATTTCAGTCATTTCTCTGGCTTATCTTTATTTTTGGCCATGCATGTCTCCCTTTTGCATAGATTTTCTACTCCCTCTTTTATAACATGAGAGACTAGAGCAGCCTGCATGTTCAAAATGGAAGCATAGATAAAATAAAACATTGCTGCTATATTTTCCATTTACCAAACATTCTCAATTCCTTTCCTGTATTTCCCTAAATTTTTGTTTCCATTATTTGTTATATGACTGAGAAGTGGTAGTTGAGCCATAAGCAATTCTACAACACATACTATTTATATGAAATTACATCACTCATCCCTACGTGCATCACTTTACAACACCTATCTATGTTTAATTTTATCTGTTATTTTACTGCCCTGTCAGCTGGAATCCTGTGATATCTCTACTTTTACTCCCATTTTCTTTTCAGATTTACTACCCTGATTAATTTATATAATCAGCAGAGTTCAGTATGTGAGCATTCACCCGTTCATGTGGACCACTAAGGAATATGTTGAGCACAAACAGTGCCAAGACTTTTCTGAGAAAAGTGATTTCTTTTGTTCTCTAATTTTAGACCATTACTTCTTTGTGAAAAAAACAGATGATGCCTCCTAGGGAATATAATTGCCCCAGTAATTAGACATTATGAGTAGAAAGTTTTCTATTTATTACTTATGCATAGTCTGTATGAGCAGCATATGCATAATAACTCTGATATCTCAGAATCATCTCTACATGCAAAATCTCCAACAGAAATATAGCAGCTCTGTTCTTTGACTGCTCATCTCCATTGCTGTCTAAAGTTAGGTCAAATAATTTAGCTTCATATGTGGCTTTTGGATCCAGTGCTCCTGATCCTTTACACTGCACAATTTTAAGTTCGTTCTTTGCTTTCTTTTATAGAAACTATTTATTCCTGAGACGAGCATCCTCAAACTTTTCATGCTAGTTCACTGCAGAGAAAATTTCTGGAAAGGATTATGGACAATACAAACTCTGGTTTGGTTTCTTTGGCTTAATATATTCTTATACCAGGACCTGACAGAGAAGGTGTACACCACCTTGTCATCATAAAAAGCACACTGCTGGGATTTGACATAGTCTTCACATGTCAGACATTCAGAACTGAGGAAACAAACTAATATCTGAGGGTGTGCCTAAAGTCTTTAGCGGTAATGATCAGTGGAAGTGTGTCCCAGTCACTCTCATGGATACACCAGTCCACTCTAGAAGGCATAAATTTGACTGTCAGACAGCTTTCAACAAATGACCAAGGATCCAGGTGCTTTTTGCAGCATTAGACAGTAGCATAACTGAAAGTACCCCTGAACCTGGCATGCAAGTTTGGAAGTGGAGAGGGCCAGCAGTTGGCATGCCTTAACTCCACATACTCCCTAGCAAGGATTCTGCTGAGATCACAGGAGAAATCCCAGTCACTGTCAGCTGAGTGTTTTATTGGTATCAGTGAGTTTTGTGCTGTTAGAATCCAAAGAGCAAAAGATTCAGGTTAAAGACTGAAGGCTGAGTAGAAAATGTGGAAAGAATGTACCAGAGCTTCTGTATCTTATTGTCCATTAACTTGTTCCAACCATAGTTTTGTATTTGCACAGAAGTTGTGTGTCAAGAAAAGAGGGAAGTAAAAAATTTCAGCAACCCAGGCCACACGTGCAATTAGATCAGATAATCCTGCATGGAAAACATGCTTGTTAGCTGTTATCTGAAGATGTCAGCAGGCAAGATGGGAAACAAACTAGGAGACTTGAAGATAATGAAAGGAGAAGGGTGTGAAGTGATTGTGCTCTGCAGATCAGCCTTTTAAGTTTCTGTGTAAGATTGACGATTTTGTTGTTCTGCTTTTTGATGAGGTGTTGAATGAATGTTTAGGAAGACAGCACTTATCACTACTCATCAGAAGTTAAAAAAATTGTTTGTACTAGAAGACTGAAGATACCAGGTCCAGCCAGGTTAGGAGACAGTCAAGCATTAAAGATGAAAACACTGTGAAAGACATATATCAGGTGCTTGCACTGTAGCAGGCTATAGTTTATATCTGTGTGCAAGAGTACAGACCTTATTACTTGTTTTATTGTTTCAGCATACCTTTGATGGTTAAATTAAAGTATATAGGATAAGTAAGACAAAGTACTAACTTAACATTAAAAATAAGAATCTGACAACATAGCATTATAATAAGAATAATGCTTGCCATTATTGAAGGATGCCTTTTTGACTGTTTATAATTTAGAATATAATAAGAATTACTTATGTCAAAGAAAACAAAAAGCAAGTAGGGAAAGCAACGAACTCATGATCCAAGGTCATCTATCCAAGTAGTTCTTTTAAGTTGATATACTGTTGGCCTTAGCATCTTCTTCTGCATTAAGAACTCACAATTAATTCTCAGTCCTTTCATGCTGACTCTTTATTTACACCTAAATAATCCAGTAACATGTGCTGACACTGCCTTTTTCAATAAATATCTCATCTGAAGAAGATGGTAGTTTATTGGCAAAGCATCCTCCAGAGTTATGAGCTACTCACAGTCTATGACAATGTTAAATTACAGACAATATAGACCCAAACTATGTGAATACGAGTACTAGGATCAAAAACCTCTCTTTCATTTTGTCACATCCAGAGCAGACAATAAAATAATTTGGAGAAGCAGAAATCTATAAAGGACAAACAAGAGTTAGGAATTTTAAGATAGAATTAAATGCTGTTTGTAGTCATTTGTTGATAACAGATTCTAATAACACTTTCTACACTGCTGCTACAATCTATACTTCCAAAATCTTAATTCAGTCTCCTCAATCATTATGATGTTTCTTTTTTTTTTTTTTAAAGTTACTGTTGTGACCAAGAAATATTGGGGATATTTGTGCCACTGTAGATGAAAACTGCTGAAAATGTTTATGAGTAACTGCCATCTAAGATAATTATGTGAAAAAGAGTGATCATTATCGTTGTGAAGGGGTCGTCTTACATTATAAACATATGGATCCTTTACTCAAAGTACCTTTTTCCTCTGAGAAGCAAAAATAGATATAAAGCATTAGAACCTACAATGAAATGATGTGATGATTTAGTGTATTTATTTGGCAAGATTTTTACATAGAAACACAGTAGTAGTGGGACAGTGCTAGAATCTGTACCTAACTGTAGTCCCCTGAGCAGGAGCCTGTAGAACTTCATGATTTTCCATTTGTCTCCAAATCTAGGTTATTTTATCCATAAGGATTTAGAAGAGGATCCTACTTTCTCACAATGCAATGTAAATTCCCAAGTTTTGTGCTACAGTTATGCAATGTTTCCCTTTGTCTCCCACCTTACACAAGAAGATAAATATTCAAGAGTAGCAAGTGAGAGATATTTTTCCAATTCCATTGTCCTGTATAACAAGGAGTCCAGTTGAATCTGTCATAACAGATTAAAAATAATTGTTGAATTAAACTGTTCTAGCATTTCAGTGTGCACCTCAGGCCTCTTAACTAGAATAGCTAAAGCATGTGTGAAACAATCTCAGTAGGAGGCAACAGTCTTGTTTCTTGAATAAAGACTGTTGAGAGATGAGCATCAGAGGCCATCTGCATCACCCTGTTTCACACATCGTACAGAACAGGTACAACATCTCATAGGAATACCTTTCATTTATCTGACTTCTTTAGCACCCATGTGCTCTTATCTGCTATTCTTTGACTGCCCCATTACATATATAATTTGTGTCCCATGTTTTAATATACTGTATCTGCTAAGAGCTGGTGACTGAGCATTAGCTGACTGCCTGAACAGTGAAGACCTGCCTTTTCTGAGACTGTAGATGAAGAACAACTATTTCTGCTGGCAGTCGCCATTCATTTTGACTGTTTCTTCCACAGTGCCACTGGCTGTATATTATCCTTTCCTTGTGTTACGCAGGGCAAAAAATTTTGAATTTCTTCCAATTTACTCTCTTATTCAAGTTGAAATTAGTGCAAATGGTGAATTGCAGGAGGTGAATATAGTGATCAGGAATGTGAAAGGTAACATGGGATGCCACACAAGTTAAAAATAGGCAGCTCCCTGCACCTTTGAGGAAATTTACTGAGCTATATTGCTATGTTAGAAGCTTTTCACCATGCTATTTATTTCTGTGGAGATCCAGAAATTTAGGTTTAGTCAGAACTCCTCAGTGCCTGTTCCTGTCTACTAAATGGAAATGTACATGGTCTGCCAAGTTTCAATTAGGATTTGGATTGGTACCCAAGTTTCCTTATAAACACATGAAGTAATCTTTCTGCTCTTTTCAGTACCCATAAGACCTTAGTAAGAATATTGGTCCAGTCTTGGGCACCTCACTTAAAAAAAAAATAGCTGTTGGAAAGAGACCAGAAAGAAAGTAACAGGAGGTCTACTACCAGGAATGACTGCAAAAACTTGGACTGTTTATTCCTTAGGATTTTGGGTTGGTTTGTTTCATATTGAGAGCTTATTTCCAAGCCAGATCATTTCAATGATTTTGTTTACAGTGCTTCTCCACAAACAGTTATATTTGAAGGGTTGGTGAACTTCAGCGCAGAGGCAGAGAAAAGTATCAGGGGGAAGGGAGGGCTGGAATTCCTTAAGCCATCTTTGTCAACAGAGCTTACAAACCAGGTAAGAGCAACCATGCATCTAACCATATATACCAATTTGAGGTATACTGTTTCTCTCTTTTTTTTTCTCCTGTTCTGTGAATTACTATGATAACTTGGTCAGTTTGAGTTATCTGTTGTAACTCCTCTCCCCCAGAAACATTTCAGATAATTAATTCTGATATTCTCTCTGTGTTTAATCTACAAGTTGGCAAATCTTGCAATGCTGGGGTCAGGCATGCTAAGATCTTCAGGCCCTTACGGTTTTCATCAACATTCACAGAGTTAGTGAATGTTAGCTGGGCTGTGCACATCTCTGGGGCACCCTGCCTGGGCACCCACCCAGTGCACGTATTCCTGTTGCCTTAAGTTCCTTCATCTGACCCCGTTACACTAAGCAATAACAGTCATGTGGGAGTGCTATGTACTCTTGTCTTGGCTCGAAGCTTGTAGCTCAAGAAATCTGAACTCTGATTGGTAGAGCGACGTAAGGTTGGCTTTACCCGTAGCTATTCCATCTCCATAGCATAAATCATATTTATATGAATGAAGAAAGAGTTTTTATTATCTTCCCTCCCTTTAAGTAGCATCAGCAGCACTCTGGAGAAATCTGATGACATGATTGCATGTAAGTGATTAAAGTGAGGGGCAAGGTGACCCTAAAAACCAATCTGACCTCAAATGACAACATAGAAGTGTCCTCTTGCATTCACTTTGGTTAAGTTTCACTTGTCTGACTTTAGACATTTAGTAGAGAAAGTGTTTATGTTCAGAAGTGACTGTTTCTCCACTGACTAGAGAGTATAATTCATTTTTAATTACATGTCAGAATGTATTTCAGATACATGTCAGGATTGCTTCCTGGTGATAGACTGCAAAGCAGCTAAACTTAAGCTCCTCTTTTGCTAATCAACGTCTCTTACTATTGCATCAATTATAAGATTTTCTCTTCCTGTGTACCATAATGCTTCCACCTTTTCATTCAGTTAGCGTACAGAGGAGTGTTGGTTGAGTGGTCCTTGTTATACTCTGAAATAAAACTTACAATAGAGCAGATAAGGAAAGGAGGAGAAGACTGTTTTCCATTAATCCCTCTGTGAATCTGATAAAGATCTCCAATAATTAGTCTTTTTTTATGGTCTTTGTTAACAATGGATTTTTCGTGACTTATGCCAATACTTTTCTCATGCAGGAGGGCTCTGCGGTCCTGTTCCCACAGTCTCTCAGAAGTCTGGACATTTATCTCAGGCTTATCCAAATGCATTACATGTCAGAAAGTTCATGGGACATTCACATTTTGGCTACAGTTGATCTAACTATGACATATTAAAAACTTTCTTCATGGTATTTCAATATTTGAACATCTGATTTAGAGCAGGAAAGGTTGAGGTCTCAGCAAATATTGAATACTAATAAGAAGCACCTAACTGATTTGAATAAATTTTGGTTTTAAGTCAAAGTTTAGGTTATGGTTTAGGTTGTTGCTTGTTTCAGATTTTCATCTGTAACTCTTTTGGGTTGCAAGATTTATACCTGTAGCTATATTTCACATATAGCCACAAAATCCAGAAGGTTACATTTTAGTGGAACTACTTTACTTGGTTGAAACTGCATCCAAAGGCAGCTCTTGCATATCCCATTTTATTTTTCATAGGTTTATTTTCTGCTCCATCATATTCATCTTACTGAAGTCAACAATTCTTCAGTAAGACAAATAAAAGATAGGAATGTGTTATGTTTTGGAGATGTTTTCAACATGCCCTCCACAGATGTAAATGGTGGAAGAGGGAAGAAACAGACTCAGCAGCCTCTCATTCCCTAGCACTTCACTCTTCTCTTGCATGACCACATCCAATAGATCTTCTCACTTCTTTAAACATCCTGCTTTCAAATCACCTGTTAAGAGCACCTTTTTGAACAGTCAAATCTTTAACATGATGCTTTATCACCTATTTTGTTTGATCCAAGCCACTGCCAGTCAAAGAAAAACTTCCAGAAACACTCCATGGATGTTGCCCAAGCCAAAGTTCTAAAATCTCAGGTTACAGGTGGGTAACGAAGTCTCCCTCTCTCCAGTTACCCAAATATAGCTGCAGCTGCCTTCACAGGCCCAGCAGCTTCTTGCCGTCATTTAGGAAACTAAAGTTTCATAAACTCTTGGTTATCATCATATTGCATCCAACTGAAATCATTCTTCATCTGCAATATTTATTCAGATATAAGAAAAATCAAGAGGGAGAGATTGTCTTTGGATTGCCACATATGTGGCATTTTACCTGAGATGGCAAAACTCTGAACAGGGGAGGATGCAAGGTGTCCCATCTGCTCTACATTAAAACTAGCATGACAAACATATAGTGCATTTTAAGAACTTAATTTACGTATGAAAAAGTGGTCACTACCTCACATTGCAAAGTTGAATTTGGCCCCAGAATCATGTAGTTCTTATTGCCTGATGTGACTGGATCACTGTGTTTGGACAACTTATCTTGTACAATGGCAAGTTTTCTTTTTCCTAACACGAGGAGAACCCATCGTGGACTTCCAATACCTAGGAGGTCTACAGAAAAGCTGAGGAGTAACTTTTTATAAGGTCAGATAGTGACAGGATGAAGGGAAATGGTTTTAAACTGGAAGAAGGTGGATTTAGGCTAGTCATTAGGAAGAAATTCTTTACAGTGAGGGTAGTGAGACAGTGGAACAGGTTGCCCAGTGAGGTTGTGGTTGCCCCTCCCCAGAAGCAATCAAGGCCAGGCTGGATGGGACTTCGAGCAACTGGTCTTGAGGGAGGCGACCCTGCGTATAGCAGGGGGTAGAAACTTGATGATCTTAAAGGTCCCTTCCAAGCTAAACCATTCTAGGATTCTATGATGAAATTGCCTGACATAATTTCACACAAGTTCTAGAATGTTCTGTAAATTTTTTGCTTCATATCACCAACATTTTTATAAGAGCATAAGACATTTTGAATTGGGGTATAGAATTATGTAATTTTTTTTTCTTTTAGTTTTAAACAGTCCCTCTGTGTGCAGCAAGACAGCTTTCTATTACTTTCTCATTTATATAATGATCACTTTTACAAACCATAAAAATACAGCTTATTTAAGTTAAATATATTTGGGTTCTATTGGGAGTATGTTTCTAGCCCTTGGGACCTGTAAAGACAGCACATGCATGGCTACAGGGCACATCTCTTGATATTCAAAATGTTTCTAATTATACTGAGTTGGAAATGGTTTGGATATTGAAAGCCATGTTTTTACAGTGTATGTGGTCAGAGGATTAGTAATAATTGTTAAAGTTTACAGAGTAATGGCTGTAAAATAATAGCATACTATCTGTTTTAAAACCATAATGGAATCCACAGTGGTGTTTTTGTCCTCTTTTTTTTCTTACATAGTTTTATTTTTCTTTCCACACTCCTAAAGTACATGGAACTAGAAATGAGTTACTACTGACTAGATTCTTACCCCGAAAATACTATTTTTTGTATTGCTCATTATCAAACCTCATTAAAAATAAAATTATAGGTATTATTTATTTTATTAATTTTGTATCTGATGATGCTGAGTGCAAAATCAGATACAAGAAATATATTAGACAGTATTTGAATATTGTTTTTTATTCAATCTTCACAGAAAATTAACATGAAATCCAAACAGAAATTGACACAGGCTAGAATACGAAAACAGCAAGATGAAGTTCTGGTTTTTGTTTGAAAAAAAAAAAACAAACTCTGTATTCAGTGAGTGGGCAAAGCCTCTAAAGATTGATTCTGAAAATGTGAGGAGGAAAATGACTTCCAAGTTGACTGAAGATGTACTAAATATATAATACCTGTCTTCATAATGAAGAAAAGACCTGAAGGCAAGACCTATGCTGAGAAAAAGAATGGGAAAAGTAGTTGTTAAATCATAAGTACCTAAGAAATGATTAACAAAATGAATTAATAGTAATGCCAAACTACCCAGTTTTCACTGGTAATAAACTTCACAAATTCATGTGAAGGAGAGAAGTGTCAGACATCATACATTTGGGAAATATTTTTAAAATGAATGTATCTAAGGCTATTCTTTTTAATAAGATCAGCCAGCAAAATCTAAGAGAAAGTCTTATATAGAAAACCAGTCTAAGGAATTTACAGTTTTTCGGTGTTGGTCTGAACAGGGGCATTGGTTTCTTCGGGATTCTTTTCAAAGTATCTAAAATTTTAAAACAACTTAAATGAAAGAATTGAAAATACAGTCATAAAAGTTCCAGAACTATGAAATATGGAATAGTTGCAAGTATTTTGGAGGTCTGAATCATAACTCAAAAACATAACATACTGGAGATTCGATGGAATAAAGAAGAGGCCACTAAATTGAAGCAAATACAGAGTATAAAATTTAATTAGGAGTAATCAAATTAACAATTATATGATAAGGAAGGACTGTTTGCATTCCTTTCAAATATTAAGAATGGTGAATTACAAATTAAGATTAATCACATTGAATGAATTCATGAATGAATGAAAATATATATTTACATTCCAGGTGATGTGGAATGTTTCTTCCTGTTTCAGCATTGGTAAGATAATAGTAAGAGCACTACAGCTGTGTTTTGGGGACAGTAACCGGAATGTTGAAAGGCCTAGAAAATCTGAAAGCCTTCAGGAAAGCACTGAAAAACTAGACTTGCTTAAAATGCTTAAGATGGTAGATAGAAAAGAAGATGGGGTAATTTCTGAATTTGTAAAAGGTGTATGTAAAGGAAAAAAAAATCTTTTTTCCTGTCAATTTACAGTTTGAACAAGAAATAATAGACCCAAATTGAAACAAGATCATGACAGATGCCAGAAAAACATTGTAATGTAAATACTGTAGATAAACCACCTCTCATTTTACGGAAGAGTCTGAGAACAGTTCATCTGTTATCAATAGTTAGTCTGTTTAAGGCCATGGAATACCCTCACTATGACATCCTTTCAGCCATATTGTCTATGTCTATATACAGGTTCTTACTTCCAAACCTTTAGTAAGTGAAGAATATTAAAGTGTTTATTCTTGAAAGATAATAGAAATTATCTATATTTTTTATTTAAGTACTGTAGAAGCTTAGTCATGATGCATGACTAAGAAACCATGAAGAAAATACAGAAAACTGTGTGCCCTCAGAGAAGTCAGTTTCATTAGATGGTGAAAACACTACAGCTTTATGCTTCATACTGTATGTCTCAATTGCTTTTCTTTACACATTCCTGCTGAATTTAATAATGACTCAAGAATAATCAAATGCATATTTTCACCCTTACATCAAAGAGACTTGATTTAAATCCAGGCTGTTTTAAAGTTCTGGAAATTCCTTATCACTTCTGGTTGGAGATCTGTGTCTGATGAGTAGATGCTCTTATGTTGACCTCTGGAATCTGCATCTATATCACTGACACCTATGAAAAGATTTCCATTGAGTGAAACTCACTAGAGAAATTCCTCCAAGAAAATCTGTAAATGTTGCTGAATAACTTTCAATTTAGAAAACAGCTAATTGAGTGCGTATAATGAGCATGTATCCCCATAAATTCTCCAGGGTGTGCAGATAGAAACAAGACAGATACATACCAAACCGAATCCCTGTTGCCAAAGAGGCAATAAATCAAGAGCAGAAAATTACATAACATTTTTTAACTTCCAGATACACAAAACATAATGAGAATATATTCAGGATCAGTGGTCATGAGAACAAACTGATAACAGTTTAGAAGAATTCAGCCACTTTTAGCTGCAGTTAATAGCATAATGGGGTGGAAACAAGTTAGTTACTGTGGTCTGTAATGTAAATGTAATAAGATTGCTCCTCATGACTTTCTTTTGGCTGCTTAATTAAAGATGTAATACTATACAAGCCTGTGACCAAACTTTACCAGAAACATGTTATGCTTTCAAAGTTCTGTGAGTACTTCTGTTACTTTATACTGGGTGTTGTACTGAAGAGCAGTGTATCATCGTTATTCAATTGCAGAACTGTTAAAACTGATTAATTCAATACGTGTCATATTTAAACACTCTTTTTCTTCAGCTGCTCTCTGAAGATTCACTTGAGTAATAGTATGTTAATCCAGTATGATATTGTTACAAGGATAATGAGACAAACTATAATTCAGTTTAATCCATTCCAACATATAACAAACAACAATGGCGTGTTTTTCCACTATCAGATTTTCTTTTTATTGTTACTAGTGTCATTAGAGATGGAACCAGTCTTGTTTTACTGATTAGACAGTTTGGGTGTACAGATATTAATTTCTGCACTAACATTTTTCTGACTAAATTCTCATCCTTTTTTGGCATGGAAAGGTCCTAAAAACATGTGATGTACACAAAAAGAAGACAGTGTTGTATCAGTATTCACAACACATTCTTACCCTTTAATGTCTTGTCAACTGCATAACCTAAAGCACTCTACTTAACTCTGCTTGATTTTAGAGTACAGTTACTTTTGAGGACAACCAGCAGGAGAGAAATAGCGAGGTCTGCTGCTATGTATTAATTCTCCTGCAAAAAAAAAAAAAAAAAAAATCAGGAAAGAAACTTCTTTCTTCATTGCTGTAAAAATGCATAACATTATTAAGTAACAAAATCATAACAGCGCTTGGCTGGTATGGGCTCATTGATTTGATGGCTATCTAGACCTAGTTAAGGAGCCCTCACAACTTTTCTTGAGATCAGAAAGTATAACTCTCTTCATTTTACACATGAAAAATGACACAGAGCTCCTTTGCAATGATAAAGTCAGCCTTAAAAGTGGGACATGGATCATAACCAACTCTACCACACATTTTCTGGATCTTTCCAGATTACTTCACTAATTTAAAGTTCATCCTAATTCCATCTAAGGACCTGAGCTAATTCCAAGTTAATGTTACATAGAAGTAACCTATGGAAGTTCTGGTTAGAGTTTTCATTTATCTAACTGACTGCATCTTTTTCCACTTGGCAGTAGTGAGGCAGCTCCAGATATCAGAGAGGCCTTTACTGCTACTGAATTGGATACCTCAGAGTTTGGAAATTGTTTTTCCTACTCCCTCACAGGTAGCAGAATTGCAGTGCCATGTGTAACTGTGTCTTCACTGTTGGTTCAAATCCACTGAATTTCAGTCTTTAGAGGGGATTTGTGCAGAATGGTTCTCATACAGCTGTAAGAAAGTCAGTGAATATTTAGCACTATCACAGCACAGATGAAGATTTTTTAGTGTGTATGTCAACTTCATCCTTAGAGCTGATTTTTCATGCTGATTTCCCATTTTAAACAAAACGCAGAGAAAAAGCTTCTGCTGCATACTAAAGTCTACATGCTTTCACAGTCTGCACAGTCTGCATACAGTTTGCAGTGCATTTCCAGGTAAAAACACTAAATAGCAAGCTATACTTTTGTGTGTGGTTGCCATAAGGAATTTTTAAGTATATGAAAAAACATTAATTTTCTACGTCTCTGCTCAGCCAAAAAGCCCTGAACATAGTCAGGTGGAAATTGTTGCATATGTGCTGTTTAAAGTGAGCTAGCTCATCAATGCTGTTCCAGGTGACCTATTGGTCATAATATTTGTTGGCTCCGTCTAGAATATTTTCTTTTAAGATTTCTCATTATTTTGCACTTCCTGTAATTTCCATAGTGGTAGCCCTTTTGTGACCACTTAGCTAAATGAGCTTTTATTCTGATTACCATTGCTTCAACATCAGTAGAAATTCTGAAGCCTGGATATCACCCGAATAAACCATTTAGAAGTTATTTGGTTGGAACTGTATTTGTTCTATGTGAAGGCATATGTATTAAAACAATATAGCTATCCAGTTGCTCTAATAATAGCTGAAAATAGACCTCTGAAGTCACTCAGTATTTAAGTGGTACTAACTTCTATCAGTCCCCAGTCACTACGTTCTTGGGCAGAAAATACAGAGATGAAAAGCTCTGTCTCCCATTGCTGGCCCCTTGAGCCATCCAGTATCCCAGAAATAGTTTGTTTTAAAGAAACAAAGCTTAATCATATTTATTACAAACAGAGTAAAATGTTTCTGATATCTGAAAGGCAAAGAAGATAATGTGGCCATTAGGGTTAGTCTTACTATATCCCAAGATGTCAACACTCTTGCCAAAAAATGAATTTATCAGCTCAGTGCAGCCAAGAGATTTAGTTTATCTAAATGTCCTACAAGGAATAAATAGTTTACCACTGGTTTTGTAGATTGGGATAAATCTAACATTCTATTGACATATGCTATAGATTTAATTTAATGCTGTGGTTCAGATGTCTCTTCTGATAAATCTTAGTAAAATCTATGCTAAGAAGAATGGAGTTGTTTCAGTATTTATGGGATTTAAAATGCAGGGTTAGCAAAGGAAACACGTTAATTGAAACAGTATTTGTGTATGTTTTCGCAATGGTTTGGAAAAGAGCATTGCTGAATTCTACTGGTCAGATGGTGCTGAATATTAGAAGAGGAATATTGTTCAAGTTTATTGCTATTTTTTCTGAAGTGAGAAAATCCTCTAATGAAGTGATTAAATATTTCAATTTCTGTTTTTAGGCATATTGGAGATAACATCTGTAGAAATTGGTGTTGTGGCAGTTAAGTCCATCAAAAGCAACTATTATTTAGCTATGAACAAGAAAGGAAAAGTCTACGGCTCTGTAAGTACTTTTTTTACCTTTCCAACAGATGACAGTAGTCTGTATTCTTTCCCCGCTTACTTGTTGAAAACCCTACTACTAGTATTACTACTAACTAGTAGTTCATCAAAATTTCATGGCAGTCCCACAGTTACAAGCTCCCTGTTACAGGCATTTATCATGCACACTGCTTCAGTCACATTTTGAACTAACTAGTGGCTGATAGAGAAGGATCTACAAAATGTAATCCTTTGTCTTTCTGCAGTACAACCAAGTCTATTAGTCTGCATTAATAAAAAATTTGTAAAACTTCAGGTGATGGAGCAGGCACACCAAACTGTCTATGAATGCTGATAAGACTTGTAGAGCAACCAGCTATAGACTGAGTACATCTGTTTATAACCAAATTTATAGACGGAGGAGACAGATTTTGATGGAGAAGAATTTGCGTATTATATGTAAATTGTCCATATATCTGCATACTTGTATTTCTGGGTAAAGTGATCTTTCCATTAGAAAAAAAAATTAATACTCAAATATTTCTAGAAGGAAGCAATAAGATCTCTATAAATCTGACTAGTAAACTCTAGTTTATACTCACACATCCACACAATGACACAGACACCAGGTTGTTTTGTTATTACATATTGTTGTTTGTCTTATACAAGTCACGTACAAAGGTGATGAGACAGTTATAAGATTGATCAGGATTCAAAAGGGGCTTTAAAGAGAGCAATGTAGCTAAGTCTAACCCTGCTGAAAATAGTGAACTAGTGCTAGTCTGAGACTAACAAGGGCATTGACTGAGGCTCAGGGGGGACTGAATATTTGTCCACTGTGTAAAGAAGCAATTTTTTTGGGTGGGTTGAGTTCATACAAGCTATACAAACTGTCTTCCTTCATCCACACTGTTTATAGTCACTCCTGGTTGATAAGGTTACCTCTGACCGCCTCACCTTCTGGTCAGAGTTGAAGAATTGCATTAAGGACAGAAAGGTCTGAATGGAGAAATTATTCTTAATCTCCTATAAATGTGGATTTTAATGTGAAATATTATACTAGTCAGAAATACTAGATGATCAGTGTTCAGTCCTGCATGATTGGTAGATGTAAGGGTAAACTGAGCAGCTGGCAAAGTTACTTTTGTCAGTTAAACTCCATTACTACACTAATCACAGGTACACTTGTGGATGTACAAAAAGGCACTAGTTTATATCACCATCATAAACTCACACATCTCAGTTAACTATGTTTAACTTAGTCATCTGTGATATCTATCCCAAAACCTCCAATAAGCCTTCCTATTCAACACTGTTGGTGTGGTGAGAATTCATGCCAACTGTATAGACACACAAAAAGAAGACAGAGAATCTTTTATGTACCATAGGTGGAAACTGCTGCCAAAAGATTCAGTAATTCACAGTGTATTAAAAATAGTGCTGACAGGAGGATACGAATGTGGAAAGCCCTTTTTTTTTAATTCCAACTGAGATAATTTTTCAATATTCACATCATAAGATCACAACATAATGACTTATCAGAATGTATTCCATAATACTTCAGAGATTTCAAGAATGCTTCTGTTATTATTTTTCCCATCCTCCCACGACTTGCAGCTAGACTCATATTACTACAGCGTGGCGGCTTGCAGATGGATATGAAAAGCAGAACCAATAAAATTTTAAAAACACTCTTAAGCATGTGCACAATAGACGGTGCAGGGCTATACTGAAATTTGTTTGAAATGAGCAAAGCAATTTAGGGCTAACACTCAGACCCCTGCCAATAATACTTCTTAGCCACTTCTCAACATCATCTGTTCTCTCTTTATTGTCTGAGAATGGAAATAAGAGTTTGGATTGCAGAGTAGTTCTGCATCTGGGAAAACAAGTCAAGACTCTCTTTCTCTGTTTATCAGATGCACTGGCGTCTGACTGACTGGTTAGAACAAGAGAGACAAGGAAGATGCATTATTTGATTTATTTAACAAAATAACATTCTGACAGATAGAAGAAATTATTGTGGCTTTTAAATGTGATTGATAGTCACCTGCTTTCTTAATACCTTGACACAGGAGGTGGCACATCATTACTGCAAGTAAAAGTTAAACAATCTGTATGTAGGTTTATGAATACAAGCAATATTAATGGTCGTTTAACTATCTATAAATACAAAAATTGAAAAGCATTTTGGGAGACAAATTGAATTTGAGTGTTCTCAGTTCTGTTAACAACATATATGTGCTCCATGAACTGAACAGCAACTAAGAAAAACACTAATGACAGACCAGAAAATTCCTACTGTATCTAAGTACCAAACATGGAATTTAAATTAATAGGAATGAAAATGTATTTTTTATTATTCTTATTCCTTTCCCTATTTCACTTTAAACAATACAGTTCAGACAAACAATGTTGATTTTATTAATGCAGATGCTTTCTATATTTTTAGCTGAATATCTAAGGATTTTCATCATCATTAATAAATTCCTGAAATTCTTATCTGTACCATAATATAATATGGCTGTGAATATTCTCCTTTCAGAAGATTTCTATAGAGAATGTGACTGTGTTATCTAACTTATATGTAGTAACTAATTATTTGTGAAAACAAAGTATTCTTCTATTTTCTATGGAGATGCAGATAAAAGTGCATTTTTGAAAAAAGAGCAGTTTCCCTCTACATGTTTCCTTGTGCTAGTATTTTTTTATCCTTTCTAGTTAAATGGCAGACTAGACCTCCTTCAAAAATGGAAAACATTAATTCCTACTCTACTCAAAATTGCACTCAAATTTACTTGAATATCTTTTCAATTGGACACAGGCTTGTATATGAATCACGAAGGCTAGTAAATGAATCTTTTTTGACTAAGCCAATCCTCAATTCAGCAAAGTAAATGGGCCTCACATCCATTGTAACAACAGTGTAACAGTGATTCATACTCATCAAGAGTCCTTTTTCATTGCCAGTGTGGTGTAAAGAATCTTACTTTCAATAAAAGGTAGGCCTATGCCATGCATGTTTGTTTAACACATGGTATCAATAATCTGGTTCAAGATATTTAAGGGTTCTATTTATTAGAACTAGAGTATGATGAATAATTCCAAGATTGCTACCTGATACTTTGAGTTTGTAATTGAGAATTTGATTTAGTATTGTTGTATTCCACTACAGAGAAGTTGCATTCCAACTTAAGGTGAATTATGACATTTTATTGTTGTAATTATACACAACTGATTTTTTTTTTCTCTTTTTGCAATCTAAGTTCTGTTGATGTCAGTAATATGTACACCGTGAATTATGTCTGTTTTGAAATTGTGTGTTTGTTTTATTCTTTCAACAGAAGGAGTTTAATAGTGATTGCAAATTGAAGGAAAGAATTGAAGAAAATGGATACAATACATATGCATCCTTAAATTGGAAGCACAATGGAAGGCAAATGTTTGTTGCTCTGAATGGAAGGGGAGCCACAAAGAGGGGACAGAAAACAAGAAGGAAAAACACTTCAGCTCACTTTCTTCCAATGGTTGTAATGTCATAGATGAAGGAAATATTTTATCAATGCAGTCGAACCAAAGGCTCTTTCGTCACTAATAGTTAGTAATCTTCTGGAAGAATAATTGCAAAGAAATAGTACAGACATCTGCTTGTTTGAAAAGAGCAGGGGAAGCCTCTGAAGTTTTTGTACTCATTGCTGGCAAATGAAATACTTTTATTTAGTTCAGTGTTCTGTCTTAAGAGCAAGACAGAAGCTGAATCAAAGGGGATATAAGTCATTGCCAGTGTGAACAGTTTTTTTTTTCTCTCTGCAACAGAACTTAAGGAATGTGAGACAATCTAATGAATGATCTTCGTGGGGAAAGTTATTTATGGAATACTAACTCATATCAAAGACCTTAATTGCTCATTCAAGCCTATGAACAGTTAGACATGCAAGCATTTACTGGAAGCACTTGGGTCATATGCACAAATAAAGATGCTTCTGGAGAAGCCTTGTGGAAGAATGGATAGGATTAAGGAATATAAGCAAAGTAGTATCAAACTGTTCTAACAAAATGAATAGTATGGTTTGCTTGTATGTTCTAACTTCATTCCTTTTTATTTCTCTCTAAGTTATTTATTTAATAGGATGTTAAATATCTTTTTTGATTTGAAATGTTTTTCTCATTTGCTTCTTTGTTATTTTCCCTTTTTCTCAGTACTTCAGACAGGGTTGATAAGTTAAAATATCAGAAACTCGTAAGTACTGTGAGAATAAGTAATGAACAAGGCTTTAAAGGCAGAATTTAATGTGTATAACCCATGTTTTTTTTCTTCCTAACTCTCTTGCACTTAAACAATAGACCAAACATGCAGTGCTTGGATTAATGGTATTGTGTGTCTTTATGTTTGAGAGGTTTTCTTACTTATTAGCACTCAAGAACAAATTTCAAGAAATACTTGCTTGAAAGGGACTTTCTGCTATTTTTAAATTGGGAAAAGGGTCCACTTCTGTATTTTGGTGTCAGTGCATCTGTGTGTACATTCATCTGACTTTTATTACAATTTGGAATTAAGATTAAATGCATTGCAATCAGTAATAAATTTTGCAGCAAGTATTGGACTGGAACCTATGAGTGGACGGTCCTGTTAAAAACACTGATAATGCCACTGTTAAAATTAAACAGTATGAAATTTTCAAGGGTTAAATTTCGTCTCTGAAAGGTGAGAAGGCAACATGGTCCTGCTCTCCTTATTCAATTAATATGGCCATTCAGCACATTCGTCCTTGTTAACAGCTTGTAGAGTCAAAGAAATATAGTGGGAGCAATGCCTAAATAAGGACTGAGGGATAGGGAATCCAAATCATGCTCATGCATTTATCAGAGATTATTACTCACATGTATATTATATATGAGAGCCAACCAAAAAGCTGTGCTGGTATCCAGCTTTAGCATGTCTTTTATATCCACCATAGTCACTGAAGGCTCCAAATGCATAATATCCAGCACATTTTTATCAAGTGTTACTAGTCCCATGGCTTAACTTGAGCAACTGCAGTATAACAAAATTAAGCATAATATGAAGTCTGTTCAATTAAAGGTACATAAGGTTTGTTCTATGTTTTGCTTTACTCTGTAATTTTATAGAGCTCTGGATAGCTCACCAATGTAACCATATTGAGATTCATTTTGTTAGAGCAGATAAATAGAAAACAGTACATCAAATAATTTGTACCACTGTCTTCGCATTGTATTCCACTAAATAAATAATTAAGCCTTTGCAGTGTCTGTAGTAAGAAAAAGAAGTAGTATAATATTATTTTGTTCTAAATACTTTTAACTGATAACTATGAGATTTTATTGATGATGCAGTTTTATCTTCAATATTTCTTGTTGTGAAAAAGTCATTTTTATTTTTATTGTTTGGAAACTGTATTTTGGTACAAAGGAGAGCCTTGCTTAATGTTTCTTTTTGAGAATGTTAGACCTCTATAAAGGCTGGTGTTATTGGAATCTTCTCTAAGTTATTTAAGTCAATGTTTAACCAGCACTTCGATCTTAATCTGTTATTTAAATATCAGCTGTTTAAAAAAAAATAGCTTTCCCATAAAATACAAAGTGGTCAGACTGTGTTCCCTGTCTTTAAATAAAGTCAACTCTTTTAAAACCAGAAAGAAATTTGAGACACAACATTTGAACTGATAACTAACTTTACATTTCATGGTACTTTAGCTCGCTTCTTCACAAATGAGGTTTTCCAGAAAGAGAAATAAGAACTTCAGATTTTAAATGCAATTGCACGTGATCAGCAAAACTTTATGACCATTGTAAAGTGAGGTTTTTTTGCTACAAATTTTTAATCAATAATTAAAACTGACATGACATAGTGGACCACCTACAGTGAACATCCAATGTTAGTCTGAGCAAATGCAGTATTGGGTGACTTCTTAAAGAGCATTTGGGTACAAATGAGGTTCTCTTGACAGAATTACCTAGTTTATATGATCAGGGGAGGGTTTTTGCATAAATATTATCATAGTACTCAAAACACTATACTGCTCAGAGGCCAATATCAGGAAAAATACCACTTTTCCAAAGTGAGTTGGGAGCCATTTCTGACATGAATTTCTGAGAATTAACCAAAACAAAATGTCCTTGAAGGAAGCAATGATTCCTGCATGATTAACATACTGTAATACCCATTGGTGGTGGGAGCAAAGTGCAGATGTTTTTCCAGAGTGTCACAGTTCCTCAACCATATCCTCTCTTCTCTGCCAGACAGATGCTTGAGGTAAAAACAGAGGAGAGATTTAAAAAAGAACATAAAAACAGAAATCACTGAGCAACAATGTATAGCATGTTATATTTAAATAAAAATAATAAAATATGGGGAATAGAGAATAAGACTATTGTCTTTGTTTTATTAACCTGAATTGATACTGCACTGTACAAATAAAAAAGAAAAAGATATGTTGTACTACAGGATGTGGTTTGGTGGTATATAGCTCTGAAACAAAACAAAAATCACTAGGACATTTATAAAGTTTCCTTAATTTTTTTCATGTGTAAGTCGCCTATCTCCACACTAATAACTACCAAATGCTTTAGATTCTTCCCATAAGTATTCAGATTCACCTAGTTCATAGAGTGGAAAAAAACAGTGAATTTAAAGCAAGAACTTTTGATGAAAGAATGATAGGTTTTAGGAAGAAGTAGGACTTACACATTTAAAATAAACTTCAGAGATGGAGACGTAGTTGCATTCAAGACATTTCAGGTTATAAAGTTCTCTAGAGATTTACTTTACTAATACCAGCTGGCAAGTCAACATTTGTAATCCATGCCCCTGATGAAACTGGTTATCTCTGTTCACACAGTTTTAACTACTCCAAGGGCTGATCTTGAAACTAATGCAGGAAGACATTGTCTATTGTGTAAGTGTAATTTTTTAATCCCTTAAATTAGATTGCATGGCAAGATTCATCCTAATTTCCTATTCAGTTGGAGTGAGAATGTATTAATACACAAAGATGTTCTGCTACAGTTAGTTCGTGTAGGATTATTGACTGTTTTCAGAAAAGTCTAATTAGAATCACATAATCATAGAATTACAGAACAATTAAGGTTGGAAAAGGTGTCAGAAATCATGTAGTTCATCCATAAACCCATCGGCACCAATACTGTGCAATAAACCTTGTCCCTAAGTGGCACATCTGTGCATTTCTTGAACACCTCCAGCATCAGCAACTTCACCACCTCCCTGGGCAGCTTGTTCAAATGCTTCATCACTCTTTCAGAGAACAAATTTTTCGTGATATCAAACCTGAATCTCCACTGATGCAACTCAAGGCCATCCCCTCTCATCCTGTCACTAGTTACCTGGTAGAAGAGTCTGACTCCCATCTCACTACAGCCTCCTGTCAGATCACTGTAGAGACCATAAGGTCTTCCCTGAGCCCCCTCTTCTTCAGACTAAGCAATTGCAGTTCCCTCAGCCACTCCTCATAAAACTTGTGCTCCAGACCCTTGCCCTAATTGACTGAAACCATTTCAGTGTAACCACAAATAACAGAAAAACACATGCAAAGTTATTTTCCCATCACAGTATGAGCAAGAAATGGAATATGAAAAATAATTTTGTTTTGTACATTTAGTTTTGCACCTATCAGGTTAAGATTAACAGTTATGTCTACCCACTAAAAATATTTTAACCTCATTTTTAATGATATGGGAGCTTTCTCAGACTATGTTTTGGGATTGACTACCTGGTACTGGCATTTTCCTTTGAAGCACAGTGGATCTCGCATATCTGGCTGGTGTCTTTTCCCTCACTAACCCAGGAAAAAACACATGCTCTGTTCTTTGCTCAAACCAGAGATGTTAAGAAAATATGCTGCTGTGAAAGGAAAAATGAAGAAACAATTACTAAGCTTCAAATGAGTGATTAGTGAACAGTGATCTTTAGGTTATAGCTGTTTAAAGGACGAGAGTTTGGATTCTTGAAATTCCCAACCAGAAATTTTAATGAAATTGCATATGGTGACAACTCTAAAGCAAAGTACTAACCCTAGGTTCACCAGGGGGATGTCATGCTCAACAAATCTGGTGGCCTTCTATGATGTCATTACTGGCTGGGTGGATGAAATCTACATTGATTTTAGCAACGAACTTGACACTGTCTCTCACAGCATCCTTATAACAAAGTTGAGGAAGTGTGGAATAGATGAGTGGATGGTGAGGTGGGTTGAGAATTGGCTGACTGGCAGAGCGCAGAGGGTTGTGATCAGTGACAGAGAGTCCATTTGGAGGCCTGTAGTTAGCAGTGTTCCTTAGTGGTCAGTGCTGGGTTCAGTCCTGTTCAACATCTTCATCAATGACTTTGATGAGGGGATAGAGTCCCCCCTCAGCAAGTTTGCTGATGATACAAAGCTGGGAGAAATGGCTGACACCCTCAAAGGCTGTGCTGCCATTCAGCAAGACCTGAACAGGCTGGAGAGTTGGGCAGAAAGAAAGAGATGAGATTTAACACAAGCAAGTGTAGTCTTGCACCTAGGGAGGAATAACAGCATGCACCAGAACGGGTTGGGGGATGAACTACTGGAGAGAAGCTCTGAGGAGAGAGACCTGGGCATCCAGGTGGATGACAGGCTGACCATGAGCCAGCAGTGTGCCCAGGTGGCCAAGAATGACAATAGTATCGTGTGGTGCATTAAAAAGAGTGTGGTCAGCAGGTCAAGGCAGGTGATCCTCACTTGGAGTAGTGTGTCCAATTCTTGGCTCCCCGGTACAAGAAAAACCGGGATCTCCCCAAAAGATTCCAGCATGGGCTATAAAGCTGATAAAGGGCCTGGAACACGTCTCTTATGAGGAAAGGCTGCAAGACCAGTGTCTGAGCAGCCTTGAAAAATGACTCAGATGGGATCTGATCCACATCTACAAATAATTAAGGAGCAGGCGGCAAAGGGATGAGGCTGGACTCTTCTCTTCAGTGTGTGGTGATAGGACAAGGGGAAATGGCCACAAACGGAAGCATAGGAAGTTCTGTACAAATGTGTGTGGGAACTTCTTCACAGTGCAGTGACGGAGCACTGGCACAGGCTGCACAGAGAGGTGGTGGACACTCCTTCTCTGGAGATGTTCAAGATCCTCCTGGACACCTACCTGTGCAACCTGTTCTAGGGAGCTGCTTTGGCAGCGGAGTTGATGATCTCTGGAGGTCCCTTTCAATCCCTGCAGTTCTGTGATATACTTGAATAAATAGGTATACTGATGAAAACGTCCTGCTAGTATGTTGTCAAAATATGAAACTATGGGCATCACAATACATGAAAAAAAAAAAAAAAAAGTATAGTAAATATCCTAGTATGTATTTCTGTATGAAATATGAAATATTTAGGACACTGATAGACAATCTGGTGTAGTGGAAAAACAGAGTCTATGATTTCATCAAAGCTTAGACTCTACATCTTGAGATAACACAGTAAAAGAAGAATCAGAATGCTACAGCTTCTTTGTTACTACTGCAGTAAAATGTGCATGTGACTTCTGTGGGTTTCAGTGTAGTCATTCATTCAAGATCAAAAAGGTCTTCCCCATCCAGATTACTCTGGCTCAATTTAAATAATGTTATATGACTTCTTTTGGATTATGTCTGTTTTACTAATTGCTAGAAGATCGTTAACTCTTTCCTCTAATAACAGTCTTCAGAGAAATCTAAGAAAAGGCCAAACACTGGTCTACACCTGAATCTGCAGTTTTGTCAAGTTATAAGCAACTGAACAGATTTGTGTTCAGTGCACAATATACTGGAATTTACACTATTTAGTGAGGTGTGTCTGAGTGGGAAAAATACATCAAACTCAGAATGTTCTCTCATTCATTTACCCATATTCTTCCCAGTGCCCAGCTCTCAAGAGTCTACACACAATTTTCCATTCTTTCAAAACTGTACTGGAACAGTCCATTCATGACAATCAAAATGTTTTTAGCTTCTAGTATCTGTATCAGTGTACTTCAGATACATTAAGAGACTGAAAAAGACTAACTTATTTATACTTAATTACAGAAAGATCAGTCTAGGAACAGTAAAATCTTGCAAAACAAGTCAATAAGTACCTTCTAGATGTTGCAGTCAACACTCTGAGATCTTCCAAGTGATACTTCTAACAAAATTTTGATTCACTCAAGGAAAAGGAAACAATTAAAAATGATATTGTTATTTACAGTCTTCATTGCTTTCTTAACTGCTTTCTAAATATGTTACCTGTGCTGGTTTTTTACTAGAACTTATTCCAAAGTATAGACATTTCATCAGTCTTGTAAAAGTAGGGTCCTGGTTTGGGCTCTGAAGTCCTTGAGTTTCTCACTGTTGTAATACAGAAGTGTACTTCAAGGAAATACAAAAACTATTACTCCATTTCTGTACTCGTTCCTCTTACCATAATTTTATTCTTGCTGTTTGAGACAGAATGTTTTACATGATAGAATGTTTTTATTCTAACATAATATGGTTCCTACACTTTGCTATCCCAACCAATCCATTCTGTCTTTCAGAGTCCCAGAAACACCGTTCAGACTAACAGTATCTATCTAATTCATTTGTGAGATGTAGACATGGTACACATTCCAGAAAGCCAGATCTTCACCTTCTACTCTGCATGTAATATCCATGTCCAAGAAAAGCAAAATACGATGGCACTGTATTAGAAATAGTGAAACGTTTTTGCACATAATTATACGTAGGTCACTTCCTATTTATTTCTATGGAAACTACAATTGATACTAAAAGCACAGTAACAGTATTTGATAGGGCAAAATCTCAGATACAAAACACTATTTTGCAACACTCACCACCATTAGCTAAGCATTTTCATCAACTCTAAGCACTCATAAAAATCCTCACAAGTGGAGGAGATTCACTGTTGCTTTCACTACTGCTGAAATGCATCATCCAGTGCCTCACTGTGCTCACATCCAGTATTCAGTTTCCATAAAATTTAAGCAAGAATTGAAGGATGTCTGTGGGTGCCATTGTTCCCTCTTGAAGGAATTCAGTGGCACACCTTTGCTTCACATGTACATCCATGTCAGATGCTACCAGATGTCACATGGAAACAGAATATAACAGGATACTACTGGTGGGAAAATTCAGCCTCAACTGCCATATCACTAACATCCGCCTCTGGCATTATTGGCCAGTACCATAAAATAGAAGGTATTAGTTACAGCCCTCATAAATTAAACTGCTGTGAAAGAGATATGCAGTAACAAATTCTGCAAAATAATCCTGGATTGCTAATCCTAAAAGTTGAGCTCTTCTCAAAAACCACAATGCTTATGACCATCACACGACAACGTTGAAATACCTCATAGTATGTATAGACATCACCCGTTTTTGAGGTAGAATCCCATTTTGGAGGAAACCCTCCACTTTCCAGAACAATTAGATTTGTTTCTCGTGTAGAGAATGTGTAAAACCTGTAGTGTTGATTTTGATACCAATCAATTGAGTTGATGTCTTATTTTGAGGAATGCTTAATGCTTAATGGACGTCATGGTAACTACCCTATAATACATATGGATATAAAATTATTTTGCAAATAGAAAAGGCTTCCTATTTTCACACAGTGAGTTTAAGAACAAAATGTTCAAACAAAACCAAGCAAAAATAAAGTTTAAATATTTGCCAAAAATAACAATAAAACAAAACAAAACACAAAACTTCCTAACACTAATGGCTCTGAAGAAAATTGATTTGGAAGATTTTACAATTTCCTTTCAGAATTTAAAGCATGTAACAGTCATCAGGAGTGGCATAAGTTGTTGATTCTACCATAGGCAGGAGGATGGACTATCTCTATGTCAAGTTCCCCAACAGCAATATTTTCCCTAATTCTGTGAAGCCCATTACTAAATCTATATAAAACACTAGACAGTCAGATGTAGCTAAAGTCTACATTCAGTGCCATCAGGCTCAAGTTTAAGCCAAAAATGAACATGCAGAGATCCTATTAAAAGTCCTTTGAGCCACCCAGCCCCTCCCACATAATTAATTTCCAGAAATGTGTTTGCAGCACCCAACAGGAAGGAAACATATATAGTAAAATCTTTTAAATGAAAGAACTCAGAGTAACTAAAAGCAGCCCAGGTGCAAAGTTTTTCAGCATAAACGCTCCCAGGAAATTATAGCGAGTTGATATTACAAAGCCTGAGTCTGACTCAAGCTTCATTCACACATTGATTGCAGGAAGCAAGACTGACCTGTCACAATATGCAAAGGTCGATGTCCATATCATTTGACATTTGGTAACATGCACAAAAAACACAACATAATTTTCACAGATGATTATTATATTTTTCCATGGTCATTAAAAGCATAATGCCACAGTGAATAAATCTCTTTGTTTCCCCACTCCTTCTCAAAATATACTCTGCTCTAATATCTCTTGGCTAGTAGATACTGCCCAAGAACGTTTACATATTTCAGCTATCAGTAACACTAATATAAATTAACCAGTTATTAAGTTTGTTCTATCTAATGCGAATCTTTGGTCAGTTGACAGTTTAATAAGTAAAGGTATTCATTTCATGTATATTTTCTTATGCTCATTTTAAAGTATGTGTGGTAGCTGATTAAATGATTGACCCTGCAGTATATGTAACTGCCTATAAACAGTGAGGAAAACTCAGCCAGTCACAGTTTCTTCTCCTTATATTCTTTGTCATCACTTTATATAAACCCTAAAAAGAAGGACTGTGGTATGGAAGAGGAAAATTTTTTTTTTTCATAGTTTTCATAACCATTTTGTTACTGCCTAGTCTCTGGAAGTGTTGCAAGTGTTCAGAATAATTAAAATACCAGAAAAGATGGTAGAATTAGTCTTTTAAGCTAACTGTAGCTCCAGCAAGGCACAGAAGTATCATAAACTACGGCATGCTACACAGCCCAAACTCCATCTTCTTGAATTAATGTTATGTTAATACGTATAAGATATAAAAACATTTTTACCTCACTGTTGTAGATGCCACACGTGCACACAAACATTTACCACTGACTATTTCCTTCCAAACTCACCATGTTATATTCCATTATTCACACCAAAAGAGTATTTGATGCTATCCCTTGCTGTTACTCTCTGCAGTGCAAGTATGGAGTTAGCTCAATCAACTTTCATAGCTAATCTTCACAGCTCTTTTAAATCTACATTATGTCTTGTATCTCAAAGTCATTACAGCAGGTAGTACTAGTTTTCTGTGTCTGGTTGCTATCATAGCAAAATGTGTTAGCAAGTCACAGCAAAATGCTAACTGTTTATTGAAACTCTGTAATGTTGTTTAGGTATCAAACAAGAAAAGATAAATGAGGAGACATTTTTCTCTCCACTACTGATTACAACTCTCCTGTTGGTGGAATATGACAGAGAACAATAAATAGATGATTATGGTATCATGAAAGTATCATTATGTGTGCCTCTAATCCATACTAGAGAGGAAGTTTCATTACTTATGATCCTTATTGCAGAAACATGCTTCAAGGAGAAATTTACAAGAAAATAAGCAGACAATTATACAGATATTCATGGGGAATATTTTTTTCCCTCTTTTTGATGGAAGAAACATGAGAAATAATTAAAAAAGATGCAACAAAACACAGATGTATCGAAGGCTGATTCCAAAATTGCAGATAGTATCATGAGACTAGTAAGTCATATTAAGCATGTATTCAATAGTCAAAAGCAGCCTTACAACAGACTTTCCAGTACCTAAGAAGACCTACAAGAAAGGTGGAGAGGGACTCTTTATCAGGGAGACTGAACAAGGGGTTAAATTAAAAAGGGATAAATTCAGATTAAACATTAAAAAGAAATTCCTTGCTAAGAAAGTGGTGAGGCACTGACACATGCTGCCCAGAGGAACTGTGGATGCCCCATCCTGGAGGCATTCAGTGCCAGGCTGGAGGTTACTTTAGGCAACCTCATCTGGTAGAAAGTGATTCTGACCACAACAGGAAGCTTGGAACTTGGTGATCATTCAGGTTCTTGCCTACCCAAATATTCTGTGTTTCTACAATTCTACAGTGAGTTTCTATGATTCTACAACGATTTAACTCAGCACAGCTGGCACCTGAGCCAAACAGCAATAGGATATACTATTAAAGTATGTGATTGTGGTGATCTCAGAATAAACTCCTTTCCCACCTGATATTATCAGGAAGTAATAAATTGACAGGTTTGAAATAATGCATCTGTAGGGCAAATAACCCCAAGGAAAGCACTTCAAGGAAGTTAGTGCGAAAGGATGGTATATTTTTGGTAGGATTTAAGTAGATGTTATACAAAATAATAGCAAAAGAGATTGGCTCACCTTGCTGATGGTTGAGGCTCGCCGATAACTCCACCAGGGAGGGATCTCCAACAAGAGATCCTTCCCCGCTGGTGGTCAGCCCTTAAATGGGGTCTTGGGAGAGGTGGAGTCAAACTCCACCCCTTCCAATCACACTCAGTTGTGCCCCTGCAGCTGACTCAGGGCTTGCCTCAGGTGGTCAATCAGTGGTTCAGGCCGTGATTCCACAGTTCCCATACACTCCACCCCTTCACGACATGAACCACTGATTAAGTAATTATAGGTTGAGCCCTCCTTAATACAGAGACCCAATATATCGCGACGTTTTACATAATAACCCGTCGCGATGTGTATCGATGTAATCTGGGATGAGTGATGATCATCATATGGCTCATGTTCTTCCTTGGGCCAGTGCTCGGTGGTGTCTACTGGAAGCACGCAGTCATGTTGTGCAGGTCCGTCCTACTCTCCATCAGTCCCAGGTAGACCATCACCGGATGTTGCACATGATCTTATAGCAACTCTGGAACCCTGCCGCATCATTTGGTTCCCTCCGGTGACTCACAAACTCACGGGGAGTAATATAGATGTTTCAAAGGTACCAAGAGGGGGAGGTCCGCTCTCCAGGGTAAGATACAGGCCGTATTCCTGTCTTGGGTCAACACTTCAGCTTGTACAGGGGCATGCCCTGGCCGCCTGTACCAAACTTTTCGCCCCGATGTCTGTGGCTGCACAATTAGATCAGGCACTAGAGGGGGTGTCCTGATCTGCCACAGGGACATGATAGGGGTTCCTTTAGGAATAAAGACTGGAGTGTTGACCACAATATCAGTAGGCCATGTACCAATCACTGGAGGGACTACCGAACCTCCCACCTCCAACAATCTCCCCCAAGGTGCAAGTAGGCCACACCATCGTGGTCCTACCTGCACCTTCCAAGACCATCTTATTTTATTGGTGCCTGGTTTTAGGTTCTCAGGGGCAGGGAGCAGAAGATTGTTCTCACGGCCAGTCTGAGGTCTTACCTCATTATCTGTACCTGTAATTTGGATCCTAAGTGGGGAGGCCCATGTCGTTTGCAACATTTTCAAGGCACTGGGTCTGCCATCTCTAGGTCTTTCATTCAGATCTCGAAGGGTTTCGTGGAGTCTCTTCGTCCACCCCTGTAGAGACTGAGAGTCTGTCTTCAGGGCGGCCTTGAGAATGCCATTATAACGCTCAATAAGGCCTGCCCCCGTTGGATTGTATGGCAGGTGGAATCGCCACTCAATATTGTTCTCTTCTGCCCAGCGTTGTATCATTGCACCCGTGAAATGAGTCCCTTGGTCGCTCTCAATGACTTGTGGTGTCCCATAGGCAGCCATCAATCTTGTGAGCGCCTTGATAGTATATGCCTGGTTGGCTTTTGGTACTGGATAGGCCTGCATTAGCCCACTCGCGGTGTCAACACAGGTTAGGGCATATCTCGCCCCCTCAGACCAAGGGAGGGGCCCAATATAATCAACCTGCCATCGCTGTAGAGGATTGTGTCCTCTAGCAAGATGGGCTGTAGTTTCAGGCAACGACCTCGGTCTCATTCTGGAGCAGGCATCACAGTCTCTGCATGCTTGAGCTACGTCCGATAATTGTACGGGCAGTCCCCATGCTTTGGCAGCTGCCCACATGGTCTTCTGTCCAGCATGCCGCAACTTTCGATGTAACCAGTAGGCAATGTTCTCAGATGGTGAGTTCTCAACCCATCTAACTCGGGCCAGTGTGTCGGCTTCATCATTTCCTGGTGACTGTAGGGGTCGGTGACCAGAAACATGGTAGACAAATACAGTTCTGTGTTTAACTGTATTCCATATGTCTAACCACATATCTTTGCCCCAGATCGGTCGGGAGTGGATAGTCCAGTCCTGGGTAGCCCACTGTGCGATCCAAAGAGTGAGCCCCCTGTACACAGCCCAACTATCTGTGCAGATATTCAGGATACCGTCACCAGGTTCTTTGGTTATAACCATCCACACGGCCCGCAGCTCTGCCCATTGGCTGCTTTGACCATCCCCCTCGTCAAACCATATTGTGTCTGTGGCAGGATGGTATGCTACTGCTCTCCACTTACTTGGGTTGCCCTTGCTGGACCCATCCATGTACCAGGCATCTTCAGGAATAGGATATTTTCCTTCCTGGACGGGACTCTTCTCTGGCGGAGCAACCAAGGCTTGTTTTGGGGCATCACTGTGATACGTCACTGGGCCTAGAATCTTTTGGAGTTCTTCTTTCAATGGTGAGGAAGACAGACTACTCCTCTGGCTGAGATAGGCGACCCATCGTGCCACTGTCTGTGCTTGGGCCACCCCTGTCTTAGGAAGGTGGGTCAGATCTCTTACCCACCCCTGAATTGGAAGAGTGGTCTTAACTACGACTTCAGCCGTCTGGGTTATTGGCTCTACCGCTTGCAATGCAGTATAGGCAGCCAATAGCTGTTTTTCAATCATACTATATCTTTCTTCTGCTCCATGCCAGACCTGAGACCAAAATCCAATGGGAGTCCGAACAGAACTCTGACGTTGCCACAGGCCCCAGCCAAAGCCATCCTGAGTAACATGAACATCTAATTCAGCTGGGAGGGTAGGATCGAATATACCCAATGCCTGGGCTTGTTTCACCGCCTGTTTTGCTTGCTGGAAAGCATCCTGTTCTGTTCTCCCCCAATCCCATGATTGGCCCTTTTTTGTGAGTCTATACAAAGGTCTCAGCAGCTGCGCCAAATGAGGTATAAAGGAACGCCAGTATCCCAATATACCTAAAAATTCCTGCAGCTGCTTTGCTGTTGTAGGGACTGGAAATGCCTGAACCTTATCTATGATGGCACTGGGTAGCACTTTGGTCTTTCCTGACCAGACTACCCCCAGAAATTTTACAGACAGGCCTGGACCTTGCACCTTCTGAGGATTGATAGCCCATCCTCTTTCACCTAGGTAGGCAATTAATGAATCTGCCGCCTCTCCTACTGCTTCCAGTGAGTCGGATGTTAACAGGAGATCATCAATGTAGTGATATAGGTTGACGTTATTATTAGGTTTCCTCCAATTAGCTAGGTCACGCGCCACCAAGTTATGACAGTATGTTGGTGAATGCACGTACCCCTGTGGCAGGACCTGAAAGGTCCACTGCCTGCCTCCCCATGTACATGCAAATTGATCTTGCGATTCTTTGGCAATCGGAATACTAAAAAATGCATTTGCCAAATCCAGGACACAATGGTAGGTCTTGATTTCTCTACTAAGTGTGTCCATTAGGGAAGCAATATTGGGTACGGCCGCATGGATGGGCGGCGTGACCTTATTTAATTCCCTATAATCTACTGTCATTCTCCATGTTCCATCCGACTTCTGCACTGGCCATATGGGGGAATTATATGGACTATGTGCAGGTCTTATAATACCTACTTTTTCTAGTTCCTGCACCGTTTTTGATATTTCTTCCTGCCCCCCCGGGAGTCTATACTGTCTTACATTAGTAATCCGGCGTGGTTTCGGCAAACAAATTGGCTCATGTTCTGCATGGCCCCTCAATACTGTCTGTATTGCCCGGACACTAATGTACCTCTGTCGAAGTCTGAACTCTCCCACAGTTGTCTGGAGAGCCAGACCCCATAAAATGTCTATGCCCAAGATGTATTCTGGAATTGGGGCAATTGACACTTTATACTCCCGGGGTGGAAGACGCCCAACCCCCAATTTCAGCCATGTTTGGGTGACCGGAATGGTCTGTCCCCCAAACCCACCAATCATCACTCTATTGCCCTTAAATTTTGTTGGGTCTCCATATATAATTGATGTTTCCGCACCAGTATCTACTAAAGCCATCACCTTTTGAATATTTTTATCTGTCCAATATATCTCTAATTCTACATAGGGCCTCCGGTCACATCTGGAGGCCCTAAAGGGACCAAAGTTCTTCGTCACTCCATGAAGTTCGCTAGGTCTAAGTCTTTTACCACAGGTGGTTCCGGCACTGTAGCTCGTGACACTTGTGGAGGTTTCTTCCTTCTATTTGGGACTATGAAGTCAGCCAAATTCCAAGTTGTTGTTGGTGCTGCCTGTATTATCCGTACTCCCGATTTTCTGGGAGTACTCTGAAATTTCTGATTATTTCTTAGTTGTTTCCAAAGCTGTAGCAACACATGGTTGGGTTGCCCATCGATTTTAGCAAAGGCAACCCCGGCCCGTATAAGATCATTAAACATAGTCTTCCGGGATACCCGTATGGGGCCCGATCGGGGTATCCGTGGGACAGGCTTCCTAGTTTTAATGGGGAATGCCTCAGCTTCTTCTATCATGCGGATATTGCGCCTAGTTCTTATGCGCTCCGTTTCCCCAAGGTCTGCCACCAACTGGGCTGCCTGTTGAATGATAGCCTCCGAAGCCACTAAGGGGTTTAGTATGGAGACCAAAGTCCCATAAAGGTGAGAGGGGGCTTGCTGTAATATTAGGTCTCGCATACCTGCCGTAAATTTTTCTGTATCAGGGCTTTCGAAATTTTCCGAATACATGGCCTCTCTCATACCCAGTTCCCGGATGTATGTTTGGAGGTCCTCCATAGAGGACCATAAACCGGTATTAAGTGGAATATTAGATTTGTTAGGCCATGTTAGGCGGCATGCTGCCATCAACCAATCTATAATAGAATGATTTTCATTAGCGTAATGGATGGCAGCATATAATCTTTGCCTCAGGGCTGGGTGTATAGTTATAGACGCTAATTTTGACATCTCTGTCCCACTGACTAACACACTTTCAGCTCCTGCATCCCATAACCTCAGGAGCCATGATGGTATGCTCTCTCTTGGTTTTTGATGGAACCGTTGTACTAGGTCCATCAACTCGTTTGACGTATACGGGCGAGCTGTCACATGCAAGCATGTTTCAGCAGGGGGCCATTGGTCAGGAGGCACCCCCGCTGGTCTATCTTGGACTTTTTTTGTTTTTTGAGTTATGATTGGTCGGATCTCAAACGGATCTTCCATAGATGGAGCTTCGAGATCCGATTTAGAGATCTTGGCTTCTGAAACATCCAGGTCCGCTACTTCAGGGACCTGGGTATCTTCCACTGATATGGTACGTATTTGTCTTGCTGGCACATCTAGTCCAGGCTTTTTTGTTACTAATGTGCCCAACTGTTGTTCTAATTTCTCAATTCGCTCTCTTAACAACTGATTTTCAGTTTCTATGTTTGTATTTGTTACATCTAATTTATGTAAAGCCATTATTAGAGGCCAGGCCACTGCAGAAGCGGCTAGCCGACGTTCTTTTGTAAAAAGTATATCCTTATCTAGGCCTTGAAAATAATCCGTCAGCCGGGCTGGAGAAGGAGAAACACTGCCTGTAACCCGCAGGGGTCCCCATTTTTCAATAACAGTAGCAAGACCATAATAGGGTGACCCTATAAATCCTGGAATTTGGCCGGGAATTGTTTGGTCTAAGGGAGTAACATTCTCCCCCTTGCCCCATTTGAAAAGGTTCCAAATGAAAGACATGGTTTGTTATTGTCTAAGTATATATATATATATATATCATTTTAAGCCTGCCTCGCCAATTGTAGGGCAAATAACCCCAAGGAAAGCACTTCAAGGAAGTTAGTGCGAAAGGATGGTATATTTTTGGTAGGATTTAAGTAGATGTTATACAAAATAATAGCAAAAGAGATTGGCTCACCTTGCTGATGGTTGAGGCTCGCCGATAACTCCACCAGGGAGAGATCTCCAACAAGAGATCCTTCCCCGCTGGTGGTCAGCCCTTAAATGGGGTCTTGGGAGAGGTAGAGTCAAACTCCACCCCTTCCAATCACACTCAGTTGTGCCCCTGCAGCTGACTCAGGGCTTGCCTCAGGTGGTCAATCAGTGGTTCAGGCCGTGATTCCACAGTTCCCATACAGCATCTAAACTGGACTGTATTTTGTCTTCCAGAACAAACTTACTGAGAAAAACACAGTAGTCATACAAATATACTTGTGCTTTAGAAAAAAATGCTATGTATTTCAGAGAAGTATAACCAGAACCTTGTCAATAGCATTATAATGACCAATGCAAGGGTCAGTGTAGTTCACAAGTGTAACTGTTAACTGAGTCAAATGAGAGATGCAGGAAGGTGAAGATGAGTAGATAGAGAGTCACACATGAATAATTTAATGAACAAGTTTTACTTCCAGTCACCTCTTTGAATGAATAGATAGATCACTGCTATGACATTACAGAAAAGTAAAATTGAATCATATTAATACTGTGGAGTAAAACTACAGTCTTAGTCTTTACTTAGAAGATATGCCCTAAATCTAGCTAAGTGAGATAACTCGGGTTTCATCTATAGGGATCACTGAAAGAAACTGCTGGGCAAGTACAGGCATCATTTCACAACAGCAGCAATAGGATAATGGTGTGGCTAGACCAGACAGCCCAGAAATGGAAATAAGAAATATTGAGAAGAATGAGTTAAATTAATGTTGCAGAACCTCACAGAAAAGGTTCAGTTTAAATTTTGGGCAATGTCTGAGCCTGAGGGGGTTCAAATTTTCTTCAAACCCAGTCCTAAAAGTAAATTGTTATTTGGTTCTAATTATTAAATTAAATATGATTTTTGTTTGTTTCATTCCCTCCCAGATGGTCTATGTTGTAAATATTTTACTGGTAACTTTATTGTGTTTTATGTAAATAAGGAGAATTTTCTTAACTTGAGCCAAATCACATTTAAAACATAACCATGTAACAGGGACAGCCCCAATTAAACAGAGTACTATTGCAATACATGGAAATCTTGTGGCTTTTCCTGTCTTTTTTTTTTTTATTGAGCATGAAATCCACAAGACATTTCTTGCCACCTAGGTAGAACAGAACAAGATACACTCTCACTTAATTTTCCCTTGCAGATGTGTGTAGCCAGTACTGTACAGAACCACAGCAATGACAGTGACACATTGCAGCAGACACATGACATGGAACTCATGCCAACGCAGGTCCTTCTGCAGTGAATACTGAGACAGCTTAACTTGCATGGAAAACCAGATCTCTATCTTAGAACAATGCTTTGAAAGCCATTAGGAAGAAGCTTTCCACTTTGGCAGCTGTTCTCAGCTAACATGTCCGACACTCTTTGGAAGAATGACAGTGTGAACGGGAATGGAAGTGGTTGCATTGAAAAAGGCAAACAGATCTGATGTAGTTGGTAGTTTATGTGATGTGCCCAGGTGAGGTCTCCACCCTGCTCTAAAAATTGCTTCCTATGAAGAACAATAAACTCAAGATGATAGGGAAGATCAGGAAAAATATAATGAAGTCATGACACATAAAGAAGTGGGGAAAAAAATAAGGGGTTTTGGAAGCAGGCTGCGCAGTGATCTGAAAGATCTGTGTCGGTGCAGTAACCACTACTTCCACATACTGCCTGCAGTTAGCAAGATAATTCTATCATTACAAAACTGATGTAAATGCTGACTGCAAACCCTTGACACTATTTAATGAGACATGGCTTCCAGTCTCATCACTGGTATATCTCTGACCACAAGTAATTATTTTTATATATTTTTATACATTCATAAAAATACAACTTTTCATTAATTTCTCAGGTAAACACTACAATTTTTTTGCTCATCTTTCTCTCATGAGTCCAAAATGCATAAATATAGCAGGGAATATCAATTCCCCTTCAAAAAGTTTTTAATCTTAGCTATGTTTGGCTCAGGGAGGTTCTGACTACAGCCTGATTTGTGTTTCAATAAAGCATATCTTCTTGAAAGTGATGTTATCTTGACAGGAAAACCTAGAAAGAGAGTCCAATTTAGCCCCGTTTATGAATTTTACTTAAAATTTGTCTTCACCACTAATCTTAGGTTCAGCGATACCCTTTCTCAACATAGTCTTAGCCAGTATCTTGTTCTCTAAGAACTGGAATGAAGGTGCTCTCAGTATTTCCAAATAACTAATCAAACACAGTAGCTTTGGTTGCTTAGCTTAAGGCACAATGCTCTTCCTTTGATAATGTTTAAGGCTCTGTTTTGCACCGCAGCATCTATAGCAACTACAGTATCCTGACTATGCACAAGAAAAAGAAAATGCCATTTTTAATCCTTTGTAAAACTTTCTTATTAACCCTAACTTTATTTAAGTTTCAGGATGACAGGAATCTGTCTTTTGTTACACAATGTTTTTTTATGAAAATAATTCATATGATTATATTAGAAATGTGTGCTTATTTGCAGATCACCGATTAAAACCTTGATTTGCATCATACTGAATATGCATATTCCTGGAACTTCTGTCTAAACCTCCTGTTCAATAGATTTCCTTTGAATCCTACTTTTTGTCAATTGGTATCTCATTTAATGTATGTTTTACTGGCACTTTCAAGTGTTGGTTTTTGTAAATGAAATACATCATGATGATAAATTTAATGTCTGTAAAATGTAGTGTATACATATACATATATTTATATATGTACAGTTACTTTTATCTATCAGATTTGTTTTCTTATTAAAGAAAATCTAATTTACTTTGTAAGGTCTAAATACTCAATTAGGTAATACTATGCTTCCATCTGGAAGTTCTGTAGCAGAAATTATATAATGCCGACTGGTTTGTACAACCTTAAATTATCCTACAGGCCTTTCTGATGATAATTACAATTTTACTATCTACAAATAGAGAATCAAGTTTAATAGTTTGAATCCCGAAGTGCCCAAAAGGTAAAGAAACTTATCATCACTGCCTAATTTGCTTACCACAAATTTCCATCTTCATTTCCATTGAATCTGCAAATAGGCTGATAATCATGCATCAAATCATTAAAACAACAGCTTGCTGCCGGAATATAAATAAGAAAATCCATGGTTTTTCTTTGTTTGTTTTTTTGTTTTGTTTATGAATCATTAATAATGAGTTGCATACAAAATTCAGTAGCTTATTCAGATAAAGTAACCAAGCAGTGAATTTCTAAATCTCTTCGAAAATTCACATTGATTTTATATTTGCCTGTGTCCTTTAGCTTTTTTCAGCGTGCAAGTGATCTAAAATAACCACAAATTTTCATGTCCCAGCCTTTTGTCTAAATTAAAATCCATTACCTAGGCTTTACCTGACAGAAGATTATTGAATGATTCCAATGTATCTTCTTACAGAAATTCTGTTGCTTCCTCAGTCTGCATGAGTGTTGGACAGTCCTTTTGATGGAAAAGGCTTTACTAAAAAAAAAAAAATAAAATAAAAATTGTCCTTGCTACAAATATGCCTAATTAGTTCACTTTCTAACCTATGCATGGATCATCATCTTTTCTGTAGTAACCTTCAATGCATCCAAAATCTCTTATCATATCCCTTCTTCATTCTTCTCTTTTCCAGACTAAACAAACTACTTTTCAGCCCACATTTTCGAAACTACTTATCTTCCTTACTATTCATGATAAGTTATCGCCAATTTATGTGTCTTTCAAAATGTGCCCTCTCCCTCACCAACAGTGGGCACCCATACTCCTCACACATTTAAAATCTTTTACGAATGACATTTGCCTCTTTCATAAATGAACATTCACTTGCACCTGTATCTGTTTTGCTGTATTTGCCAAGCCAGTCCTCACCCAATCCATATATGTATTCAGGTATCCAACGAACAACATTTAATTTGTTTTTCAGGCAGCTGCAACTGGTTTCACTGAGACCATATGTCCCTATTTTGCAGAAGAATGGTGCAGAGGACTGAACTGGAAGCACCCAAACACTCCAGATAAATATTAACCCAAGAGCCACAATTCATGTAAACTGAGATTCTTCTCTCCTAGCCTCCCACACTTATTTTTTCCACCGAGTCCTGTCTACCAAATTCAACTACTGCTCTGAGAGTTTCACTGACAGGTTTGTTGATTGAGATCCAGAAAGTAAGAGTCAATCTAAATTGGCTGGGTTTCCATATAAACCTCATATAGGCAAGTGTTTACTTTAGTTAGTTTACTCTAACATGCAACACGTGTAACTTGTTTATTTTATTCCAACACTCTCCAAGCCAGAGTGTCTAGCAAACAGCCAACATCATTTATAATATTCTAAAGCAAACCTACACATCCTAGGTATCACATTTTATACATCTAGAAATAACTAGTTAGCACATGTCCAGTCCATTTTCTGATTATTACTCCTATTATTATGTAATAAAAAAAAAAATCTGGAACATCTGCCATACTTATAGAGGTCAGCACAAGAAAGCTCTTAAAGTTTTTCCTTCCCTGCCTTCAGAAAGAAGTGATCAGAATGTAGCACATCTGTGAATTGCACCCTGTATAGCTCATGATGGTTGTTCTCTTTTTTAATAAGAAAACACAAATCACAGGATTCAAAACTCCAGCAATAATTCCACACCAATTTATTAAAGAAACAAAAATCTCAAGATGAAATGCAATAACACAAGAACAAACAGCTGTATATAGTCAGACAAAAAAAAAAAAAGACTTTTTTTTTAAAGACACGTCATACCTCACAGGTACTGTAAAGCATTTGAAACTCATTTCTCATAACTTTGTCATAAAGGCACAACATGTCCTCTACTTTACGCATGTTTTTCTCTTTTTTTTTTTTTTTTTTTGGAATACTTTACTTGTATCTACTAGTCCTACTTGCTAATGAATTTCTACCAACTTCCCCTGCAGATTTCTTCCAATCGCTTTTTAATAGAAAAACTGCTTTGCATTTCAAGCTTCCAGTATTCTTACATCAGTGCTGTTTCAAACAAGTGGCTACATAGTCCATTTCATTGGTAAGAAATGTCATTTCTCAGTCTTATATAACATCCATTGTAATTGTCTTAAAAACTTCTTTCTATTCATTCCATCAATTTATAATTAACTCCTGCTACTAACAGTTCAGTGAAAAAAAAAATCTAGCAGAGCTTACTTTGTCAAGAGAGGCACGGACTTGGGTACTTCTCTTAAATTCAGCAGAGAACACACACACAAATTATCACTGTATGACATGCAAAATTTTTGTTTGAGAACAATTATTTTCTGCTTAATTTTTTATGAAAATGCAAATAATCTTTCATTAGACTCAGTAAACAAAAAGCCAGATGTCAGAAGTGAAAAAGAATATTGTTCAATCAACACTGCTCATTAAAAACAGGCAGGCCATTACAGCAGCTTACTCTGAGCACCACTATGCTTGGAAGAAGGGATCTGAATGTTGGCAAGAATTTTTAATTTCATTCTGTCATCATCCATACAAAGATATGCCCTACTTGGACCAATCAGTAGCTGCTAGTTATGCTTACATCTAGCTACTGTAAATATAAAGAATGGTCCGGAACCAAGGAGTGAAACCTAGGACATTTTCTGTCCTTGAAAACATCCACATCTTTAAAATGGGTACAAGTTTCTGCTTGCTTCCTTCTTCCCCAGTTGGACAAATTTGGTCCATTGGCTCTACAGTAGCAATCCCTCAGATGATTACAAAAAGTGACTAGTATGGCTCCTTTCCTCCCTGACTGGGCTTAAAAAGTAAAAGTAGGCCAAGAGTGCATTGTATTTTATGTATGAAGCACTTAACCAAACTCCTATACTATCCATAAAGGAATGGCTCTACCCTATGAACCCTACTTTTGCAGCAGAGGATACATATGTATGGCTAGGAGAGAAGTGGAATCAGGGACACCTCTTCCCTAAGTCAGACTTACAAGCTAGCCATCAGGAATCCCACTACTCATGAAATACTTCCCCTTTTATTTTTAGGGAGCTCACATCCTTCATTCAGTCTTTGAACTCTGTTTAGAGTTCACTGTTCACTCTGGCCAAGTGCAAAGAAACCGCATCATTTTCCTATAATCCAGAACTGGCCACTGTGCAGTTACAAAGAAGGTTTTACAAGTAACCTGTTAATCAGTTTTCTTTTCTTTAAGCTCAGACCCAATACATTTCTACACCTGTACCCTGCAGCACCAAACTACATACAAAGAATCTTTAACTATCCACATTATTCCCCAAAACAATCAGAACTGTTATTTCTCATGAAAATGTTTATCCTTTTTCCTTTGCTTAGTGATTATTTTCATACTCTATGAACACTCAAAAGTCACTTCATTGTCTGAATACAAGTGATCAGCTACAAGCTCTTTAAAATTTTGTAAAATTTGTAGATGAAGAACAGGTTGCCAAATACAAGCACTGCCTTACTGAAACCTGCTTGATGCTGAAGAAAAGATGCCAAAGTAAGTGCCCTGATGTAATTCTATATCTTTAATTGCAAAATGACTAGCAAATTTTGCAATTATTTAATGCTGAACGTAAGGGCTCGGGTCTGTTTTTCGACTGGTTTTCATTGTTCTTAGAGTCATATGAAGAGTTACTGAAGAGCTATGGAACCTCAAATGAGGAAAGGAGGTTAAATAATATGAAAATTTTATTTTATTTGTCTCTGACAGAATGAAATTCTCTTTCCTGCATAAGCTGGGAAGAACAAGAGAAAACTCATATTAAATGTATTATTACAGCCTTATGCTTCACTTCTGAAGAGCAACTGTTGAGTGCTAGATCCTTGTGTCACCTCAAACCAAAAGCTATCCCTCTTTGAAACATTTACTGTAGAAGACAGGAAATCTGTTTGCAATCTTAGCCACAGACGAAACTTTTGAAAAGATGTCTCTAGTGCCTAAGCAAGAAGATAATCTTGTGGGTTAGGCACTGGACTGGAATTCTGACCTCAAATCTCAGTTGCCTGAGTGGCTATACATGACCTTGGCAAGCCATGTAAAGACAGCTATAAATAAAAACATGCAAAATAAAAATTCAAGAGTGTGTCTATGGCAGACGATGGGTGTCTGAGTCAAATGGTTTAATCTAAAAACCTTAGTTTGGTTGCTGCTCAAATATCTTAGGCACTGAGATTCCCTAAATGGTATTTGTTTTAACAATGTCAGTTTTAAGCTCCCTCACCCTTGTGGGTGAGGTACTCAGAGGAATTCAGGATTCAGCAGTTAATCTCACCACTTCAATACAAAAACTATGAAAATATCATACAGATGATTTTGCCATAGGATGGCTTGGGTTTGCAGGGACCTTAAAGACTGCGTTGTTTCAACACCCTGCCATGGGCTAAGTTGCCTCCCACTATACTAGGCTGCCCAGAGCTCCATCCAACCTGGCCCTGGGGATGGGGCACCAATAGCTTCTGTGGGTGGACTGTGCCAGTGCCTCACCATTCTCTTAGGGAAGAATAAAAATTCTATGATGCCCTTAGACCTACCATTGGCTCATTTGATGGATGACTTGCTGCTTATTCTACAGATTAGATCATCTGCTAATGAAGTAAAAAATCTATGTTCAGGTATGTTTGCTTTAGTATCCTTGCCAGTAAAGACTACAACATTTTTTCTAAGATCAAAGGTTGAACTGGGAAGATTCCTCTTGAAAATTTGAGCTCTCTAAGAAACTAAGTCTTTCCTATCATTTTGCTCTATATCACAGCCTTTTCTTCCTTCCACAGACAGGATTACATGTGGCAGGTATGGTTTTGGTGCTCCCAAGAGTAAAATCCCAGGAGGTTACAGGCTAACACTAAACTGTCGTGACATAAACACTGCAGAAAATTTTCTCAATCTGAAATGTTTATCCTGAGAAGTGTCTTTCCACTGCCTATAAAAAAAAAAAAAAAAAAAAGAATTGGTATCCAGTTAACAGTTGGAGATGGATCAGCATAAGACATGAAACTCCTAAGGAATAGTACTCATCTTATGATGTGCCACTTCCTTCCACAAAACTTTCATAATCTTGATAGGAACTTCTGTGACAAAAAAAAAAAAAAAGAGCAATTAAGGCACTGCTGTTAAAAATTACTACTACCCTAAGTTTACCTGTTATTTCAAGCAATGTATTTTAATAGCAGAAAGCACTAATGGATGCTTTCTATGTTCTCAAGAAAAGATTAATCTAACTAAATACTTCTAAGCAAATTTATGAATCCTTTATCAAAGCTCTAAAGTGCAATTCCTCCTCTCTTACCCCAAGGAGGTCTTTATAGGTTTTAAAGACATTGTGTTTTACAAGCCCTTCTTCAAATACTGTGTTTGATACAGTTGTTCAATGTTTAGGAACAGTACATTGTTATTGGATGTTCGTCCCAATTCAAAATACCACAACATTAAACATTTTCAGCCGAACATAATATCTAGAGAATGTTCCACATGTTTGGCCCACAGAGAAGAGGTTATAACACCATTGCAATTACATCCTCTACAGATGGCACATGCTGTATGGATTACAGCACTGCTTGTACTGTTGCTGTGGACTTGGTTTGAATTGTCTGTGAAATACTGGAGCCATAAATCAATTCTTCTCTCTCTCAAAAAAAAAAAAAAAAAAATTCTAATGGAATTTTGTGCAAAATGGCAAAGGTCAATGAGACTAGGGGAACCTTCTACTTTGTATCAAGAAGAGGATGACTTCTGAATAAAACAAAATATCAGAAACCTTTGGAATAAAATAACTCTTTTCTCCCAAACTGGTATGTCAGAAAAAAAAATCTCTGCTCGAACAGCCAGGAGGAGAAGACAAACTATATTCAGCTATATCTTGTATAGATCTCCAGGGATGGTGATCGTCCTCAAGAAAAGCTTTACCAGTATTAGTGGAAGACTAAGACAAATTCAGTATCTAACACATATTCATTAAAGTCAAACTATTCATGGTTAGAAGGATAGTAAAATACAACAAAATGGCATTCAAGCTGAGTGTTGAACCAGATGACAAGGTAACATCATGCCTTGATCAAGCTTTATATAATTATTTTGGTGTGTGGCAACATTAAATGTCAGTTATTCTTGTAACATTTATCTTTATACACTAAACGATCATTAGAATTATTGTACACAGCAAAAACCTTGTGATAAAAATGTGAAATGATTTTTGCAAAATTCTATCTTTTAATCTTGATCTCATGTTGCAATTATTCCCAGACCTTATTGTGGTTTCCTGCACAAAATTACATCCTTAAACACACCAGCCTAGCATTTACTACAGACACAGGACAATAAAAATTTAGCAGCAGGAGACAATATGTTTTATATGTGCAGTTAACATTACACAGTGCTGCAAAATATTGGCAAGTGGCATTTAATTATGGTACCCTTGTATTCTTAAAACATATCACACAGAACACAGTCACAAAGCATTTAAGTACTGTAGCTACTTTTAGGAACTACTTCCCGAAGTTACAGACTGTGCATCTTAGAATGCAGTTTCAAGATATTCTAATTTTGCCAGTACAATTATTCTTCCGTGTTTGCATTCTTTGTTTAGCTGAAAACAGTTCCAGCTAATAAATGCATGGCAAATGGTTTCATTTGAGGCTATATAAATAACTCCAGAGAGAAGTAAATCCAACACTTTTTTTTTTTTTTTTTTTTTTTCCATCTTGGCTCTTTACACAGGAACCATATTCCACTTATTTCATATCCTGAAAAATATTCTAACAAGAAGTTAAACTAGCTTAGCACAGACTTAACTATAACTAAATGCAATAAAGCAAAAACCAGCTGACAGCAATCTGCTGCTTTCATAGAATAATTTTATACATCAATATAAAGAAAAAAGTGAGACAGTAAACACCTTCTAAGAAATGAAAATACTACCTACGCTGTAGCATGCCAATGTGGAGTGTATTCCCCAACTGTCTGAAACAGAATGGTCTAGAGTCTGCTTCAAAGGCCCTTGAAGATACTAAAAGATCTTCCAGAAAATATATCCAAAATTTTCAGCTGAAGATGAAAACAGTAGAAAGAGATCACTGTAAAATACCTTATACTTATTTATTGAAAATATTTTAACCTAGAAAATATCATCTAAATGAATGGGCTCCCCTTTCCATAGGTTGTTTCATACAGCTCATAGTTTTCTCTGTTACATCACTTAAGATTTTTAGAATGGGATATATGATAATCTCACAAATTCTGGAAAAAAAACGATAATGCTATGGTTTCAACTGTTTGAGCATATCTTGAAGAATATTGCCTTTACTTCCACCGGATGCTGCAGAGACCGTTGCAGCTCCATAACTGTTTAATAAACAACCATTTTTGTTGCTACTTTGGGAGAACTGTGCTATTGAGTTATTATTAGACTCAATACTGTTAACTTTTGAGTCACACATGGAGGAAGAGGCCAACATTTTTTCACAGCAGCCCCGTTTCAAATCTTAAAAACAGACTTCCATAGACAGTTTGACTTTATTGACAACATTTTAGTTTTGCCAGATTTATTTAAAAATAATGACATTTGTCTCATTGCAAAAACTTCAGAAAAACAGCCATTCTTGTCATTCTCTTCTTAATTTTCTTATTATTGCCAGGACTGCATGTAACCACAAAACTGCTGTTGGCAATTCAGAAGCACATCTTCTCTTGCCATCTGGGGACGTGGAGTGTGTACAACATAAGGCATGTTCATGGGGTCTACAGTTCTATTTGCCCCTCCTGCTGAATCCATACTGAATAGATGAATAAAAACTGCTGGAATTTGTTTTGTCTTTGAATGTTGTACTTTTTAGTAAATTTACATTTGGCTTCAGTTCTGATTAAAAAAAAAAAAAAAAAAAAAAACAGAGAAATCTTTGACCAGACTCTTCTCTGACATGAGATACTTACTGATCTACTCACTTCGATGGCAGCTGCTCTTATTTATAATAGTACCTAGTTCAGTATGTCTGTGTTAGCTCCAAGCCAGAATCTGAATCCATGTTGAGTTTTTCTGTACAATGAAAGTTGAACAATGAACATAGTGAAAAAGACATCGCCATGTGAGAAACTGAGTATGTGTTTTGCCTTCCTACCTGGTCTTTTCTTTGCACACAAGAAGGTACTTTCAAAGGTTAAAATGAAACTCATAGAATATTAAGGTACTGTTGATGTAAAGTTACATAAACCAAATACATTTTTAGAAGATTTATGTTTCCCATCCACAAAAAGTAATGAAAAGTTATTTGTGATAATCCTGCACTAAAAGCAGAGAAAAAAAAGAGAATTCCAGCCTGCTAGGCACCTCCTGGTGTGTAACAGCATTCATCAAACAATATGGCTCAAGGAAAACTCTCCCTTTAACATAATAATTAAATACATGCCACTGGGCATTCTCTACTATTGTAAAGTACGTGCTGAGTCAGGTATTTCAGAGGGAATATTTGTGGTTAGATTGGTACTCCAAAGCCAAATCTTTCTTTTTTTCTTTGTTTTCCCAGATAATAATTTAGTCAATTATGGCATATCTAAAAATATTCTTTTTTTCTGTATTTATTTACACTCTGCTGAAAATGAATTACAATTTCCAAATGTACTTACACATTTCCTCGGTCATGTGGAAGAACCATTTCAGTATTACAAGTTAGCTGAATTTCCTCCTACTGGAAAAGCAGGATGCAAATATTGATCCTTACCATATGAACTGATATCAACCAGCCTGGCATTTGCTTATGACATCTGGAAGAATGGTATATTCCTTTGTAGGAAGAATGCTGTAATGCTGTGGTTTTATCTTACTTTAATTACTATGGACAGTCTGTCAAACCACAAAGATGTAAACAGTTATACTTTCCTTTGATCCTTTAACATGATTCTAACTCATTAAATACATACATTTGCCATTTCCACTTCCTTTTTGAGATAATATATATATATGTGTGTGTTCCTTTTCCACATGTTAATTAATTATAATATGTGTTACACAGCTCTTTCCTGAAGAATTGTTTTCTAGATAGGTCTGATAATATACATATACTTACAGATAACTGTTCTGCCCAAGATCACACAGTATTTGAATAGACTGCACTTGCAGCAAGTTAAATCTACCAGAATCCTTTGCAGTATTAAATGTAAGGCAGTTTTGTATCTCCAACATGTGCAAATTACCCTGAAATATTATGGCAGTGAGCCATAATAAAAGTGTAGTTTGATAGACGGCTACATTGGCACAAGCTAAAGCAGAAATAAATCTTTTAAATATTCCAAATCACTGATGATTTTTATTGATAGTAGCTGCTATGGTCTTTAACTGCAACTGGGAGGGCAGGACAGCTTTTTAGAAGAAAAGTAATCCATCAGAAATGGACTGAACCAATCAAGTTGGCAAAGCAAAATGGTTAAAAACAGGAGAGAATGTATTCAAAATGCTAGATGATTTCTATCATTCTTCTATTGGTATTTATTGCTCATCATGAAAAGATGTAGCATATGAAATTCTGAAGAATTCAATGAAATATGTTCACAGTAAGCTGCACATAAGACCAATTAATCATGTCAAGATGTAAAGCAGTGTGCTGTTAACCCACTTCTGAAGATACTGTAGTTTTTGTGAGCCTTTGGTCTGCAGGCTCACATTACATTCAAGAAGTATACCAACAATCTGTTAAGGCACACCCTTGTTGTGGCTTATTATTATATGTCTCAGTGCAACTTCCACATGTTTCAGTTTTAAAGCTATGTGACATTTTTGGTTGGGTAAGTTGCGGCTAAACACGTTCTGGAACAGTTTTTATTCCAAAATGATGTATTTAGTTATTTTAAAATGTCTATTTCCCAAGTAAAAGTACAGGTCCACAACCAGTACAGGGCAGATTGATAGGTCCTGCAAGATTTAAGTTTGAAAAACAATACAGCAAATGAGTTAGAGACATATGGAAGAACATCTGAAAGCTGTAACTTTTTTTTTATATAACTTTTATTTGTGTTTTTTTCATTTGCACTACTGTAGTTTAAGAAGAAAGAACCAAACGGATTTCTCAAAATATTATGAAAACAAATGTGCTGATGGATTAAATACCTAAGTGTTAGGCTGGGAAAATGTTTTTATAGCCACACTGCAATTCCCTGAATGTGTGGATTTATAGTTGAAACAGTGAAATCATTAACTGTTACAAAAACTCCATAAATGAAGAACTTCATGTTTGATAAGTGAACTACTGGATAGCAGAGGTACTGCAGATTGGATGAACTTTGGCTTTTGTAATCTTTTTGTATATACTTCTGTATAACATAAGTAAACTGAAGAAACACAAACAGCAAAATAGCTATACTGATAATGTCCAGTACAAATGTATTATACTCAGTGAAAAGTAGTAATTCATAGATTCATAGATTCATAGATACATTAGGTTGGAAAGGACCTACAAGATCATCTAGTCCAACCTTCCTCACACCACCATCCCTACCCACCAAGCTACTAAATCAAATCCCTCAGCACCTCATCTAAACGCTTCTTGAACAGTGCTAGGGACGGTGCCTCAACCACCTCCCTAGGCAGGCCATTCCAGTGCCGGACCACTCTCTCAGAGAAAAAATTTTTCCTCAAGTCTAATCTAAATCTTCCCCGGCACAACTTGTGGCCATTCCCTCTCGTCCTGTCGTTAGTTACCTGGGAGAAGAGGCCGACCCCCTCCTTACCACAGCCTCCCTTCAGGAAGTGGTAGAGTGCAATGAGGTCTCCTCTGAGCCTCCTTTTCCCCAAACTAAACAATCCCAGCTCCCTCAGCCGCTCCTCGTAAGACCTGTGCTCCAGACCCCTCACCAGTTTTGTTGCCCTTCTCTGAACACGCTCCAGCGCCTCGATGTCTCTCTTGTAGTGAGGGGCCCAAAACTGAACGCAGTACTCGAGGTGCGGCCGCACCAGAGCTGAGTACAGGGGGATGATCACCTCCCTGCTCCTGCTGGCCACACTATTCCTAATACAGGCCAGGATGCCATTGGCCTTCTTGGCCACCTGGGCACACTGCCGGCTCATGCTGAGCCGAGTATCAACCAACACCCCCAGGTCCTTTTCCTCTATACACTCCTCAAGCCATTCTGCCCCAAGCCTATAGCATTGCATGGGGTTATTGTGGCCAAAGTGCAGGACCCGGCACTTGGCCTTATTGAACCTCATCCCATTGACCTCAGCCCAACTGTCTAGCCTATCCAGATCCCGCTGAAGGGCCTCCCTACCCTCAGGCAGATCAACACATCCTCCCAACTTGGTGTCATCCGCAAACTTACTGAGGGTACACTCAATCCCCTCATCCAGGTCATCAATAAAGATATTAAACAAGACGGGCCCCAATACCGACCCTTGGGGGACACCACTCGTGACAGGACGCCAGCTGGACTTGACTCCATTAACCACTACCCGCTGGGCACGGCCCTCAAGCCAATTCTCAACCCAGAGAAGAGTGAACCTGTCCACACCATGGGCTGCCAGCTTCTGCAGGAGAATACTGTGGGAGACCGTGTCAAAGGCTTTGCTGAAGTCCAGGTAGACTACATCAACAGCCTTTCCCTCATCTACCAGTCTGGTCACCCAGTCGTAGAAGGAGATGAGGTTGGACAAGCACGACCTGCCCTTTATGAACCCGTGCTGGCTGGGTCTGATCCCCTGATTGCCATGCACGTGCCGTGTGATCTCCCTCAAGATCAATTGCTCCATAACTTTCCCTGATACCGAGGTCAGGCTGACAGGCCTGTAGTTCCCCGGATCTTCCTTACGGCCTTTCTTGTAGATGGGAGTCACATCGGCAAGCCTCCAATCTTGCGGGACCTCTCCAGATGACCAGGAATGCTGATAGATGGCAGAAAGCCATCTAATCTAGAATACTAATCAGGATTTAATTGCCAAACAAAAAAAGATATTTCAAGTGAGGTCACAAGAGTGCTATGTCCTGAGCTTGTAACTATGTAATATTCATATTAGAGATTGACTACTGAATTACAAAGTACACTTATCTGAGAGACCCTTCCACAGACTCGTTTGTATTGACAAGAATGCAGGCAATGTGAAGGACAGAATCCAAGTTCAATCTGAAAATGGTAACTGGAAAAGATATTTAAATCTGTCAAACAGAATTCAACAGAGAAAGAGTGAAAAATATTCCCCCCCGACTCCGGCCATTCTTTGCTTCAAAAATAGAATCTTCTCCCTTTCCTTCTACTTACAAAGCTATGGTTTTCATACCTTCTCCCTGTAGAAGAGACAGCTGATCCACAATCGATGTAGATAAAAGATTGGAATCTGTGTAGTTCTGTACATCTCTGATTCTGTAAAAACTGAAAAAAGCACCAGTCACTTCATTGTATGCTGAATGATTCACCTTTCTGAAGGGTTTAACCACACAGGAATGGAAAATAGAAATCCCAAATAACGCACTTATTTTTTATGTAATAAACAAATTTGAATTTCTGAAGTATTTAATGTTGCTCTTAATTTGTCTAAAATATAAATAAGAGGTATTGTAACAGCAAAGGCTTTCGTTAACAGAAAAACATCACTCCTGGTCATGGCTAAATGTGAAAATATCTTTCATTTTATTCTAATCTATAAAAAGTACCAAAAAAATCTGCCCATTTATTTAAGAATGGATCAATGACAGTTATCCTTCTGCAAATATTGCTCTAGCAAGCAGCAACATAGCCTGAAAACAGATTTCTGCATGCAATATAAAGCATCCCAGCTCAGAAAGAAAAATGTTCAGAGAATGGAGAGGCATGAAGAGTTTTCACATCCATACATGCAAATATATTTGCAAATTCATAGGTTACCCTGGCAGTAATGCCTTCTATTTCCATGCAAAAAACATATACAATGAGCACAATAACACTGTTTGATAGAGCAAATTCTCAGCTACAAATCACTCATTTCTGACATAGACACCACCATTAGCAATGCATTTTTGCCAAAGATGAGAAAAAGCCTGCATGTCATGCTTACGAAAATCTTCAAGAACGGGGGTGATCTACTCTTGGTGCCCCTGCTTCTGAAATGCACCACTCGCCACCTCACAGAGCTCACATTCACTGTTTGGAATACACAAACATTCAGCAAGTGTCAGTAAATATCAACTGGTGCTATTTTTTCTGTATGGAGGAATACAGTGACACACCTTTGCTTCATGCACACTGGCATGTCAGACACCATTCTGTCAGACTGCCCCTCTGCTGCCATCTGTCACATGGCAACAAAATGTAATGGAATATTGCTGGAAAGGTTAAATCTCTACTGCTGTACCACAACATGTGCTTCTAATATAATGTACCAAAATAATAAAGAGGCATTACTTTCAGAGCATCCCTCATAGTATGTATGATTCAACGAACACATGCTGGGGAAAAATCATGATTCTTGTTACATAAACTTACAGGCTTATTTCAAAAAGTCTAAGAAGGACTTCAAGTCAGTTCCTTGTGAATCAGAACCAGCTTTTCTGTTTATTGCTCCTGAGTGATGCTTTTCAGACCCAATTTTTAAATTTTTAAAATGTTTAAAATTTTAAAATGTTCAGTAACTGAGATGGGATGGAAATCTCAAGTGTCTCAAGTATATTGTTAGCAATTGTTTCGTTATTCCTCAACCATTCTTTTCTTTCAATTGTAGGACTACAGATACTAAGCTGCACAGACAAAAAGCTTGCAGGTTGGTATGATGCAAGTTCAACAAAACCAGAGAGCAGGTGGTACAAAACTGCCTACCTGAAAATGAGGCTACTGAACCAAAGGACTATTTTACTGCTCCCTGATGACATGTCAGACTTTTACCTCAGTTAACTTGCTGGATTAGTTACTGCTGAGCCCACATTCTATGTAATAACTTAGGCTTGACTAAATTAAAAGCTATACAACATTAAGCAGTTTTACAGAGTTTTCAGCTTATGAAACAATTTAACATTAAAACAAGAAATTAATTTCAGTCTCCTGAGAATCCACATACATTAATTTTTTAACTGAAACAAACAAACAAGCAACTACATTAATAATAATGGAAGGGATTAATGAATTAATTCCATGTCTTTTTATTGCATTGAAATCATTAGCTTTTATTTCCAATTAATTATTGGCTTCTATCATTCTATGCCCTACTCCACTGAGTAAAATGAGAAAATCTGTCTGGGAAAGGAAAAAATAATAATAACAACTTGCAAAATATTTAAACGTAAAAAGGACTGAGCTCAGACTGAAACTGAGAATGTTCAAAAATAAAAATAAAAAGTAGCCATTAGTATATCTGGATACACACAATGTTCAGTACCTACTGACAAGTCCTGATGTTACAGACGGCATAGCCAAGATTAGCGAGTCCAGTACGTTGTGTTTTGTGAAAGGATGGAAGGCTTCTTTATTTAATTGTGAGTCCGCACAAACATTGTGGTTATCATGTTTATTTTCTTTCTAGGAGAATGAGAGAGGGAGACGATCCTGCTTTAAAAGTGAATTAAAAGTGACTCACAGAAAATAGTCAAACAACAAAACAAAGCACAGAGAAAAATCAAAGAGGAAACAAATAGCTAAAAGAAAAAAGAAATAGAAAGAACCCTCTGTTTTGGTATCCCTTGGATGTCCCTAATGTTTTATAATAAACCTAAGGTTTTTTCAGCTAAAAAAAATTCTCCAACATACTTTAAAATTAGCTGATTACTTTCTTTGCTGAAGTGTATAACATTTCAATGCTTATTTTCTCCACCGCTCAAAGTACAGTCAATACAAGTGCTTTGTGGTGGTTTGGTTTTGTTTGTTTGTTTGTTTGTATTTTGCCAAGGCTTTGAACAACAGGACCATACAACTGAAGCTACTTTATAGTTATATGGAAAATTTTTATGGTTTTAGCATGTTATCAAGAAACTACAGTTAAGGCTGCACCCGTGCCACCTGCTTCCCACTGTTAAACTGCTTAGAGTTTTCTAAAAAGGGAAATTGTACTTTCAGAGTAACAGTGCAAAACTACATTAAGCTTGAAATATGCTGAAAATTATAAATGAACACTGCTTGTGCTATCATGGGTTATATGACAATGCACAGAATCCCCAAGCAAATTGCTTGATACTGAATGAGCTGTCTCCTTGCCATGGTCTGAAAGGAGCTGCCAAAAACCTACACTGTGCATCTGACAAGTAGAGAATAGGCATTCAGACAAAGCTATAATGTACCTGATAGAATCCAGAAGCTGGTCTTCTCAGACTTAACAGTATGTAAGCATCTCATAAATGAAGAAATACAATTCACTCTCTCACGTCTGGTTTTCTGTCTTCTCCTAGCTTAGCAGTAGACAGTGGACTGCTTGTGTTTGGAATTGTATGTTATCCTATAAAATACATGTATATACGTCTTGATCTTTGCTAAAAAAGTCAAGGTCAAAGATAGATCTCTGGTATTTAAATTAGAAGTCAACAAGTTTTATGGTGGTTGTTAGATTACACTACAGTTTTCCTGTTAAAGACACATCTCCCAGAGAAAGAAAAAGACAGAGAAAGAAGAAGAAAGTTTGGAAGGAAGTCTGGAAGTTTGGAAGGGAGGGAGGGAGGAAGGAAGGGA